>CM045467.1:19974695-20286955 GCA_024666655.1 Dascyllus trimaculatus | reverse complement strand
TGCTGTCTGAAACCCACTTTAATATTTGTGAAAGTTTTATATTATTAGTGAAGGTGTAACTGTAGAGAGATTACACTGCTTTTATTGAATGTGGACCCCATTAGACCAGGTCCACATCTGAAACCACTATTTTAATGTAATCCCTGTTGTTTGCATTGTAACTAATATAATAAAGGGTTATCAAATTACACTGTAAAAAATGAATATTTTAATCATTTTTAACAGTCATTTTTGGACTATTTACTGACGTTTTACAGATGTTTCATGTTTTCAAGTTTTTCAAGCAATAATTTACATGTCACCTGTAAATAAAACACTGTACATAATGTCCACATCACACATGTTTATGTTGCAAATAATAATTGTTGTCTGTAAGATCTGACTGTAGATCAGCAGAAAAGATCATTATTTTACATATTTTCTTTTTCCATTATTTGAATAGAAATGATAAATATTGAGGTCTGGTATGGTAAAACATGTATTGTTATTTAACACATGTTCCTGATGTGATTAATTACAGTGTTTTAAAAATCAGAGAGAAAAATCCATGATATCCTGTTTTTAATTAGTTGCTTTACAGTGTTTGACCCTAAAACTTCTCTGTTTGTTGCTGTTTTGAAATCAGCTCTAAATCTAGTTATTTTATAGATATGTGGTGTTCTTTTTGCGGCATTTACAGTTTTTGAACAAGACAGTATTCCAATGTTTCTAACACTACTGTGGAACCCTGCTGTCACTTTCCCCCTGATGTATGAGCAGCTCTTTCTCCAAGCTATTTTTATTTATTTATTTAGCTGTGCAGTGTTTTTTCTCTCCCTGGCATTATTTAGCAGAGTAGAATTTTCCCATTTATTTATACAGGCTGTTTTAATCCAGACCTGGTCTAAAGTGGTCTACATGCTGGTCTTTGTGCCACGTTCACCTCTAGAATGAAGTTTTCACACATCACAGGTTGTGTCTTAAAGACTCTTTAACTTCTGCAGGACAATCCAGTTTAAATGTGACTCTTAGTTTCTTTCTGGTGATTTTAGATCTGATTTTCACCAGTGAAATGAAGGTCCAGGCTTTCTTCTTTCTTTTTTTTTTTAAATCCAAGAATGAAAGTCAAAACTAGTTTTACTGGTTCTGTGACGCAGTTTCTGTGTCAGACGAACACCACTACAGCTCTGAAATCCAACGTGTGGAAAGAAACGTCGAGGCACAAGCTTGCAGAGGAAAACCACAACAATGGTTTTTCGGGTCGTCGTGTATACGCTCGGAGGAAAGAAGTTGATGATCGACCTGTGCGACACTGAGGAGCAGTTTAAGACCATCACAGTGGAGCAGCTGAGGAAGGAGAAGCTAATACCCCATCCCGAGGAGTTTTGGGAAAGTAGGGGCTTCAGTCCAGGTATAGTCACTGGTTTCCCACTGAGGTTACTAAAGAGACATTTGATATTCAGGCTGCAGGTTAGAATACTGTCATCATATAGTTAGTATTAACACTACACTGTCATTTAACCCAAACTGTGGTTGGTAGTCAATCTCTCTCTCTCTCTCTCTCACTCTCTCTCTCTCTCTCTCTCTCTCTCTGTGTGTGTGTCAGATGATTTACGGCTTATCATCCAGGGTAAGCAACTGGAAAACGGCCGCCTGCTGTGTGATTGATTATAATATCCAACACATGTCCACAGTACACAATGTTGTAAGGCTACGAGGGGGAGGAGAGGTTCCAGAGAAGGGAGATGGAGGGATGGGTGACAAAGACAGAAGCGACAGCATGGAAAGGATCCACAACTTTTAAACCATTTTAATGAAACAGAACAACTCCACCTCAGTGACCCAAGCTTCCAGACAGTTCAAGTGTCTCTCTTAGTGGAACAAAAACACAGGATGCGGACATTTGGAAGCCCAAAGACTGGATTGTAAGAAGTTTTATGAACTAAAAGAATCCCTTCTGATCTTAAAATGTAACACTACAATGGTGCTTCCCTCAGACTCATCCCCCACAACCACCCCCGTCCTCCCCAACACAGCTCAACCAGCTCACTTACGACTTTGATCTGACATCTGAAGCTGACATGATGACGGTATTCTGTTCTCTGCTGTCTGAAGGTAGAAATGCTGTTTATTTAATCTGCACAAGCTCATAAAATCCGAGTGTGATATTATGTGTGCAGGTGAGGGGGTCCGTTGTTTTTATTGTGAATCTTTCTGAATTTGTTAAATAAGTAAACCACGTTTCCAGTCTTTGGACTTGTAGAGTGTCATTGTTCCTCAGACTTTGTTCTGCTCGGAAGGACTGAACACAGCATGTTGCAAAGACTGAAACTGACATAAGTCTAAGTGACTGTAGCTCTACAAGAGCAACTGTTGAAGGTAACAATGTGAAAATGAAGAGGGAGGCAGCAGTGGAGGTCATGATGGTAGGAAAGAGTGTTAAGCAGAGAACAGAGACTAATGTCAGTGATGTGAGTGACTCTGATGTAAAGTCATGTCCTTGTGCTTCAGGTAGACCTCTGACAAGGTGCCCATGCAGTCAGGGTAGGAGGAATAAAGCCACTGAGTGTAACGGTTCACCAGATCTGTGCAGAAAGTCCAGCAGCTTTTGTTTATGCTGTTTCATATGTTCAGTAGTCTTACTAACTAAATAGCTCACATACATGTATGGCAACATTTAGACAAATCATCAGCTAGATAATCTGTATTCATGTCAGAAAAAAACATTTGAATCAATGCAGTTGTTAATAAGCCCCAGGAAATATCTAAAAGAGAATTTCATCTGTTATGTTTTGGGTTTTTTTGCATTCTTTTAATGAGGTTATATTAGTAGATAATACAGCAAATTCACAGCATCCAATTTGACAGTTCAGTGAAACTTGACTTTTTCAAGGATATAAAACCGTGTTCAGTGTTTGATGCTGTCTGAAACCCACTTTAACATCTGTGAAAGCGTCATACTATTAGTGAAGGTGTAACTGTAGAAAGATTTCTCTGCTTTTATTGAATGTGGACCCATTAAACCAGGTCTACAGCTGGTCTCCAGGCACTTGGGCGTGAGCTTCAGGCACACAAAGCAGAACTCAATCTGACAGCGAGGACAGATGATGTTCTTGCAGCCTGTTCTGTCGTGCTCCACCTTCTGACCACAGGTGGGACAGGCCCGGATGGAGGGGCAGGCAGTGACCCCTTGCACCTGAAAGAGGGTGGTAGTCTGGCAGCTTTTGAGAAGCTCCAGGTCGTGGTTCATGCAGCCGTCATTGTCGCAGCGATCGGAGCGTGGAGCGGCACCTTTCCACGGCTTGAGACACTGCCAGCAGAACTGATAGACTGTCTTCTTGTCTGCTGTGCACACAATGCACTGTGTGTTCAGGTTGGTGGGGTCCTCTCTCTCCACGTAGGTTTTGCAACCAGGGCACTGTTGTGAGAAACATTAAGTAAATACTGCGGCGTTTTGGTAAATGGTCTATCAGTACAGTAAATCTGCCACTGGGCGGTTGGGTTATCTGAGCATGCAGACTAAAAGGAGCTAACCTGACCTTGTCCAAAGGAAAATGACAAAGTGGTCTCACAGAAATGAAGCTATGTTGGTCCACAGAATGAGATGTGTTAGTTTAACCAAAGAAAGGCTGAAAAATTGTGAGGGGCCGACATATTTTGGTTTCACGTCATATGACTTGCGAATTTCTTTTTCTTTGCATGTAGAAAAACAACACCTGCATTTGGTTGCTGAAGGGGCGGCGGTATTATTCACAGAACCTTCACACTTCAGAACAGTTTGGGTTCAAATACAGCCATGCAACACTTAACACAAAGCTCTGGATGTTCTGTGAAATATCTTACAGTATGAAAATAATCATTTTTGCTGTGTGAACCAGTGCAGCTGTTCAGCATTTTGGCGTGAGATTGCACTGTGTAAACTCACACATTTGGGGATCAGTGTTTTTACCCAAGAATATGTGAATAGGAGATGCTGGAAATTGAGCTGTAAACATTAAACACAGCATAACGAGTTACATTTTAAGGTGTTAATGTGCTAGTTTGGATTGAAGCCAGACTACCTTTGTCTGGTTCAAGTCTTTCAGATTGGACAGCTGGCTTCAAGCAACATACTGTATACAGCTTAAATAGAAGAGTGGATTAGTTTGACTCTTTAGGTTTTGACCAAAAATCAGAGGTATGTGTTTTGCATGATTAATAGATGCTGTAGAATCTTAACTTAAACAGTCTTTGTCTTTTTGAAGGCACTGGTACACTTACTGTTTTAAAATCACAGTATTCGGAGGCAGCCAGACGTGCGATGTTCTCTTCAAAGTACTGCATCTCCTCAGCCGTCAGCACTGCCAGTCTGCGCACCTCTTGATAAGACCACAGGGCACCGCACGTTTGAAAGGTGCCCTTTGCTAAAGCGGGGCACTTAAATTTGTACTGGCCCTGAAATGAAAAGGACACATAGCGTTATATGACCAATCAAAGATGCAGTGGTTTCGGGGTTGCCACGACAACCGGAAACTGAGCATCTCTTACAATTAGTGTAACTGTCCATGTGACAGTTATTTCTAAGATGTCTTATTTCACGTTTGTTATTTTTTGTCATAAATATTTGAGTTCATGTGGTTATTAAAATTAGTTAAAAGCACAATGGCTGATATGTTCAGAGAGAAAATTTTAAAAAATTCATGTTTGTTTAAAATGTAGTGCTGTTTGTAATGTTTATATGACGGTGTGAAATGGGTCACATGATCACAGCCGGGTGAAAGGTCTTGCCCTGGAGAATTATGGGTCATCCAATATGGCTGCAGAGGACTACGCCAGCAGAGAGAGAGGAACGATATGACCGAAATTCTTAACTATTCTGTGTGGTTTCTGAGAGGCGCACACGGTAATTGTGACTTCAGAGTTTTATTTGTGTCAATATTTGTTGGTATTGTTTGTTAAGATGATTTGTATGTTTTTTATTTTTATAGTTTTCACGGTGTCGGCAGACTGAAGGGCAATAAATGTTAAAAGACATCTGTATGATGCGTGGCCTTCTTAACCTCGGACCAGAATAGTTACAATTAGGCTTCAGCTTACGTTAACTTACGCTACTGGCCACTTCGGAGCAGCTGGAACAAGTTGTGAGTGCGACACAAACACATACGTTGAATTTGCAGCTACACTGGGACATCATTCACCTAGTTACTGTTGAACTAGTAACATTC
This sequence comes from Dascyllus trimaculatus, assembly GCA_024666655.1. Classification (NCBI taxonomy): domain Eukaryota; kingdom Metazoa; phylum Chordata; class Actinopteri; family Pomacentridae; genus Dascyllus; species Dascyllus trimaculatus. Next base: position 20,281,772 of record CM045467.1, on the reverse strand, counting down.
ACTCCTTTCTAGGTCGGTTTTGGTTCTCTATCATGTCCTTGTGGAACCATTTGTCCTTTTTGCCTGTCAAGTGTCCCAGTATGTTCTCAGTCCTTAAGATTTGGTTATACGCCTTGCAAACACACCTACACACACACACACACAGAGCTTCATAGGTGTGTACTTCTAGCTATTTTGCATCGATTCTGCATCCATGTATGCACACCACTGCCAGACATGCACACTGGTGCCCTTGTAAAGTGGCTGCCATGTGGGCACAGACTCTATGCAGACGTGAGCGTGTCCCTTGCGTGCCCACAGAGGTGGAAAGCATAAGGCCGCTGTTATACTTTTCATGTTTGCGAAGGTCAGTGTAATGTAAATGTAGTCATCTACCCTCGGCTGTGAGAGTCTGCAAGGACCGCAGTACACACATCTACATGCAGCTTAAAGTTTGTGTCCATGCAGACTAGGTTTAAGTGCAATAGTGCACATGCTGGGCAGTACAATATGTTTTACATAATGTTTTACAGTAAAAACAGCAGCTAGGCGTCCATGGGTGTCCACAGCTGTATAGTTAAGCTGTAGTGAAGGCTTACCAATGGCTTTGTACTTTTCATGTCCACAGGGCTCCATGTGACATACATTTCATCATCTGTCCAAGTGCATGAGAATCTGTGCAGACGCTTTTGTAAATGTCTGTGTGAGGTTGAAATTGGCGTCTCCATGGCGAAAAATTCTACAAGGGCAGCAGCACACATGCATGGACTAGATGTGTATGAAGCAGAGTTCTTCCAGCAGACAGCAAAGCAGAATAATAAATACTTGTCCTTGGTGCACACATTCACAAGGAAGTATAACCAAGGTTTAACAGTGGCCTAACTGTATCTGCTGTTTAGTGCTGTGCTGTTAGTGGGTTCTGAGGACTAGCAGCTACCATCTGTAGCCAAAAATGAAGAGCAATAAAAGTGACCCCAAACAGTGAAGTTGTGATCCGAACAGCTAAACAAAGAGCTGCAAACAAATAAGAAAGTCTCATAAAGGCAAGAAGAGCTGCACATTTGGCTGACAGTTCTCAGTAAGGCCAACTAGAGAACCATTTCACAGGTAACTTGATACATTTTTATTGTAAAATATTAAATACTGCATTTACACTGTATCTACATCAACTTCAGACTTTCATTTTAAACTTGCATCAAGCTTGGGCCAAAAAAATCCCTTACATACAAAATAAGTAGGAAGAAGTGCTTGTTTGACCTAGTTTTAAGCAAGAAAACTAAAAGTAAACCTCTAAATAACAACAATATGGTGAGTGAGAGGGTGGAAAGTACCTGATCCAGAAGGCTGCGGCACCACCCAGTGAGAGACTCCGGGGTAACGGCGTGACCGCAGGACATCTCTGCTCGGAGACCCTTGTCTCCATCCTCCGGAGCTGAGGCGCACAAGGAGAGCAGACACTGAACTCAGCATCACAGCCACATACACTGCACACCCGACATTTACTGCCTTCTTTAATGTCTTCATCCGCAGCTTCCATCACACAACACACCATATAAGTCTGCTTTAATTGGCTCAGTTAGTACAACCAGTGCGCTCATCGTGGCGGCGCCGTGTCATGCGTAAAAATGAACAGAACAAACATGAATTTGGAATAGCTTGCTCAGTAAGACAATAAACCTGAAACTGCTCTTTAGTACTTACGTAGTGGATCCAGATCATCCGGTCTGTTGACAAATTTCAGCGTTGTATCTCTGGGGTCGTATCTTTTCTCATTTTCACTCTGTGTAGTCATGTTGGGTCAGATCTGCTCTGCGTCGACAGACTTCTTCCCAGTCTGGACTCGGAACGAATCTGCTGCTGCTGCTGTTGCTGATGAGTCACCGTCACTCCCAGCAGCAAGACTTGATTTATTAGTTGTTGTTGTTGTTTTTTACTTTCAGTTTCTCCCATACTCTTACAAGAAATCACATGAGCGCAGGGAAGGTCTAGTTTTCTGTGCATACATTTCACTTTATATTGCATTTCTTATTTCTATATTCACTTTATGTACAGCTGCTTTGGTTGATGGCTTTATTAGTGGATAAAAGTCACTTATTGTAATATTGTTGCCATTTCTTGATTTTGAATTTAAGGATAAAACTAAGCATTTAGAAACAATCTTAGATATTAACAGAGATTTTGACGATCTAAACAAACGTTTTTTTCATTGTGGTATTAATAAATTCATTTTTAAAGCCATTTCATTGTTGCTTTTAATGAGACAATCAGCTGGTGGAGCAGCTGGTAAAACACTTCCTGGTTGTGTAACAAGCACTGCTGGGATATCATGTGATTTCCAGTTATCAGCAGCACAGTATGGCATCCAACAAGAAATGCATCCTAGCATACACTGTAAAAAAATAAAGTTTTAAAAAGTAGTTTTTAACAATGTGCTGTTATTGTGCAGATTTTCCCTGTTTTGTAAACGATAACTAGAAAAAACACAGAAAAAAATAATTAATTTACATGTTAACTGTAAAATAAAATAAAAATAAATCATAAATAGCGTCTACATCATATTTGACTGAAATCACACTATTTTTACTGAGCAAAAATATCATTAGTTGACAGGTATTTGTGTTAAAATGGTAATTTTTAAGTGTTATTACACAGATTTTCCTTTTAAAAACAAGATAATGGCTGGAAAAATACCTGAAAAGTAAAAAGTGTATATGTTCACTGTAAAAACATCCATCCATCCCTCTTCTACCGCTTATCTAGGGCCAGGTTGTTTGTTTGTAAAAACAAACAAACAAACAAAAAAAAATCCCCAAAACAGGCCAAAACTTTAAATAATGCCCCCATCACTATTTATAATAGTAATTTGTTCTTTGACAATGTGTGACCATAAAATGTTACTACTTTACTGTATTTAAATCAGCAAGCTAGCTATAAAATGATTTTACAGATTTTCAACATTTTATTTTTTTTAACGCTGCTGTGTTCCACCATTTTTATCTTATTTTTCCTGGCCCCTTGCTGCCAGATTTTTAACAGTTTTTTTTTTTTTGTTTTTTTACTATATTTCAATCATTATTTTTACTATATGTCTTCTAAATGACAGCAAATGCTTGCAAATAATAATTATGTATTTTGCTGATTTAAAAACATTGAAAACATTGTAGAGGAAGAAATTATCATTTCTAAAAATACTGGGTTTTGATATGGATATTATTTACAGTTTTGGCCTGTTTGTTTGTTTGTTGTCATCCCTTTTTTTTACAGTTAGCATTTAAATAAAGAAGAAAGCTTTATTGTCACGAATGCATTTTCACAGCACTGTGAAATGTTGTTTTCGCATATCCCAGCTCCCAGGGTCAGAGCACAGGGTCAGCGGTGGTACGGCGCCTCTGGAGCAGGAAGGGTCAAGGGCCCAACAATGGCCGCATTGGGGTTCAATCCTCTGACCTTCTGATCAGAAGCCCAGAGACTTAACTGCTGGGCCATCACTGCCCACTAAGTTGAGTGGGGATGCCAGGACTCAAAGTCTGGCCTCCCATGTGGAGGACCGTGACCCTTCCAGCTGAGCTACAGAACTGCAAAAAACTTCACACTTTTCTGTGATTTTACTAGTTATTACCTGTGATTTATCAGCAAATCAGAAAAAATAAAAGGAAATTATTCTTAGAAAAGTTACTGCTTAAAAGTGTGTAAACATTTTTGCAGTGTGTTTATCTGTTAGGTCCACAAGCCACAGCAAAGAACATCACACCTAAAGGCAACAACAGCACCGACAACATATTTTTAGACTCAGATTGTACAAAAGACACCAAAGCAACTACAGCTACAACTTCTGCTAATAATAATAATGCTAAGACAAACAGGACAAACAGCTTTGGTGAAAGTGAAAGCATCCTCAGTGCTCTGTGACGTCACGTCCCAGCGCCAGCTGCACCCAGGGGCGCACTGAGCTCTGCATTGAGCTCTCAGCGCCAGGAGAGGAAACAGCGCAGCAAATCGCCCCGAAACAGCGAGAGAAATGAGCAAAATCTACCAGGTGGTGGTCCACGGGCTGAGGGGGGAGAAGATCATAATCGGCCTGTGTAACACCGAGGAGCAGATGAAGAGCATGACGGTGAAGCAGCTGAAGGAGAAGATTGAGCAGAGGCTTCCCGAGAGCGCAGGTAAAACCACTTCATCTGAGCAGCAGCCACTGTTAAAGGGAATTATGACCTATGTTTTAGCGACTAGACAGATTAAGGCAGCTTTTAAAGTTGTTGTGAGTTTGTCAGCAAACTATCGCGAGATATTTAAAAAAAAAATCACCACAAATTGAGGAACTTGCAGTATTTTATTTTGAAGGAGCACTTTGAATCCATTGAAATGTAATCATATTGCTTTAGTAAACAATCCCTGCTTTTATAGTAAAAGTACACAAGTATTACGATTAAAAAGATATGCAGAAGGACTGTTTTATTATATGAGACATTATTATTCAGCATTTTTACACAGCATAAGCAGCATTTTAACATCCAATATAGGAGTATAGTATATAGTAATGTATTTTGTAATGGTGTGTTTTATTGTGCAAAATATGAATATGCTAGTGTGAAGTCACTATAAAGATTTTGAAATGGAAAGCACACAACAAACACTTCAGAATACTTCATTACTCAAGTCAATGTGCTTCGTCACTCTACAGCTATGTGGATCAAAACACGTCTGGATTCAAACTGCTCCAGATTGAGGTCAACATTGGAGTTAGAGAGCTGCAGCAGTTAGTTAATGGATTGATTAGCTGCCAACTATTCTATGAATCACCTGCTGATATAATGATGGTCATCTGGCCTCTAAAATGTGAATATTTTCTGGTGTGTTTGCTCCTGTATGAAAGTAAACTGAGTGTCTTTGGGTTGTGGACAAAACAAGGTATTTGAGGATGTCATTTTTGGCTTTGACTCATCATTTTTTGGCATTTTAGACACCAGATGACTCATTTCTCAAGGAAAAGATAACAGCTTAATCGCTGAATAATTGTTAGTTGTAAGTCTTCAGATATGCTGCAGTTGCAAAGCCAAAAAGTCATATTTAAGCTTTACATTAAAACAAAACTTAACTTTCAAATAGCTGATCTTTTTGGGTGGGTTTGTGTCGCAAATCATTCTTCTAATCTGAATGTGTGTGTTCGTGTGTGTGTGTATGGAAGCTGTGCGGTTGATCTTCACAGACAAGATGCTGGATGGAGACTCGACGCTGCTGACTGATTATGGCATCCAGCACATGTCCAACATCCACATGGTGATGACCGTTCCTGGGGGACTGACAGCCTGACCAGCCCCTCCTGCTACCAGTTTCCTACGATGACTCCCAACACTGTTAACAACTTTTACAGCTTTGCTCTATAACCTCTTTTATGATTGTTCATTATTTCAGTTTGTCTTGTTCTGTCAAAATAAAACTGTTCTTTCCAATGCCTCGTCCTTGATCAAGCCTGCAGATATGAGGAGGCTTCACTAAACATAAACCATATTAAAAATAGACTATATATAAATTGAATATACTAGTGTGCTGCATATCCAGCAGCAGGCTCTTTGAGTCAACAGTAATCATCATTTGCATGAAATCAATTCCCAAACTTGCCTAATCAGTTTGATTTTAAACTGACATGAAGATGAATGATTCAGTTGTATGGCAGCAATAGGCAACACATCTTCCGTATCAGGGCATCTGAGCAAAATCTGAAATCTAAAATAGATTCTTATTGTGAAATCTTAAAAACAAAGCCAAACTAGTTAAGGTTTAGAAAACATATGCATGCTTTTATTACTTGTGCAGTGGACTGCACTACTAATCAGTTTATATAGCTTTCTCTGCTTACTTTACTACATCCATGACAATCCATCTGCACAGTTTACATTGCAATTTGCACAATACCTGGACTTTTGCACTCTGTTTTAGTACATTGCGTATACTGTGTACGGTACACTCCATTTTTAGCTTTATATTTATATGTCTCCTTTCAACTGTGGCTGTGTGTCAATGTGAATTTCTCTCCTTGGGGGATGAATAAAGGTGTATCTTATCTTATGAGATATATTATGAGATAATTCCACATTTGTGACTCATGCCAAGTGCTGCCACTAGAATACTGGCAAACACCAATAAAGGAGAACACACCAGTCAGATTCTTAGATCAATGCACTGGATTCCAGTTCATTATAGAAATGAATCTGAAGCCCTACTGATTGTCTGTAAGATTGTGGATGGTCTTGACCCAAAATATATATCAGGGACATGTTTACTGAAGCCTTGATCTGCCCTTGAACTTAGATTTGCCATAACTGCAGATATTTTTAAAGTAAAGATTGTTATTTTTTTCTACTGCTTTTAATTAGTTGGTTTTATTTATCAAGTCTGGTCTAAACTGGAGGTACTTATCCTGCACTTTTTTTTTAATCAACTTATTTTTGATTTTTTTTCCTCTATTTAATTCTAAACTTCATCTTCACCTTTATTTTGCCTTTTTCTGCTTTTTATTTTTATTTAATGCAACTGATAGATTTATTTTCGCTGTACTTTGTTGGCTTCTTCATCTTTTACATATTTTTTGTTTACTTTTTCCATTTGTTGTAAAGCACTTCAAATAACCTCTATGTATTTAAAGTCACTGCATAAAAAAATCTGACTTGCTTACTGTGAAGTATTTTTGTGTTATGATTCTGTTTTTCACAAAAGTGCAATCTTTCAACGACGTAAATAGTTTTGTTTTATTGCTCCTGCTTCATAGGCTGCGTTCAGGACATTTCGTAAATGCCAAATACTCAAAAATTGGTTCAACAAAAACCGACAGACCCACCAAAACCTACCAACAAAATCTATTTCTGAACTTAGGAAAGCTTCCTGTGGTACAACAATGGAGCATATTTATTTATTATTGGAATATTTAAAAGAGAGAGAGAGAGAGGGAGAGAAATAAAGTCATAATTTCCGGCACACCCTGAATGCAGCAGTGCAGCAGGCGTAGTGAGAAGTGAAAGAGAAAGCTCTCTGAGGGTTTTAACAGAGATTACTGTTCGTGTGCGTCGAGGATAAACTAAATAACTGGTTCTGCTGGAATGTCTTCAAAGTGTGAATCTGACAACTAAAGGTTTGCTCTTTTATTTTTCTTGTGTCTGGCATTTGTGTTTGCGATTTGTGTTTGCAAAGTGCGATTGACTGTCAATTTCCATTTCCTTCCAGCTGCCAGCAGCGTACAGGTGGACTGGAGATGAATCTGTTGGAAGGTGCTCAACAGTTTCTCTACGATACTTTTTCCTCTCAGGGTAAGATGCACTGGATTCAGACCACTTCACTTTTCTTGTCCATTTTATGGTTTGGTATTCAATTCTGATTCAGTGTAAACTCAGTGACACATAATATCAAAGGTGCCTACAGTTTCGCTTCATGAGTGCATTTTGTGTCTTTTATCCAGAGAATCTTTCCCTCATACTTTTAAAGTCCTTTAAATGCAGTTTGGAAAACATCCAAGCATTCTGTCATGTGCTTCTGTCTAGCTGCTCAGTTATAAGGGAATGATTGATGATACTGTGATTCAGTTCAATTCAATTTTATTTATATAGAGCACATTTAAAACATATGTCATCTCATAGCCCTTTACATAGTTAGATACAGACCTTAGGAATTATACACAGAACATAAAACCCAACAATCCAAAGTTGCTTTTGGTTTCCCTATGAGCAAGCAGTTGGTGATGGTGGGAAGGAACCAGAAAGCCCCCTAGGATGGAGGGGAGGGGAGGTGACAGAACCAGGCTCAGGGAAGGCAGCCATCTGCTGCCTCAACCAGTTGGGGTTGGGGTGGGAGTGGGGATGAGGGAGGAGGGATAGCAGGAGAAGTTGGGGTGGGGATGGCAGGACAGCAGGTGGTGAGGCCAGCGATTGCAGGTCAGGGACATCCACAGAGAGAACAAGCACAGGACACAGGACCTCGGGGGAAACACAGATTTAGTGATATGTAATGGTGGTACATAACAGTATAGAGGAAGATAGGAGAGGAGCCCAGTGCATCATGGGAATCCCCCAGCAGTCTAAACCTATAGGAGCATAACTAAGGGACAGCTCAGGTGATCCTGCAGATGACCATCCTTCCAGGAAGTCCCCTCATATCTACAGATATTTATATCAACAGAATGTTGTTGGAGTGACTGTTAGGTTCACCTCACTGACCAAGGCCCTGCTTATACAGTTACTCACTTTGACTGAACTCCCAACTCTAGGCAGACTCCGACTAGTTCTTCCTGTCATGGCAGGAAAAGCACTGCTGAGGCTAATTTTGGCTTTGTTCCATGAAGTGTTCCAGTGAGCCGTGAAAGTGAGAGAGACTTCAGGATGCAAAGATCCTTCAACTGGCTCAACTTAACAGGATGCAGCCATTTTTTGAAAATGTGCGCTTTTATAATGTTAGCAACAAATAAAGCAAAAAAGAATATATCTAATCAGCATGTAAGTCTGAATACTTTAATAAGTAAGAGATTTTAGATTTTTAATAAATTCTAAAACATGTTTGAACATTGAGTGTACATCTGAGTGTACATCTGCAACATAATAAACTGCCAAATGTGAAGGGACCTGAATAATTTCTGAATCAGCAGTTGTCTCACTTTATGATCCACATATCCATTATTAACAATCACCTCCCAGCAGCTCCCAGGTACCATGGCTTGCTTAACCAAGGAGCAACATGCTACTTGAACAGTGTGCTGCAGGTGCTCTTCATGACCAAAGACTTCAGAGAAGCTGTGGAAAGGTTTGTTGCATTATAAACTGTCTTTAGTTCAAATTAGATCTCCGATCCACCTTCTAATGGCCTCTGTGTCTATATTTATTCAGGTACACTGATGAAAATCGTGCCTCTCAGCTTATAGATCATCATCTTAACGCCTTGTTCAGCGAATTACAGAAGTACTCAGTAAACACAAAGAATATAACGAGGGCACTGGGCATCAACAACGGTATAGTATGTTTGCACTCACAACAATAAAACCTTAAAGCTGCTACTTTTTAATAATGAGTCATTCTGTGGTGGAAATACAAAAACAGTATTTTCTATTTTTGACTTATTTTGCTGAAGAATTACACTTCTATCTCCCCACCCAGTGTATGAACAGCGAGATGCTGCCGAGTACTTTGAGAGGATTCTACGACAGACCAGTGGCGACGCCTCACAGGTGAAGACTACCTCAAGAGAATCTATGTGCTGCATAAAACACACATGTATCACCATGAATCTGTGTGCATTTGTGTTTTCAGATCTTCCACGGACTGTTGTCACACCAGACCACCTGCTGTAAATGCAGTGCAAAGACCGTCAGAGATGAGGCATTCTGGCATCTTCCTCTTGCACTGGTGGATTCCTGCAGCAACAGCTACAGAGTGGTACGAATCCAACAAGCTGCAAGCATGTTTGTGTTGTTAGAACATAGCTAGTAAACTAAATACTCCATTTGGAGACTAAGACTTTGATCAGAAACCGGAGTGAAAAACTGAACAGTGACAATTATGATATATAAAATACAGGGAAATATTGCACGTGTTAGGTGAGTCTGTGTAAAGGTTAAACTTTACATTGAGCATGTAGGAGCCAGTTAGTGCTCGGCTCTGGAAGTAGGAACCCTTTCTTTTTTTTAAGTCAGGCGTTTCACGTCAGCTTGTTGCTGAAACGGTGGTTTTGTGCGTTGCTGTTTGTTTGCATATTAAGAAAAATAAATCCAACCTTAATTGACGGCATAGAGGGAAATGGAATGGGTGGACTGTGTGGAAAGTGTTTCTTCAGACGCTGATTGATCAAATAGAAGTATCTGGTAACTCTGTTAGCATGTCCATATGGTGTGTTTTATAAGTTGGAAGATATACACTATATTGCCACAAGTATTGGGACGTCTGCCTTTACAGGCACATGAACTTTAATGACATCCCATTCTTAATCTGTAGTGTTTAATATGGAGTTGGTCCACACTTCACAGCTATAACAGCCTCAACTCTTCTGGACGGCTTTCTACAAGGTTTAGGAGTGTGTTTATGGGAATTATTGACCATTCTTCCAGAAACACATTTGTGCGGTCAGGCCATGGAAACCTATTCCATGAAGCTCTCTGTTCTTGAGCTAATCTGAAGGCCACACCAAGTTTGGAGGTCTGTAGCTACTGACTCTATGTACCTCAGCATCTGATGACCCTGCTCTGTGATTTTACATGGCCTACGACTTTGTTGCTGAGTTGCTGTTGTTCCCAATTGCTTCCACTTTGTTATAATATCACTAAAAGTTGACTGTGGAATATGGACTTACTGCACAGGTGACAACCTGTCTCAGTACCACACTTGAATTCACTGAGCTCCTGAGAGCGACCCATTCTTTCACTAATGTTTGTAGAAGCAGTCTGCATGTTTAGGTGCTTAATTTTATACACCTCTGGCCATGGAAGCGATTGGAACACCTGAATTCAATTATTTGGAGGAGCGTCCCAATATTTTTGGCAATTTAGTGTATAATGGATGAAATAAGCAGTATTTCTACCATGAAACTGCAGTGTACCATCTCACACAAAACAGACTGCCAGGGTTTCATACAAAAACCATATACATATAAAAACCAGGGTGGGGCTTTCCATCATCTTCTTAATAATCAGTGCTTTGAACATATATGGCTGAATTACTCCAATATTCCAACTTGCCGTAGTGGAGCATAGAGTAGTTTTACGGTGGTTGAGCAGAGATGAAGGTGAGCTGGTGTGCTCCAGCTGCAGGGAGTGTGGAGGAGTGTGTAAACAGAGGCAGGGACTTAACAGATCTACACATTCAGTTACATGTACTCTGTTTTAAGGCAACTATGAGCAGGGGTGGACTAGAGCAGGGATGTCAAACTCCAGTCCTTGAGGGCCACCATCCTTTCTTTTTTTTCCTTCATTGTTTCAGTGCCACTGTGGCGTTTTTCCGGTGGTTGTTTTTCCATGATGTTGTCAGACTTCCTCACCTAAGCCCCGCCTCCCTGTGATTGACAGGCTCTGGCTGACAGTTAACCAATGGGATGTCTCAATGGGCTGTGCCGAATGGCCAGTCAGCCACACAACTGGACAATAGGTCACATAACTGGCTGATCAATTATGTGGGGGGAAAAAAACCTGTTGACCAGCCTCAACTAGACACCCACCCACTGGGACAATGCCCAGTATGCCAGATGGTCAGTCCACCCCTGACTATGAGAAACAGAGATGTGTTTTTAGGGTTAAATCAGTGACTGGAGAGGAACTTTAAAGTGCTGACTAAGTCTCTATAGAGAACTCGTAATGATGAAATACAGAGGTTTACAATGAAAACTTGTTGAGAGCAAAGCAAATTTTGATTTAAAGGCCTCTCTTGAGTCTGGCTATGTTATGTCAGCAGGAACATTATTCAGTCTGTTTTTAATGCTTCATTTATCACTTTTTAATCAATGTATTGTAATAAATCCAGATAAGTAAATGGTTTTCTCCACTATCTTGACATGAAAGCTTTACCTATGTCACTTCTGCTTAGTCCGACTAACCCAAACACAAAAAGACAAACTGGACTTGCTTTATAGAATTAAAAATTATTGCTCAAGTAAATGGTTTTGACTGTCAGCAGGGACATTATTCAGGTGATTCCTGCTGTCACGTTGCCCTGTCACCTTATCTGTTGTTATAAAGTGTGTATTTGTAACCTTTAGCACTATTTACACCATCATGACTTTCATAAATCTCATAAAACCTTGTAACAACAGGATTCATAAAACTGCCTGACCTTAATTATTTCTTATGACCTACTAACCTCAGCAGAGCCAGTTTCAGGTACAATGTGACTGTAACTTTGCTTCACATTTAAAGCTTCTGATGTTTTCAGATGGACGGCATTAGGACCTTTTTCAGAGCTTCAGTTTTCAGCGGAGAAGACCAGATGTACTGCGACCCATGTGACGCCAAAGTTGATGCTACTGCTGTGAGAAAAGAGAAAACATGTTTCTAGTTTGTGGACGTTAAATGATTCTGTGATGACAGCATGAACAGCTGAGTTATAAAACATAATGATTGGGTGTTTTTCATTCAGCAATATGTAATGAAGCATTATCCAGACGTCTTGATTTTGCTGCTGAAGAGGTTCGAGTTCAGCTACCTTCACATGTCATATGTCAAAATCAGCCGTGAGGTCGATGTTCCCTCCATCATACAGATACCAGAGGTAGAGTACAGATACAGCATCTTAGTATTTGATCATTATCTATTTTCTTGACTCTAAAGTATGTTGTTTTTTCTTTCAGGGAAAGACGTATGGACTGTACGCAGTTGTGGATCATTTTGGTGATCTGAGACGTGGACATTACACTGCAACAATCAAGGATGAAGATGAAGACAGATGGTATAACTTTGATGATAGCAGGGTCACACTGGTAAGATGGATCTCCTTCACTCTAGTGTTGCTGAAAGTTGTTGCAGATCCAATGTGTTGCACAATGATGAATTACAATATGTAAAACAGCACATTCCTCATGTTATGTTTGGTTATTGTTTCCATTAACAGTATGATTACCAGCCATTCCAGCTGGATAACACTAAAAAGTAAGTTTTAGTATCTTTTATGCCCCCAACTCTTTTTGTGATTACAGTGGTCAGTCGTCTATCGTGGAGTGGCAACCTTATATTTATTTTTTGGTTTATATATATTTTAAGGTTTATAAACCCTTCCCCCACTTGGGTCTGGTGCCAGAAACCTTAGAAGGCGCACAACATTTGGGTGACATCGTAGGGCTTGAAATTAATTCAGTTTTTTTCCAAAAATTTCACAGAAACACCTCAGAGCAACACTACACACAGCCGTCAGACGTTGATGTGAAATGGACAAGGTGAGATGCTGAACGCATGCTATACACGGGAGACGGAGGAGACTGATGCTTCAGTCATTGAGCCAATCAGCGCCCAGGATACAGAACACAGTGCACTGATTGGTCGCCTCCCATCCATCAGCCAATAGTGTGCCGTGTACCATCTCACGTGGGCAAACCAGCTCAATTGGAAGCGGCCGTAGCTGCATTTTCCATACATGCGAGTCTTTGTTTACTCATCTGCTGTACGCTACGTATTTTATTTTGATTTAATATTCTTCTTAATCTGTGATACAAAATTAGATATATACTATTTAAAAATCTGTTCTGATACAGTGAGACCACGAAAAGTGAACCGCAATATGGCGAGAAATGACTGTATTCTTAAGTCATTTGATCCTTGAAATAGAGACAGGTATGAAAACTTAGGCCAACATTGCTGTATTTGAAATGAAATTATATTTTCACATCTCTTCCACTTCTGCTAGATCCTGCACCGCTCATCTTTTATTTTACAGAAAGAAGAACGGTAAGAGGAACATTTCCAATATTCCCTCTCCCTCCCCTCCCTCTTTCGAAAGAATGCGTCAAACTGTGCTTGATGTATTTCATATGTATCTTCTGCTGCATTGCAGATAACATGTCCACCAATGGAGGTGTCACACTGGATGTCATTGGGACTCATGATCAGCGTGAAGCTGCTGAGATGATGGGACAGAGAGGTGGAGGTGACAATGATGTAGAAATGGGTGACAACAGAGCAGTGGCTGATTCTGTTGGCGAAGAAGTAACAGAAATTAAAGACACTGTCAGAGATGTGTCTAGAGGAGTAGGACTATCAGAGGAAACAGGTTATGCAGTCAGTGTCAGACTTACTGGACCATACAAAAATCAGGAGGATGATGAGAAAAGAAAGGATGATTATCTTCTGGATGCTAGTGTCAACAGGCAAGAAGGGACACAAATGGGGGAGGATGAGGAAGGCAAGAGAGGAAAGGCAGAAGCTGATGACGAGACAGAGAATGCAAGATTGTTCAGTGTAGAGACCAAACATGAAGGAAGTATCATACGTAATGAAAATGAAGGAGTAGACACAGACAGAGAGAGGATGAGAGATGCTAACGTTAAATCAGACGACAGCGTCAGGCCTGAAATATGTGATCATCCGAACCAACGGGATGAGACAAGCGATGCACAGAGTAGAGTCATGGATGAGATGACTGGAGATAAACAGTCAGAAAATCCCTCGATAGATTACTTTAACAGTGATGCAGAACATTGTAGTGAAGGTGGATTAGACAGACAGAACAGACATGAAGATCAGGACAGTAACCTGAGAACTGGGCAACAGTTTGACCCTGGACACGTGGACAAACAGGAAGATGAGAAAACGAAAACCAATACTGAGGGCATCACAGAAAGAACGATGGGTGTTAATGAACTGCCACCAGTGAGAGTAAAGCCCTTAACAAAATATGATCTCTACAAAAGTACAAAGGATCAGCACAGGAGAGGAGATGATATTAAAGAGAAGATGCCAAACTCTGATCCAGAGTATAAACAGGGAAGCAGTAGCAGGTTGGATAAAAAACCTGAAGAGCAAAGAGAGGAGGAGAGGAGGGATGTTAAAGGATATGATGAACAAAAGAGAAGAGATCAGGAACATGCAAGGAAGGAGAAAAGATATGACAGACATGAAACTCCAGACCATGGAAGAGCTGGTGATGCCCCACAGAGCAGACGCAAAAATACTTCTGTTGAATGTGTTGGTGTAGAGGAGAAGGGAGGAGTGGAGACAGTAAGATATCAAGTCAGGAAAGATGGAAGATCTGGCGAGTCTACAAGGAGCAAAGCTTTTGAGAATCAGGAATGCAAGAGAGAAATCAGTCACACAGTGGGACGACATGTTGAAGACAACAAGGGAGAAAAAATGGACAGTAAGAGAGACGGTGAGCAGGGCCAGAGGAGAGGATCAGCAAGGAAGTGTAGTGAGGGTGGAAAGAGTAAAGACAGTGGAAGATTAGAAGGAATCAGAGAGAAAGATGTAAAGAAACAGGCTGAAGAGAAAGAAGATAAAGGAGAGCATGCACAGTTTTATAACAGGGAGGATTCTGGACAAGTGGGGACAGTCAGAGGGCCGAGAGAGAAGCAGGAAAGGGGCAGTGAACAGATGAGATTTCACAATAAAGGACAGGATAATCAGCCAGATGTAGAATCTGTACAGCCCAGTGTTGAGGAAGGCAGTGAGGAAGATAGAGGCCCTGCAAAGACAAACAAACATAAGAGATCCATCCAATCTACTACTTTTGTCCTCGATAAAGACGAGGACAAAAGCAGCAGAGGAACCCAGTGAAAGTTCACTTCATGGTCAAAACACAGATAGTCTAACAAAAAGTGTTAGCAGTTTAATGCTAACTGAGTTAGCTGTGCCAAAGTCAAAGAAACGCAGAATAGGGAAAGTAAAGATAAAAGGGAGAGGGGAGAAAGGAAAAAGAAAACCAAAGAAAAGAAAAGAAAAAAGTAGAACTCCTGGGTGTTTTTCTTTTTCAAGAAGTCGGAAAAGTCCAGTGCAGAGTGGAGAGGAGGACTAAGAGGGCCGAACATTTTATACTTTATAAAAAAATGAGGCAGAGCAGTCAGACTCAGTCCTCCTCGTATACACTAAAAACAGTGAGAGCAGCAGGAAGGACAGCTTAGTTTAGTTTCCCTTTTTTATGTTTTTTATTGGTTTATTGCAGGTTTATCCTGTTTGCTACAGGATTTATTTCTCTGTAAAGAAACAGCAAGAGAGGACTTATTTACTGCTTCATTCTGCAATAGAAAATAACACTAAGGGACTTTAAATGTCAGGGCAAAGATCAAACTAAATCACATTTATGTAAAGTTGATTTGAAATCATCTTCACTAATGAGTAATTGTATCATTTATGTCTTTTGCCAACTTGAAGATACTTGAAAATTATATTTTTAAATGAGCAGGCGTTGTCCTACTATGTTTTATTTTGTTGATTTACTAGATTTACTTGTGTAGATAACACAAATTGTAACATGTAATATGGGTTAAGACAAGAAACTGGGTGTGGGGATGAATGTAATGTCTAATTAGGGCCCGAAGCACTACAGTGCGTAGGACCCTATTGTTCTTCTAGTGTTTCTTTGGCGGTTTGGCGGTTTATTTTTCTTACGCCACTTTGAACCTCAATTTGACCCCCTAAACATGCTCAAAAACTCACCAAATTTGGCACACACATCAGGACTGGTGAAAAATTTGATATTTTGGGGGAATTACACATATGAATGGCAAAATGACTCAATAGCGCCACCTAGAAAATTGTGCTTTAGTGGAGTTAATACGGCTAGTTTCACGTAAACTCATGAAATTTGGTACACATGTACAGTAGCCCAAGACAAAAACATTCCTGCTTTTAAAATTTCAAAAAGGCTCAACAGCGCCCCCTAGAGCACGTAGTGTGCAGGCATTGGAATTTATCGAACTCCTCCCAGGATTTTTATCCCATCTTCACAAAATTCGCTGTGTGGCATCTAGACCCATCCAGGATGAAAAGTTATCAAAATCTTGTGGATACGTCACACGGTGTGGGCGTGGCATGGCGGCCATTTTGAACAAAAAGCTTAAGATTGTACAATGGAACACGTGCGCAGGCATTGGAAATTAACGAACTCCTCCCAGGATTTTTGTTCAATCTTCACCAAATTCGCTGTGTGGCATCTAGACCCCTCCAGGATGAAAAGTTATTAAAATCTTGTGGCTACGTCACACGGTGTGGGCGTGGCATGGCGGCCATTTTGAACAAAATCGCCATGTGGAACGAAATTGGTTTTGGAGGTGAAGTGATACATGTAAAATCACCAAATCCACACAAAACCTCATTAATCTCAAGACCTAATATTTAATATACAATTCAGAAATGGGCGTGGTCAAACGGCTCCACAGCGCCCCCTAGAAATATTCAAATACTCATATAAAATCATTGCTTTATCCTACAAACATGAAATTTGGTACATACATATAGTATCCCAAGACCAACAGATTTGCACAGTCAAAATTCTAATCGGCTCTATGGCGCCCCCTAGACAAGGTCGTGTGGAGAGCAGTGCGGTGAGGAGCGAGGGCCCGTCCGACGCTGCTTGCAGCTTTAATTGTGTTTTCTTATTTTATTGTCAAGTGCTGATGTTTGAAATTATTTGTTTTTTTGCTGCTGCTGTTGTTTACTGCCAAAGCATGCTACCTTTGTGAATCCTGCCTGCCCACTGACTGACATAGATCTCAATTAACCAGTTCACCACGTTTCTGAGATTCGTCTAATCGTACAAACCCTCTTGTTGTCTTGGACGTGCCAGTTTACAGCTTTTTATTATGGGAGGATCATGGTGACCTGGTTGTTTTCAATATGTCTTTTGCCAGTATTGTATCATTTTACAAATATTATGTATCGTTCCTAATAATCACCAAACTTGTCCCAGAGTCTGGTACTGGTCATTCTACTCTCCATCTTCTGCCTCTCACGTATTTTCTCTCTTGTTACACCTATTTAAGTTAACAGAGATTCTGTTTTGCATCCTGTAAAAGAGCACTGTGTAGAAGGAAACATATCTTTAAAATATAAAGTCCTCAGGCACCTATGAGTCTGCAGGAAGAAGCTGAGAATCCCTGAACGGATCAAGCAGCACGTCTCCACCCTAAATATTATAAAAACAGTCAAAATGCATTGAGATTTGACCTTAATCGTCACTCTCTGCTGTTTACTTACATTATTTCGTGTGATGTCTTTACAGTCTTGTGGTTTTCCCTGTAGTGTATATCCCCCAAATGGAGTTTGAATGGCAATAAAGCTATAAATAGTGTTTTATTGATTTAAACGGGTGTCATTTAGTGTTATTTCTTCATTGGTTTATATTGTGGATGTTGAGATTTGTCATGATTGGTTAGAGAACGTTGTTCTGATCACATGGAAGTATACTGATTAACATTCAACAGATGAACAAAAATTACGAACGTGATTAGTGTGCCTTATTAAAAGTCACCTTCGATCATTTTAACCTGAAGGAAAAAAAGCAATTTATTACAAAAACAATTACTGCTGCAATGTTTGATGCAAATGTGGGCTGTGAATGTGAATATTAATGTACAGTAACGTATTATGGATTCGTTTTTTTATCAAAAAATTCAGTCATAAACTATACAAAGTGATGCTTTAGTTTTCCTATGCACTAAGAAAATAAATCAGCACTCGGCCCACTTCACTTAACAAATATATATAACATATTATTGACGTTTTCATCCACTCCTCTCTGTATTAACATGAGCTGAAAGCAATTTTTCATGTAGTAAGTGAGATTTACTGTAAATACTATTGGAAGTCACTGATTGATACGTATGGATTGATATGGATTTGTTTTAATCCACTCAAACAGAAACAAATATTCAAGTCTAACCTCCAGCGTTACATGACACATGATATAATACACACTTCATTACTTGATCACATCTGGCCAGTTTTGGAGATTGTTAACAGATATGACAATGCAAAATGGTGATTTGTCGATGCAAACACGTCCATTAATGTGGCAGAAGTCAAACTTCCCTCCTGAATGCTTCTTTTAACCTCAACAGTGAATCACACACAGCAGAGGGCAGTGCAGTTCTGTTTCTCTGACCTGAGTGTTCACCTGAATGATGTTTGGTGTCTGAGATGCGTTCTGTGATCACGTCATGAGCACACCTACTCTACTGTATTGTTTAAGCTCAGTCTTGTTTTCTGCTTCACATGATTTTGTTGCAGTTTCCCATTTTAGCCTCAATGGGTGGAGCCAATGTCAGCTTGTAAGTGTTGACTGCGTGTTGTTGACTGTAAGAGCATTTTAAAAAGAGTCTTTGTCCTTTTGGCCTTTGGCAAAAAAGAAATTTGGAACCCTTGTAAAAATGGACACACTCTTATTACCTTCTTAATTAAAGCCCCTTCGATCCAGTATTCTTCTGTTTTTACAGTTTTGAGTTTCAGGCAGAAATGTATGATCAAGTTTCCACAGACACACATTCATTTTTTCCTATTCTTCAGCTCCCTGATAGCATTGGTCAGGATCAAACTTATAAACTGTTTGTGAATGTGGAACCTTTTTTTAAGATGTCAGGAATGGACAGTTGTAGCAATCAGTTCAAGGATGGCAAAGAAGACAAATATAACATGAATTTAGAGGATTTTGCTCATTGCAGCAACATACAATGTTACATACACACCAATCAGCCACAACATCATGACCTCTGACAGGTGAAGTGAATAACATTGATCATATTGGTACTATGTGGTGTTCTGCTGGAAAACCTTGGATTTTATCATCCACGTTGATCAGACTTAGACACCCAAATAAACATTGTCCCACAACAAACACACTCCCTCATGCAAATGGAAATCCCAAATGTCACTGCCCTACCCCCACAGGAAAATGCACCCCACCACATGGCAACAACATCAACCAATCAGGAACATGTTGAGGAACATGACAATGACCCAACATGTTGATTTGACCTCCAAACTTCCTACACCCCATTCTGATCAAGTATCAACAGGATGCAGTGGAACAAGTTTGATTGACAGAAGCCCCACTGCACAAGCCAGAGTACCCAAAGGATCCAGTACCAACGTTCTGGTTCCAGACCCCATAGGACACCCTGAGAGGTCCTCTTGTCCATGCCCAATGGTTCAGAGCCTTTTTGAGCACATAAGAGGGACCAACACAGTATTAGGCAGGTGGTCATAATGTTATGCCTGATCGGTGGATAGTTGCTTCCATTGTGGCTCTTAATCATCCAGCCTTGAAACAAATAACATCATGTCTCTGGGTCTTGTCTTTTCTCGTCTGGAGTAATTTGGATTTAGATCAGTCCAAGAAATAAGCAGCAAACGAAGCTGCTCACCATGTCACGTTCACGGAATGCCCCTGACATTTTTTATTTTTCTATCGGTTACTTTCTGTTTCTCTCCAGCAGTTACAAGAAATCACGTGATTGCAGAATAGCTGCCTGAATGTTTTTTTTTAATCTGCTTTATTTTTAAACCGTATCATTGCTGCTCACAGCCCAGTTTCACTGCCTTGATGTCAAGCACTGAGTTGCAGTAAAGTTTGGCTTTTGAGTCGATGCAATGAAAAGTGTCTGATTCAGCGCCTAGTGAGAGATTCTGGGCTGCTTTTCCACAGTTGTGAATAACAATATTATTATTACTAGTACCTCCTGTTCTCCCAATGGGGTTGATAAACTGCTTCACAGGAGTTTTTAATGGTACAACCAGGATCCAAAGTAGTCAGTAAACAAACATTGTTCTGGTTACATCCTGAACACTGATGCTGGGCTGTTAGGTGGTTTCCACTTTTCCCTTCAGTCATAACAGCAACATGTGAAGTCGAGCTTAACAAAGAAATACATTCCTACTGTGAGCTGCCAAGATTTAACAAGCACAGTGTTTACAGATGTGAGATATATATAAAATTCTTGTTTTGCAAATGAGCCTGGATTGTTGTTTAAATGTCATTGTGTGTGACTTTGTCCCCGTCATAAAGGCCTCCATCATGTAACCTGTATTCAGGAAAGACTGAGCTCATTTTCACCTTTATGCATCATAACTAATCATAACTGAACAGGGTTTAAAATACCTGACAGTGAATGAGTTTAATATTCATCCCCCTGGATATTTAGTAAACGGAACTGATGACTTTCAAGCTGAACTTTAAATAGACAAACAATTAAGACTTAATATTGCAAGAAACGTTAGTTTATTACAACTTATTGTGAGATTTTACTGAACAAAGGACACATGAAAAAGAGAAACATAAGAACAAAACATTGTCTCTCTGTGATGATTCAAAGCTATCAGGACTTACTTCTGTTGAAGTGAGAGACATCGTTGTTATTTATGCCAAATCATATAACTTGTTGTCTATCTGGTGAAGAACAGCACATTATCAGGCTGGTATCTGATGTTCTAATGGCCCTGGATTATTCACCAGGAAATGAAGAGCAGAAATAACTGTATTTCAATTTAATTCAGTTTAAGTGAGCTTTAATGGCGTGAAAACTTCAACAAACCAAATCATCACAATAAAATTTATGCAAATATCTGGACAGCACATACTGACAGTAAACAACCAACAACACAACATTCAGGTTGATATATACTTATTATAGATATGCTACAGTGCACATATATACATGTTCCACCTCCTGCTTCAGACTTACTGTCATCTGTAAAATTCAGGAAAGCATCAATAATATTATTATATCTGGTAATAAATTTCTCACAAATAAAATACACATATGATTATATTTGACAGTCGTTATTACGAAGAAATTAGATTTGAGATCCTCAAAACTAGACACAGATGGAAAATAGGTGTACTTGTATTACTTGAGGGAAGATGGTCTGGTGAGGTTCCACACAGGTATAGAGGTCTGTCTGGGGGCGACGTCGCCGCTGCATCTGTTACTCTGCTTCAAGCACATGAAACAGAAGCTTGTCTGACATCGGGGACAGACAACATTTGGACAATATTTCTTGCTGTGCTCCAGCAGTGAGCCACAGGTGGGACAGGCCCGGATGGAGGGACACACAGTGACTCCCACCACCTGCTCTGGGCAGGTTTGCAGTGTTTTTAGTAACTGGTTGCAGCAGTCATCATTTCCACAGCGGTCTGATCGTGGCTGCGGACCCTTCCATTTCTTCAAACACTGCCAGCAGAATTCGTAGTTTTGTCCTTTGTTTGCTGTGCACAGTTTGCAGCAGACACACAGGTTGGATTCATTGTTTCTCATCACTGGGGATTTGCATCCAGGACACTATTGGACATAAATAAAGAAAGGAGAAAACAGTGAAGGTCTCTTTAAATTCTAATACTGAGTAACAACTTTAAAAGAACAGCTGGTGAACATTACATGTCCAATCATACACTTACTGCTCTGACTTGAAAGTTCTCCTTGGCTTTGTTGAAGGCCAGCGTTTGTTCAAAGTATTTCTTTTCTTCAGGTGTCAGAAGAGCCATTTTACAAACCTCCGCATAAGGCCACTCCACACCACAACCAAACTGGCCACAAACAAACCTGCTGTCCCCCTGGAATGAAACATTAAAACAGCCACTTAACACTGGAAATTCTGAAGAACCTGTGGGACGGCTATAAGCCAACAATGTCAACATCACACACGAAAAATTAAATGAACTAAAAAAAATCTAGTTGGAAAATTTAAGTATGGACAAAGTTAAAGTTTTACCATTTAAGTTATTAAAACTATCAATGCTGTACTGAGGGCAAATGTTGCAGTACATTAAAAAGAAAATCTGTAACTTCAAGAAGTTTCCTTTTCATTTTACAGATATTTTTTCTCGATTTTTGAAATACACAAAGCATTGATAAGATAAGAAAAAATATGCTATGAATTTACATGTCGAGGATAATGTCATATCCCGCTTTCTTTCTGTCCTCCTCCCTCTTTTCCTTTCTTTCTCTTCCTCCCTCTCTGTCTCCCTCTTGCTCAGCCCTGTTTCCTTCACTTTCTCCCTCACTCCCTCTGTCTGCCCAGCCGTTCCTTCCCTCTCTTGATTGCATGAATTGGAGGAAATGCTCACCTGCCACTAATCACCTCCCTCGATAAAAACCCAGTTCATTCAGTCACTCACCGCCAGACCAGAGACAATTCAATCTCTTCTCTCTGCCGGTCCTGTTCTGCCTCCAGTCTGCCTGCCTTCCCATTATCTCCTGCCACCTTAACCCCCCTGCCTCAGTGACATCTCCACTACCTAGATCCTGCCAGCCTCCATCTGCTTCTGTCTCTACCTGCCTCCTGTCTGCTTCCCCTCAGCTTGCCTGCCCCTCTAGTTAGTTTTCTGTTCAGTGAGTATTCTCGTTTGGTTGGTCTTGCTTAGTTTATACGTATCTGTTTTCCTTTGTTCCTGTTTTGCTTGTTACTTAGTGTAGTTACTCAGTTGTGGAATTTTTGCTCGATTATTGTATTTATTCTGTTTTCCCCCTCAGCTAGTTTCTTCTTCCTGCATAGGTTTCAGTTTGTAGTCGGTTTTCTTCGTCCCCTTTTGTTAGTTTAATATTAATGTTGGTGATCAGTTTTCTTTTGATTTCCCCCACTTGGTTAATAGTTAAAGTATTTCTGAGGTTCTGTAGTTTGCAAATTCTCTGTATTAGGTTTAGTTTTCTCGCATTGTTTCTTCATCAGTTAGTTTTCTCCGTTCTTTGTTGGTTTTAGTTTTGTCCTAGTTTAAATCATTTTGAGAATCCTGTCTGTCTTGAACCTGCTCTTGTGTCTGCGCCTGAGTTCTCAGCCACCTCCCGTAACAGATAAATGACATTAAAAATGAAATTTTAAATAAAATATTCATGTTTATTGCAATTTCACTAAATTTTTACTTGATTTAGTTCTATTTAATAGATGGTATATGGTCTGCATTTACATACCTTCTAGCTTATAGGTATCCAAAGTGCTTTACAATGTGTTTTGCATTCACACACCTATGGCAGCTGAGCTGCCATGCAAGGTGTCTGCCTGCCATTGGGATCAACTTGGGGTTCAGTGTCTTGTGCAAGGTCACTTTGGCATGCAGAGGGGCCGGGGATCGAACCACCAACGCTGCGATCAGTGGACAACCCGCTCTACCGTCTGAGCCCCAGATTATATTGCTATATTGAAGTTTAAAGGGTCTGAATACTACTGCAGTCAAGTGGAACTCAGCAGTCACTATTTTACCAAGTCGTCTGAGCTGAAGTAAAGTAGACAGTTCATTTATTAGTGGAGGCCTACCTGATCCAACAGCCTGAGACACCAGTTGGTGAGAGACGTCGGGGTCACCGCGTGACCACAGGACATCTGAGCTCTTGGAGACTTGAAGCCTTCAAACAAAACTGAGCAAAAGCACAAACAAATTACAAACAAAAATGCTGTATCACAGCTATATCACTTCTTTAGGAAACTAAAATAGGACTGACTCAGGTCTACTTACAATCCAAGTCGTCTTCTCCATCGACAAATTTAAGCGTCTTGTCACCAGGGTCGTAGCACTTCTCCTGTTTGGCTGCTTGAGTTGTCATTTCGGAGCCCATTTCACTTTATTACATTCTAGTCTCCTGCAAATGAACAGCAGCGGTAGGAGAGAATAAACAAAATGACTTTTGGTTTCACTTCGAAGAGCGAAATATTGAAAGGAGGGGGATGTTGGGGCTCCAGCAGCTACATGCTGGATAAACACCAGACACTGACGGTGCGCAAAGCAGCTACACAACCAGCTTTCAGATGGATCATCCTCAGATATTCTTATTTCAGATGAGTCGGGTATATTTAACATGTGAATCAGTGATGCTGTGGTCGAATCAGGCTGTGTTTTTACCTGTGCAGGAGATCAGCGAGTGAGCAGCGTGTTTGGAGAGCGGTCCTCGGCGCGTAATGGAAAGGCGACAACTCCAGGAGCGCATCGGAAGAAAGGTGGGCAAAAATGCCTCAACACGAGAGATAAAACTAACACAGACACAATCTTTTACAGTAGTCGATGTGAGAGTCTATCAGACAATGGGAAAATGCTGAATCAGACGTTGCACAGGGAAGATGAAAAACCTTGGAACCAAACCTGCGTGTTTGGCGCACTGGGTGTGTCACTGCTGTTTTGTTGGATGTCTGATATGAACTATTGAACCCACAGTGTGGAATGGTTGTGTTATGGTGATCATTCACGTGATTTCCTCTTACTGTCTGGAGAGAAAGTGATAATAATCAGGGGACTTTCCAGAGAGAATGAAAGAGGATTTTTATTTCTATTTTTGCAACATGGCCAATTGTTTGGAAATATTTTTGTGTTTCTAAATAAAAGCACTTATAATGATGGTGATGATTATAATTAATGTTTCTTGATGTGTCTCTCTGTATTCAGGCTATATTGCAAAAATATGACCCCAAATTGATTCAAAGATTTAAGTATATAGTTCCCTGCTTTCGCCCGTGTCGGCTGGGATATAGGCTCCAGCCCCCCGGCGACCTGCAAAGTAAGAGGTGTATAGATGATGGATGGATGGAGTATATAGTTGAATTTTGACCTATTTAAGGCGACAATTGTGACTCGCAGCACAAAAAACATTTAAAAAAAAACAATATAAAACGCATATTGCAACACAAACATGTAGAAAAGACAAAAGTACAGCATGATTTATGCAATATTCCACTTTTCTCATGAGCTGACAAACTCTTCAGGGTCCAGATGTGATCAGACTCTTTTGACAGGACTGAATTTATTTATGCAGAGTTTCCAAAAATGAAAGTAAGTAATCAAAAAAGTAATTCTCAACAAGTTACAAAGTGACATAAAAACCATGTGACACAAGAAATGTGCTTTCCCTTCGGATTTTATGACTGTCTTCTTATATATATATATATATATATATATATATATATATATATATATATATATATATATCACATCATATATAAATCACACGCACACACATATGATAATTAAGTCTCATAAACGAATAGATGGTGCAATAATTCAAGACGAAAGGACTGCCCCCTCTTCAGGCTACAGCTTATAAACAGAGTGAATGTGAAAGGACTCTAGGAAAGGATCAGAAGGATCATCTCCTCTCACACGAACCAAGCAAAGACAATGTGTAGAACCGACCAGCTGGTTCTCAGCTCCTACACAGGAGAGATGAAGACCATCGACCTGCTGCACAACACCAAGCAGCACCTGCCAAACGTGACTGTGCTGCAGCTGAAGAAGGAAGCAATGAAGGAGTTTCCCAAATTATCAGGTAAACACACACACACACATTTAAAAGTGACATCCAAATAGAAATGCAAGGCTATTTTCCACATCAACCCACACTGTGACAGTGGACAGTTTTTTTGTAGTTACTTAAATGTTACAGAACAGTGTGTGTATATATATATATATATATATATATATGAAGTGGTAGAGAGGGTTGTCCACTGATCGCAAGGTTGGCGGTTCGATCCCCGGCCCCTCCGCATGCCGAAGTGTCCTTGGACAAGACACTGAACCCGCAGTTGCTCCCAATGGTAGATTAGCGCCTTGCATGGCAGCTGTGTCACCACTGGAGTGTGAATGTGTGTGTGAATGGGTGAATGTGAAACACATTGTAAAGCGCTTTGGATACTACTAAGGTAGAGAAAAGCGCTATATAAGTGCAGACCATTTACCATTTACCATATATGGTAGTAAAATCACTGAAAAA
The DNA here is from genome assembly GCA_024666655.1 of Dascyllus trimaculatus. NCBI lineage: Eukaryota > Metazoa > Chordata > Actinopteri > Pomacentridae > Dascyllus > Dascyllus trimaculatus. Next base: position 20,255,663 of record CM045467.1, on the reverse strand, counting down.
AGGTTATTCAATTACATGTTCCCCACAAAAAGGCCAAAACTGTAATATATATATATATATATATTTACTCATAGTAATGTTTGTCATTTTAACAGCCTTTTAATGCCAAAAACATATCTTAAAAAAATGTACATTAGACATTTAAATTCATGGTTTATCTTTGTATTCTTCATCAATATTTTTGGAATACTTAAAAAATGCAGAAAAAATGTAAAATACAAAAAGAGAAATTCTGTAAAATTGGATACTGTATAATTTTTTTAAAAATAGTCTAACAACAAGAGGCTTTGATAAACATCCCATGTAATATAGAGCTGATCCCCCTCTTTCCTCTGCTGTCTGTAGGACACAGTGTGGCTGATGTGAAGCTGATCTGTGTTGATAAGCCGCTGGATAAAGACTCTGCTCCTCTGTCCGAATATGGAGTCAAGCCCGATTCTGTGGTCCAGATGGTGAGGAAGGTTGACGGAGGTTGATGGAGGGGCTGAGACATCATCATCATCATCATCATCATCATCATCATCATCATTGTGATCATCATCATCATCATGCATCTGTATCAGCAAACTTCACATTTGGAATAAGACAAAAGCACACAGTAAACAAGACACCTGTTATTTTACATAGAGGCATGTTTGAGTCATACAGTCTAATCTTTGGCTTTTTTTTCTTTGCACTCTTTCAAATGTACGTTTTTCAGAATATTTGTGGAAATTAAACACAAATCCTTATAAAAAATAATGATTCATCATTGGATTTTTTAGAAATGTAATTGATTAACTGCATTGATAAACAGTAATATGTGATATTATAATTTATTATATAACAATGCTTGAACCATTATGATTACCCTGAACCTATAAAGGTCTTTTTTATTGTATAGTTGTATTGTTAGTAGCGCAGTGTGGAAATAAGTGTACATAGTGGAAACAACTAATGTGCTCTCTGGGAGGAAACGTGAACATCTGTGAACATCTCTTTGACTTAAAATGAAATTAAACCAGGGGAGTTTATGAAAGCCCAAATTGATGTCCTAAAATGAAATTGAAGATAAAATCAAATCACAGAAAGAGATGAAAATAAAAAATATCAATGAGTTGTGTTCTATGTGTATTTTTTTTTGCCAGCAGTCAGGGGGTTAAGGGCATCGAACTGGTGACTCACCGGTTAGAAGTTCGCTGAACAAACCACTTTTTTCTTTATTCTTATTCTTTATTCTCTTCTTTATTCTCTGCTCCCTGATAACATTGATCAGAATCAGACTTATGAACTGTTATTGTGAAACATTTTGGAGATGTGAGGAAAGGATATTTGTAGCAATCAGTTCAAGAATGACAAAGAAGACAAATCGTGCCACACGGGTAAGACTAGTCGCTTTTCTGTATTAAACATTTAATGTGATCATTCGTTTGTCACCTGACACTTGGTTGTTATCACAAAATTAATACTGAGAGTAAGTTGTTATCAGAATACCGAAAGAGATAAGTAACAGACAGGAGGCTGAATGCTGTGCTTTCTTTCACTGGCTAAACCCTTTAATCAATGTGTTACGTGCAGCAGCTTGCTGACGTTGCCTCTCACTCACTCTCTCTCTGTCAGCCCTGTCTCCCTCCTCCCTCTGCCTGCTGCACACCTGAGTGACATTGACACTCAGGTAGAGAGGAGGAGGGGATAAGAGGGACAGGGAGTGTCGAGTCAGGGGGGGGCTCTGCACGGCACATGGCACACAGCTGGCGACTCTTGGTCAGGTAGAGAGGAGGCTTGTTCCTCCCTCCTTTTGGTCTTTTTTCCCTAAGCATGTCTCTTTCCATGCCCGTTTAGAGGCTGGGGTTTTGTTGTTTTAGTTTGTTTTGTCAGTTTGGGCTGGAGATCACTGGTAGTCCTATTATTCGTCTTTTGTTTATCTTAGCTTGATATTAGGTAGTTTAGGGGGACGTTGGGAGCGACGACCCACTGCGTGGTTGGCCCGGCGTTTCTCTTTCATTTGCTTTTGGCCAGGGTCTCCAGTCTCTTTTGTTTTGCTTTTGGTTTGGTTGGGATTTGGTTTAAATAAAGCTTGTGGGTTAAATGTCACCATTTGTTCTGGCGTCCTCTTTTATATGTTGCAGCCTCCTATTGAGCCTTGTTGAATATGTTCGTGGGGAGGCCGTAACACAATGCACGTATCACATTTGTTAAGTAATTACCTGCAGAATTCATGACAGATAAACATGAACATACAACAACATTGTATGTTGTTGCTCATTGCAACAACATACAATGTTACATACACACCTATCAGCCACAGTATTCTGACCACTGACAGGTGAAGTGAATAACATTGATCATATTGGTACTATGTGCTGTTCTGATGGAGAAACCTTGGATTTTAACATATGTGTTGATGAGACTTAGACACCCAAACAAACAAACATTGTCCCACAACAAACACACTCCCTCATGCAAATGGAAATCCCAAATGTCACTGGCCTACCCCCACAGGAAAATGCACCCCACCACATGGTAACAACATCAACCAATCAGGAACATGTTGAGGAACATGACAATGACCCAACATGTTGATTTGACCTCCAAACTTCCTACACCCCATTCTGATCAAGTATCAACAGGATGCAGTGGAACAAGTTTGATTGACAGAAGCCCCACTGCATAAGCCAGAGTACCCAAAGGATCCAGTACCAACGTCCTGGTTCCAGACCCCATAGGACACCCTGAGAGCTCCTCTTGTCCATGTCCAATGGTTCAGAGCCTTTTTGAGCACATAAGGGGGGCCAACACAATATTAGGCAGGTGGTCATAATGTTATGCCTGATCGGTGGATAGTTGCTTCCATTTTGGCTCTTAATCATCCAGCCTTGAGACAAATAACATCATGTCTCTGGGTCTTGTCTTTTCTTGTCTGGAGTAATTTGGATTTAGATCAGTCCAAGAAATAAGCAGCAAACGAAGCTGCTCACCATGTCACGTTCATGGAATGCCCCTGACATTTTTTATTTTTCTGTCTGTTACTTTCAGTTTCTCTCCAGCAGTTACAAGAAATCACATGATTGCAGAATAGCTGCCTGAATGTTTTTTTTTAATCTGCTTTATTTTTAAACCGTATCATTGCTGCTCACAGCCCAGCTTCACTGCCTTGATGTCAAGTACTGAGTTGCTTTTTTGGCTTTTGAGTTGATGCAATGAAAAGTGTCTGATTCAGCGCCTAGTGAGAGATTCTGGGCTCCTTTTCCACAGTTGTGAATAACTAAATTACTATTACTCGTACCTCCTGTTCTCCCAATGGGGTTGATAAACTGCTTCACAGGAGTTTTTAATGGTACAACCAGGATCCAAAGTAGTCAGTAAACAAACATTGTTCTGGTTACATCCTGAACACTGATGCTGGATTATTAGGTGGTTTCCAGATTGGACATGTGAAGTCGAGCTTATCAAAGAAATACATTCCTACTGTGAGCTGCCAAAATTTAACAAGCACAGTGTTTACAGATGTGAGATATATATAAAATTCTTGTTTTGCAAATGAGCCTGGATTGTTGTTTAAATGTCATTGTGTGTGACTTTGTCCCCGTCATAAAGGCCTCCATCATGTAACCTGTATTCAGGAAAGACTGAGCTCATTTTCACCTTTATGCATCATAACTAATCATAACTGAACAGGGTTTAAAATACCTGACAGTGATGAGTTAAATATTCACCACACTGGATATTTAGTAAACTGAACTAATGACTTTTAAGATGAACTTTAAATAGACAAACAATTAAGACTTAATATTGCAAGAAACGTTAGTTTATTACAACTTATTGTGAGATTTTACTGAACAAAGGATACATGACAAAGAGAAACAGATAAGAACAAAACATTGTCTCTCTGCGATGATTCAAAGCTATCAGGACTTACTTCTGTTGAAGTGAGAGACATCGTTGTTATTCATGCCAAATCATATAACTTGTTGTCTATCTGGTGAAGAACAGCACATTATCAGGCTGGTATCTGATGTTCTAATGGCCCTGGATTATTCACCAGGAAGTGAAGAGCAGAAATAACTGCATCTGTTAATTTAATTCAGTTTAAGTGAGCTTTAATGGCGTGAAAACTACAACAAACCAAATCATCACAATACAATTTATGCAAATATCTGGACAGCACATACTGACAGTAAACAACCAACAACACAACATTCAGGTTGATATATACTTATTATAGATATGCTGCAGTGCACATATATACATGTTCCACCTCCTGCTTCAGACTTACTGTCATCTCTATAATTCAGGAAAGCATCAATATAATGATTATATTTGGCAGCAAATTTCTCACAAATAAAACCAAAATATGATTCTGTTTGACAGATGTTATTATGAAGAAATTAGATTTGAGATCCTTAAAACCAGAACCTTCGGTGGCATTATGGACCAGTGAGCTGACAATAAAATCAACACACAGAAAGGTTAACCAATAACAAGTAAATATATTAGATTTTAAAGTATGTGCACATATATACATGTTCCACCTCCTGCTACAGATGTACTGTCATCTCTATAATTCAGGAAAGCATCATTATAATGATTATATTTGGCAGAAAAATAAAACACACTTATGGTTATGTTTGACAGAGGTTTCTAGCTGGAAGACAGCTGCACTTGTATGACTTGAGGGAAGACAGCCTGGTGTGGTTCACGACGCCACACAGGTATCGAGGTCTGTCTGGGGGCGACGCCGCTGCTGCACGACCCGTAAGGCTTACTCGTTTTCAAACAATTGGGAAAGAGCTTCAAGCACACGAAGCAGAACTTCACCTTACATCGGGGACAGACGATAGATTTACAATATTTCTTGCTGTGCTCCAGCAGTGAGCCACAGGTGGGACAGGCCCGGATGGAGGGACACCCAGTGACCCCCACCACAGACTCAAAGACGATCTGTGGGCAGGTTTGCAGTGTTTTCAGTGACTGGTCGCAGCAGCCAGCGCTTCCACAGCGGTCTGATCGTGGCTGCGGACCCTTCCATTTCTTCAAACACTGCCAGCAGAATTCATAGGTCCGTCCTTTGTTTGCTGTGCACAGTTTGCAGCAGACACACAGGTTGGATTCATTGTTTCTCATCACTGGGGATTTGCATCCAGGACACTATTGGACATAAATAAAGAAAGGAGAAAACAGTGAAGGTCTCTTTAAATTCTAATACTGAGTAACAACTTGGACAGTGAATACTATATGTCCAATCATACACTTACTGCTCTGACTTGAAAGTTCTCCTTGGCTTCATTGAAGGCCAGCGTTTGTTCAAAGTATTTCTTTTCTTCAGGTGTCAGAAGAGCCATTTTACAAACCTCCATGTAAGGCCACTCCACGCCACAACCAAACTGGCCACACACAAATCTGCTGTCCCCCTGGAATGAAACATTAAAAGTGCACAGTTTGAAAGCAGCCACTGAACACTGGAAACTCTGAAGAACCTGTGGGACGACTATAAGCCAACAATGTCAACATCACACACGAAAAATTAAATGAACTAAAAAAATCTAGTTGGAAAATTGAAGTTTGGACAAGATCAAAGTTTTACTATTGAAGTTATTAAAATTATGAACACTGCACTGAGGGAAAATGTTGCAGTACATTAAAAAGAAAATCTGTAACTTCACAGAATTTTCAGTCACTATTTTACCAAATCGTCTGAGCTGCAGTAAAGCGGATAGTTCATTTATTAGTGGAGGCCTACCTGATCCAACAGCCTGAGACACCAGTTGGTGAGAGACGTCGGGGTCACCGCATGACCACAGGACATCTGAGCTCTTGGAGACTTGAAGCCTTCACACAAAACTAAGCAAAAGCACACACAAATTACAAACAAAAATGCAATATCATGCAATATCACAGCTCTATCACGTCTTTGGGAAACTTAAAAAGGACTGACTGAGGTCTACTTACAATCTAAGTCGTCTTCTCCATCGACAAATTTAAGCGTCTTGTCACCAGGGTCGTAGCACTTCTCCTGTTTGGCTGCTTGAGTTGTCATTTCGGAGCCCATTTCACTTTATTACATTCTAGTCTCCTGCAAATGAACAGCAGCGGTAGGAGAGAATAAACAAAATGACTTTCGGTTTCACTTCGAAGAGCGAAATATTGAAAGGAGGGGGATGTTGGGGCTCCAGCAGCTACATGTTGGATAAACACCAGACACTGACGGTGCGCAAAGCAGCTACACAACCAGCTTTCAGATGGATCATCCTCAGATATTCTCATTTCAGATGAGTCAGGTATATTTAACATGTGAATCAGTGATGCTGTGGTCGAATCAGGCTGTGTTTTTACCTGTGCAGGAGATCAGCGAGTGAGCAGCGTGTTTGGAGAGCGGTCCTCGGCGCGTAATGGAAAGGCGACAACTCCAGCAGCGCGTCGGAGGAAAGGTGGGCAAAAATGCCTCAACACGAGAGATAAAACTAACACAGACACAATCTTTTACAGTAGTCGATGTGAGAGTCTGTCACACAATGGGAAAATGCTGAGTCAGATGCTGCACGGGGAAGATGAAAAACCTTGGAACCAAACCTGCGTGTTTGGCGCACTGGGTGTGTCACTGCTGTTTTGTCAATAGTGAACTACTGAACCCACAATGGCAGCGTGTTATGGTGATCATTCACGTGATTTCCTCTTGCTGTCTGGAGAGAAACTGATAGTAAACAGGGGACTTTCCAGAGCGAATGAAAGGGGTTTTTATTTCAATTTCTTTTGTTGTTGTTGTTGTTGTTGTTTTTGCTCCGCTGCCAGTTGGCTGGAAACGTTTGTATGTGTTTCTAAACAAAAACACTACTAATGATGATGATAGTAATTAATGTTTCTTGATGTGTCACTTCATATTTAGGCTATATTGCAAAAAATGAGTGGTAGTGACACCAAATTGATTCAAAGATTTGAATATATACTTGAATTTTGACGTATTTAAGGCCACAGTTGTGACTCACAGCACAAAAACATAAAAAAAAACAATCTTAAAGAAGCTTGCTTTAAATTTGGATTTTATATCTGTGTTTTTGTATCATATATGTATGATAATAAAGTCTCTTAAACGAATAGATGGTGCCATAACCCAAAACGAAAGGACTGCCCCCTCTTCAGGCTACAGCTTATAAATAGAGTGAATGTGAAAGGACTCTAGAAAGGATCAGAAGGATCATCTCCTCTCACACGAACCAAGCAAAGACAATGTGTAGAACCGACCAGCTGGTTCTCAGCTCCTACACAGGAGAGATGAAGACCATCGACCTGCTGCACAACACCAAGCAGCGCCTGCCAAACGTGACTGTGCTGCAGCTGAAGAAGGAAGCAATGAAGGAGTTTCCCAAATTATCAGGTAAACACACACACACACACACATTTAAAAGTGAAATACAAATAGAAATGCAAGGCTATTTTCCACATCAACCCACACTGTGAAAGTGGACAGGTTTTAAATGTGATTTCTTACAGTTGTAGACATTTTACCTGTAACAATTTACTGTTACTTTACAGGTTCTCCTTGTTTCCATAAATAGCAGATGATATATAACGAAAACACAGAAAAAATGTAGGAATTTACTACAAAAAGAAAAAACAACAACAACAACAGCCAAACCTGTAAACAACACTCACATCAAAAATCTATATTTTTACAAATGGTCATTTGTTCTTTTTCAGTGTTTGGCCTTAAAATTGCCTCATCACTGAATTTAGATTGCAACTTTTTTTTTTCTTAATCACAGAGAAAAAGCCAGAACTGTCAAAGACAAAAAAAATCATACATTCTTGTGTCACCATGTTCTTTATGCCACCTTCTAACTTGTTCAGAATTACTTACTTTCATTTTTGGAAACGTTGCATAAATAAATTCAGTCCTGTCAAAAGAGTCTGATCACATCTGGACCCTGAAGAGTTTGTCAGCTCATGAGAAAAGTGGAATATTGCATAAATCATGCTGTGCTTTTGTCTTTTCTACATTTTTATGCTGCAGTATGCGTTTTATATTGTTTGTTTTTTGCATGTTTTCTGTGCTTTGAGCCACAGCTGTCACCTTAAATAGGTCAAAATTCAACTATGTACTCAAATCTTTGAATGAATTAGGGGTCAATACGACACATTTTGCAATACAGACTAAATGTGAAGTGACATATCAAGAAACATTAATTATTATCATCATCATTAGTAGTTTTTTCGCTTACAAACATATAGAAATGTTTCCAGGCCAAATGGCAACATAGCAAAATAACAAAAAAAAGAAAAAATAAAGAATAAAAATCCCCCAAAACCCCTTTCATTCGCTCTGGAAAGTCCCCTGTGTACTATCGGTTTGTTAGCAGACAGTAAGAGGAAATCACGTGAATTATCACCATAACAAGCTACCATTCCACGCTGTGGGTTTAATAGTTCAAATCAGACATCCAACAAAACAGTACGCCAGACACACAGGTTTGGTTCCAAAGTTTTTTAATGAAAAAAAAAGTAAAATCACAGAAAAATGCCAAAACTATACATACATATGATACATACACAAAAGATGTATGTAAAAGATATGTGTGTGTGTGTGTGTGTGTGTGTGTAATCCATATCAAAGCCCTGTATTTTTACACATAGTAATTTGTTCTCATTTATGGTCTTTTAATGTCAAAAGCATATCTTTAAAGAAATTGAACATTTTTACATTAGACATCTAAATTCATCGTTTATCTTTGTATTCATTGTGTATATTTTTGGGATATTTTTAAAAATGCAGAAAAAAAAGGAGAAATTCTGTAAAATTAGACTTTTTTTTACAGTGTGCAACTTACCAACAACAAGAGGCTTTAACAGAGCTGATCCCCCTCTTTCCTCTGCTGTCTGTAGGACACAGTATGGATCAGGTGAAGCTGATCTGTGTTGATAAGCCGCTGGATAAAGACTCTGCTCCTCTGTCCGAATATGGAGTCAAGCCCTTGTCAGTTGTCCAGATGGTGAGGAAGGTTCACGGAGGTTGATGGAGAGGCTGAGAAATCATCATCATCATCGTCGTCATCGTCATCGTCATCGTCATCGTCATCGTCATCGTCGTCATCTTCGTCATCATCGTCATCATCGTCATCATCATCATTATCATCATGCATCTGTATCAGCAAACTCACATTTTAAATAAGACAAAAAGCACATAATAGACAAGACACACGTTATTTTACATAGAGGCGTGTTTGAGACATACAGTCTAATCTTTGGCTTTTTTATTCTTTGTGCTTTTTCAAATGTACGTTTTTTGGCACTTATTGAATTGTGTTTTCATAGAGTTTAGCAAGATACACAGTTCGAGATCAGAAGTGTGGTGTACACAGGATTTCCCATTCTAAATATTTGTGGAAATTAAACACAAATCCTTACAAAAATAATGTTTCATCATTGGATCTGGTTTTCATTTTTATTTAATTGACTAACTGCATTAAATAGCATAATTTATTACCCTGGACCTATAAAAGTTCTTTTTTGTGTGTTTTTGTATGAATAATAGTAATGTGTGGTAATAATGCATAAGTGTGCATCATGGGCTAATCTGCTGTCTAGGTCCAGGAGGAAAACACTGTGAAAATGTGACTATTTAAATAAACTATTTTATGACATGAAATCCAATTAAAGATAAAACCAAAGCCAGCAACCAACCACAGCTTTGTTTTGTTTTTGTTATTTCTGTTGTTGTGTTTTGCAGTTGGAGAAAACAACATAAAAATGTAAATAAGTAATGTTCTATGTGTATTTTTTTGCCTATACTTCAGCTTAATTGCTGAACTTGAAAAATATTTGCAGGATGTGTAACTGGTATGTAACAGGCTGTGAACTACATCATAACTACAATGTCAATTTTAGTAACATATGTTTTATGTTTTTTTGCTTAATCTGTTTTAAAGCTAAATGATTTATGGATCTTAACCGAATTTCAGCATAAAGTTGCATCAAAACACTATGATATCAACAACTTCAAGGCAGTATGAGAAAAAAAATCTTATTTACCCCCTGGTGTGGGACATGTAGGGAAAGGCAAATAAAACTGTATAATATTACATAAACGTAATGATACAATATGGAGTTTCTTATTCCAGTAAGCAAAACCAAATATAAACATCTAACTTCCGCGAAGCTTGCTACGAACAGCCAAGAATTTTGGCTCCTCACGCTTTCCGTAGCGGGTTATCTTTCCTCCCAATATGGCTGCCATCAGGAGTGGGGTGACTCCAGGCTGTTTAGCAAGATGTTTCCTAAGGCAGACTGGAAAACCGAACCGAGGCAGCCGTCCTCTTCCAGACGTTTGGAGCCACGTAAGTGTTCTCTACAGTTTCTCTTGTTGGTTTAGTCTTAGCTTCTGGAACAAACATGCAAACAGCGGCTTTCTGCGGCTAACTCGCTAGCCGGCTAGCGTCCTCACTGCGTAGCTGAGTGCATGTCTTCTGTGTGACTTTGACAGTAGCAGCCTCTGCAGGACAGACAGGGCCTTCTAATATTTAATAGAATTGTCAGTTCACTAGATTTTCAAACCGAAATAGCAAGGACAGTTTAGCTAGAAGCATTGAAAAACGAACTTAAGGCCATGTTGAGCGTGTTTAGGTGGGGCTAATGGTATATTTGTGTGGCTCCACATGTTAGCAGGACTCTGATAGCAACCGTCAGCTATATCAACAAACCATTTTATTATTCCTCCTTCAGTAAAGATACTGAGGCTGTTTCTCTAATACGAGCTTAGCATTGAGCTTGAGGGTTAAACTGGAGTTAAATAACTCGTAAGAATCCCCCGATGCCACCAGAGGTCACTACATCTGTTGTTAAACTTGAACCTGCTGCACGAGTGTTTTTGTTTGTGTCGAGATTTTGGTTATAAGATGGTAGATTTCTATTGCAAAGATAATTATACTTTTACCCTAAATGTTCAGACACTCATCATAAATGTGTTTGAAAAGCAGTATTTTGAGTGGGCTATATAGCAGACAAAAAACACAATATAATGTTTAATAATCAGTTGATATCAATTATGGTTATTTTTTATTGATGTGTTTTGTTGTTGTTGTATTTCAGCAGTAAATATTGTTTAAGCAGTAAAATCAAAGAAAAATAATTAATTACTGATGGGGCAAAATTTTGTATAATAAATTAATTTCACTCTGACGTAATGCTATATATTCTCCCAGCAGTGTTTTTTTTTTTTTTGCTGTTTCCTAAGCAGTCAATATTGTCAGTTAAGCTAAAAAATCAGCAACCCAAGTTTTGCTTAAGTACAGTTTACCAAGGAATATAAATGTGCAGCATTGTTTTGTAGCTCTCCTCTGAATCCGACTGCAATATAGTAGATCCAGTTTAGCTGAACTTGTTGACAAAGACAAGAAGTTTGGGGTTGCCACTGATGATTGCTTTATGCAATTCATTTTTTGGTTTGTTTTTAATTAGAATAGTGTGAAAACTTTTCAGAGCCCCTTGCTGTTTTGTCCGACCCACAGTACAAAACCCCAAGATTAAAATTTTAATTGATTTGTAACATCAAAATGCAGAGAGTCCTAACATTTCCGAAACAGCATCTAGATAATGTCGTCTTGTTGCTAGGTAGATGACTTTAATGATTAAGATCAACACATTCATTGATCGTTTTTCTGTTGATTGTTACTTTATTGCGTAAAGGTTATTGTTTAAATTGTGCATCTGGCTAAAACTGTGTCCTCCTGTTGTCCAAACAGCAGCTGCTCCAGAGGTCCCATCTACACACAGTGTTTCAGTGCCGCAGTCCAGTCACAAAGACTCTGCTGGGCCGTAGACACAATGGAAAGTTCCTCTGGGTGAACGCTGTGGCAGTCAGACAAAACAGCTCACAGGTGAGTTGACACACAGGTAATATAGTTAAATAATTTTTTATCATGTAAGTTGCAGGCTTGTCACACATTGAGGTAAGTTTGACTTATAGATGTGAAAATTTGTGTGTGAAAACAATTTTTAGTATTGTGTGTTGTGCCATTGTTGATAGAGCTTACAGTCAACCAGTATTGGTAATGATGAATAAGCCACATACAACAAGCCACATATATTGCAAATTCTGGAGTGCTGTCAGACTTTGTCTGTCCTTTATTTTACAGTATAATGTATCATAAAACAATACCAGCTCTGGTTAATGTCCAACAGCCCTGACATCTTTCTACTCCTTTTGAACTCTGGTGTCCTCCTCACAAAGCAGTATTAGGAGTGGCTAGGGAGAATAAAGTCTTCCATCACCTTGTATGCAATTTTCTATCTGATCAGAAACAGTTTATAAATAAAGGGACTAGTTGTTGCTAATCCAGCAAATGTTCAATAGTCCCCAAAACTGGTCTGAAACAGTGACCACAATGGACCATTACAACTACTGACATTGCTGCTTTGGTTTGAGCAGCATGGAAAAATCCAATGGATGTAGATTATATCCTCCTCTCATCATATAGTGCTACATTGTGAGCTTTTGGAATTTAAAGATTAATTAGAATTTTTAGTTCACATTTTAAATAATTTTTGACTGAAGTAAGCCAGCTCCAGTTCACAAAATCTTTTCTAAAATATTGAAATTGAAATCAAGTCCCTGTTAGATTTTTTTGTTACATTACTATTAAACTGCTAGTGATATGCTAAATTTATCTTGACATTTACAGATCTCTAGTGAGGATGGATCTATGGCAGCTCCAGTGGTAGAGGCTTCTCACAGTACTCCAATCCTGGAGTCTTCTCTGCCTGCTGACCCGATCCCCTCCATCGCACAACCAATTACAGAACAGGTGGGTGAGACAACATCTGAAATTAAACCATCTACCTGGGGGCCTCCGTCACATATCCACCTAAGTCATGTGATGTTTTTGTTACTGACATTTTCAGATCCCAGTTGAAGCTGTTCCTGTGGTAGCACCAGTAGCGGACAGCTCTGCTTTTTCTCCAGTCCTGGATTCCTCCCCCACAGTTGTGTCCGCTGACCCCACCCCGGTTTTAACACAGCCAGTCCTTGAGCAGGTGGCTGATGCTGCACCGACTGCAGTGGAAGTCCTGCAGGCTGTGGCTGCAGAACCGAGGTTAACAGACTTGGGATTGGGCGGTCATACACCAGTGGGAGTCATCCAGAACTTGTTAGAGTGCATGCACATGGATCTTGGTCTTCCCTGGTGGGGAGCCATTGTTGTAGGTAAGCAAGGCCCAACAAAGATTTGTGCAGTTTCATCAGCTTTCAGGCAATCTGGGAGAGTAGTTTTCATAAATTTCTGAAGCTCATATTTTTCTTTAATTTCATTTATCAGACATTTCCTGTCTTTTCTCATCCTCTTCTGTCTGTCTTTTGTTTCCGTTTACTTTGTATAGGAACGCTGGTGGCTCGTTTGGCTGTGTTTCCAGTCATAGTGAAGGGCCAGAGAGAGGCGGCCAAGCTGAACAATGTGCTGCCTGATATGACCAAACTAACCAACAAAATGAATGAGGCCAAACAGAGTGGAAACAAATATGAATGTAAATGTTCATTCCCCTTTTTTTTGCATTTCTTCTTTCACTTGCATTTTAGATTTTTAAACTGTCATTGGCTGTAATTTTTCTGTTGCAGTTGCTAAAGCCTACTCTGACCTGAGCCTGTTCCAGAAGAAGCATGATGTGAATCCTCTGCGTGGGTTCCTGGTTCCTTTGGTGCAGGTCTGTTTATTTCTTTACATGGCTCGGCCTGTTTTTTATATCAAGATGCTTAGCTTCTGATTATTTGATTTGCAACTATTGACGTTAACATTGTGGATTTAGTTGTAAAGTAAGTAAGTATTTCTAGAAATGGCATGTCCATTTTCTGGTCATGCTCAAAACAAAGTGTGACTTTAATTAGTTACACAAGGATTTAGAATCGTCCTTATGGTGCTATATGTTGACACTCATCTGGTGGGTGTTCCCCCCATGGCAGAGCATCCAGTGGTGTGCACAGACATTTTGGGGGATTCGATTCAGTTATGTGTTACCTGGCTGGTGGGGCAAGGGAGGAGTGCTGCAGCTGTGCAGTCCTGCTGCTGCAACACACTTTGTTTGTGTCCGCTCTGCGCGTTGAAGTTGACAAAGGAAGAGATATGTGCGGGGATGGACATTGGGGCATTATTGTCACACACTTTTAATCGTCAAGCATTTTAGATGATCATGTCAACATGGGCCACATACAGTACACTGTAAAAAAAAAAACTTTCAAAAGGGCACTTGCTTGGTCCAGAGGGCAAAGGGCAGGTGCTATAGCAGCGCCGAGAGTCTATCTGTGCACGCCACTGAGAGCATCCATTGATCAGCTCTGACCCATGGCATTGATTTACTACGTGTCATTATCCCACTCTCTTCTCCACCTTTCCTGTCATTCATTAACGAAAATCCCCCCCAAAAAACCTTTTTACGAAAAACAAGAAAAGACTTCAAACTGGTCGTTCAGTACTGTGCACTCAGACATTGACAAGGTCATGTATAGATTATAGTACAAACAGGGTTTTCCGCACATCTTCAAGCAAAATGCAGCTAAATCAGGTGCTTCTCAGCTCAAAGACGGCAAATTCCCAGAAGACAAAGGGGCACTGGAGCACACTGAGTAGGTTGTAGCCTTAACTCTCTCACATTCAACCGTAACATCTATAGATACAGTCTGTACATTGGATTCTGGTGTCTGCTATCTTTTGCTAATACAGGAATTGTGCATAACCAGTTTAGTTAAAACCATTGTGTTTGTCTAGACATCACTATTTTTCTTGAATACTCGTCATTTGTGAAAACACTGGGAGATCTGCTCAGCCAGTGATAATGTGATCAACACCAATTTAAAACTCAAAAAAGGGTTTTATTGTGGAATTACATTTTAAGATTTGATAGCAGGTTTTCCCTATTTTCTGTCTAGTCTTTGTGTCTGCTTTTGACAAAGGCAATTTGCTGTGAATTCCCTTCAGGCACCAGTCTTCATCTCCTTCTTCATCGCACTAAGGAAGATGGCCTATCTGCCGGTGCCCAGCTTGCAGACAGGAGGTGTGCTCTGGTTTACGGACCTGACAGCAGCAGATCCTTTCTATATTCTACCTATTGCCGTCACTGGAACCATGTTCTTCATCCTGGAGGTGAGGCAGCTTTTACCTCAAATGTGTTTTTTCCCCAAACCAAACAAACAAACAACAAAAAGGAGAGTAAATGTAAAATTGATCCAGCTAATCTGTACTTCAGGACTTTTCTGTACTAATCATTGCGTGTCTTCTGTTCTTTCAGCTGGGTGCAGAGTCTGGTGTTGACAACCCCAATCTGCGCACCATGAAGACTGTGTTCAGGATCATGCCCTTTATCATCCTCCCTCTCACTATCAACTTCCCTACGGTCAGTCTGTTGTTTACTTCATCTGTTTTTGTTCCTGTCCTACTTGTTTAACCTCACATCATCCCAAAACGTCACTTACACCTCTGTCATCTTCTTCTAACAAACTTCAGGCGGTGTTTACCTACTGGTTGACCTCAAACTGCTTCTCCCTGGGTCAAGTGGCCCTGCTTAGACACCCCCTAGTCAGAAAAAAGTTCAAGATCCCTGAGAGGATCAAGCACCCGGCCTCTGCCTTGCCCCAAAATGACGGATTAATCGAAAACATGAAAAAGGGTTGGTGTTTCAGATCAATATTTTACTACCGTGGAACATTGGATTGATTAGTTTTCACTAGTAATGTCAAACCATAGATGCATTTATTGTTTGATTCACTCAACAAAAAAAAAAAAACAATATAAAAAATTGCTATTCTGATTGTTTTTCTTCTATCTGTGTTGTAACTGTTTGGGTCTTTAGGCTGGAAGAACGCTCAGCTGGCCCATCAGCTGCAGGAGAGGGAAAGACGGATAAACAATCATCTGGACCTTGCTGCGAAAGGTCAGTCCCACCACTGCATCAGCAGCTCCACGCTGACAGTTATATCAGTCTTTATTTCAGCTACATGCCACAAAGAACTAACTTTTAAATGAGAATAAATAAGGAAAAAGCTAGAACATCGAAAGGTGGAAAAATATACTGCCATATGACAAAATTACAGCATATGACATCCTCTCAGTAATTATTAACTTCCCAGCTTCTACAAATTGCACAGCAAAGCCACAGCCTAAAATAATGAAAAAGTAATGGAAAGGCACGCTGGCTTTTCAAAACGACCTGTTGGATTTGGAGTTTTGAGACAGTCATTTGCAGCTTTTTCAGAACTGCATTTAAAGGTGTCAGATCATTTAGAAGCTACCGACAAGTGGCTTAAAAAGAGTCACAGGCTGTATAAGCACACTGCAGTTTGCCACAAAATAACCAAACTGCAACATGCTGTGATGACTTCAAGTCCAAGTGACAGAGAGGTGCGCCCCCTTGTGGCTGCCATGGCTTATTGCAAACAAATAAAAATCTTAAGAACAAGAGTAAAAGCTCTTTACACGGGATAATGAACCAGCAAATACTGTTGGAAATAATCTATTATATGAGTCTGCTGGTCTCAGTTGAAAATGCAATACTTATACCAAACCAAAAAGTAGCTGCACTCAGCAAATGTTTCTTACTTTGTTGTTTATTTGACTTTATTGGCTGCAGTTCAGGAGACAGACGCGCATTTAGAATTCTCCTGCGGCCTCTGTCTCAGTGTTGCAGATTTCCATATTTTAAGTTGTGCTGCTATCAAGCTCCCAAATACTAAAGTTGTGTCACTGACAAAGTCCGAAAGTGATAAAGCACGAATGTTTGAAGAAGTGAAAGTCGACTTTATCAAGTCGGAATCCTGAATTTTACTGAGATGACAGCACCTTGACCCAGTGAGTACCTTATATGTGTATTTTTGGACCTTCAGACTTTTGCTGGAGCAGTCATCAGTGGTAGCTGTTCTGATAGATTTCTTAAGTCTTGTATCATAGTAAATGCAGTATCTTCTGAATTTGGATTATTAATTGACAAAAGCAAGATACTGATGCTCCTGTAATGTACTTCTTCACTGTTTACAGCCTTTTAAAAGACCACATGATTCATTAATAAAGTAACTGGTGATGCAAGTAATAATTTGTTGCATCTGTGCATCAGACAAACCATTTTTGTGGGCTGTTCTGTGTATTTTTACAATAAATACTTAAAATGCATGTATTTCAGTTTATTTGAAAGTAGTCCTTTACTCGTTCCCCTGCAGGTCCTTTGAGGCAAACTTTCACTCACAATCCTGTCCAGCAGACGCCTCCCATTGCTGCAGCATCAGCTAAGGACAAGCGGGCTGGGGCCAAGGCGAGACCATGGAAGGATACTATTGGATGAACCTGACTGGATGTTGGCTTGACGGTATCATGAATTTTGTACATATTTATGGATAAAAGAGAGGGATGGCTGGGAACGATTTGTCGTTCTATATTAAAATGTAAACTCTGCCTCAAAACAGCTGTTTCTGGTGTCTGTTGTCATGATCTTGTGTTTGTCTTCTTATCCTGGTGCTCGGAGCAGAACAAATGAAATGAGTCATTTAATATTGTATATAAGTAATTTTATTATAAATACATGTTTGCAGCTCAACTGTTTCAAACTCTTGCATCAAACAGTCAGTTTTTGAGTTAGACACTGCGAAAGAATGTAAAAATAGCCCTTTACTTCACTAGACATTGCAGCTAAAACCTTTCGTAAAATTTCTCCCCTAGATGACTGAATATAGAGTTTCACAGACTTATGTCTTTTACTGTTTGTTTCTCTTTGTGCAATAATATGAAGGCTGTTCCTATGGTCAGCAGTGCTTTCAGTGTCAACAATGTTGCACTCTATAACAATTTCACTATAATAATAATTTGTCGCCGTCTAGTAATATCAAAAAGGTATTACATGGTTGTAATTTCACACAAAATACTTGTTGGGCATATCAATTCAATAATTCTCTACTAATAGGTACATTTCTGTAATAAAAACTGGTGATGATTTCTTCAGGAGTGCATCAAAATATTCACCCTGAAGTCGTGGTCAGTTAGTTTTGCCAGCAAGCACCCGGGTGCCATCATTCACACATTCTCTAACATTATCTCCGGGTGATGATTGACAGGTCAGAGAGCTGCGTCCAGCTCAAGCCCAGATGTTCGTCCACACTGAGGCCTTGTGGGAGCGGCGACTGGCCGAGATGAGTTCAGTCTGATACTCCAGGTTGTCAGTCTCGGGCAGGGTGTCTCAATCTCTACTCTGCCTTGTCAGTGTCCATCTCCGTCAGAACAGAGTAGCACACTTTCTGAATTAATATGCCAGATTTAGCTAAAAGAGGAAAGAGACAGGAGGAAGGTTAGAACAATGAGAGCTCAAGTTTAGGCCACTAAAAGCCAACATCAGGGGTCTGGATTCAAGCTAAGCATGCTGTACGTCGGAAAAATGCACATGAAATGGTTCTGTTTTTGTAAGTAGGTGGCTGCAATGTAGATGCAGGTCATATTTATATATATAAATAGATAGTTTGCAGTGATGGAGCAGTCATGTCACATAAATCACAAAAGCAAATAATAAACAGAAACCAAATGGAGTAAAATAAGAATTGAGAAAATGGACCATAAATTGTCTTAATCTTAACTCTAATATGTGTTAAATTTACCCTCTGCAATGATTGTACCCAGAAATATACTGTGCATTAGTAGTCCAAGTCAGTTATTGTACAGCCATCTGCAAGATTTTACAGACATAACTACTTTGAACAGGTAGAGGTTTGTTTTCTAAGAGTTATGAAGCAGCATATTACAAAGAGGATCTAGTTTGGTGTGATAATAATAATAATAGCACTTAATTAAAGTGCTAACAACAGGTGAATGCTTGTGAATCCTGCACCCCTCTTACCAATGAAGCTCCGTAGCCACAGCGGCCTTTTATGGGCCGGAGTGTAGCAGCAGAGGAAGTAAACAGGCACTCCTGACAGGGCGATGCCGATGCCGATCAGGGAGTTGGTGGTGTCGCTGTAGAGAGGCACCACCACCAGGAAGACGGTGAGGAGACAGAAGACGATGGGGAAGAAGAGACTGAGCTGGGGAGCGAAAGGAGAGATGGTGAGATGACAATATGAACAGCCACGATAAATATGTTCAAACAAAAACTTGCTGTTTTGGTCATCTTCAGTTCTGTATAAACCTGTTCATGTGGTTTTGTTAAATGTGGCACAGAAACAGTTGATCTGATGCTGACTGAGATAGAAACTTGATTCATATAGATGTTTTTAAAAGGTATTGAGGAGTACTGCTGCATATGCGGAAAAATAATATATACATTTTGTATTTCTTTCAGTGAAAATCATTTTTTCCTGCCTTAGAATGACTTAAACGTAACTACACTGTTACTTCTTCAAGAATGTGCAGCTCTATGACGTCTCTGCCTCTCGCTCTCTTTTTCTCCATTCACCTCTTGCCACCTGCTGCATCTCGAGCACACCAGCTCACCTACAGCTCTGCTCAAACACTTTGAAGCTGCTCTACGCTTCACAATGCCATGTTGTAATGTTGCAGTTATTCAGCCATACTGAAAACTGATTCTGAAAAAGAATAATTATGTGGAAAGCTCCACCCTGCACGTTGGCAGGATTTGGTTCCTTAGGTTAGTTGTGAATGGAACCGTGGACGTCTGAATCCGTGTTTTCATTTTTAAAAAATACTTTTTGGGGGAGTGTTTCCATTTTAATGATGGAGGAGCGACAGGGTAGAGAGAGACATGCAGCAAAGGGTTGTTAGCCGGACTCGAACTCACGACCGCTGCTGGCGACCTGCGCCTACATCGTAACAGCCTAACTCAGTGAGCTCCACAGCTGCCCAGTTTTCAGTTTTAAGGTGGAAACACTCAGCCATGGTGTTAACTGCTTATCTATAACTTCATAACAGGGGGCAGAGAGTTCCAGAGTCTGGGTGCAGAGCAGCTGAAGGCTCTGGCACCCATAGTGGGGACAGACAGAGGAGCACTTGAGGAGGTGTAGGGGCGGAGTAGGTCTGACAGGTATTGGGGAGCCAGGTTATGGAGAGCTTTAAATGTGAGGAGAAGGACTTTATATTGGATTCACTGATGGACAGGTAGACAGTGGAGCTGAGTGAAGATGGAGGGTGATGATTCTGGCAGCAGCATTCTGGATGATTTGGAGACGGTGGAGAAGTTTGTGGGGAGGACCAGTGAGGATTGAGTTGCAGTAATCGATGCCTGAAGTGACAAGTGCGTGGACCAGGATGTGGGTGCTGTGTTGGGTTAGAGATGGGCGGAGTCTGAAGATGTTCCGTAAGTGCATGAAGGCAGTACGGGTAATGTTCCTGATGTGGGGGGAAAAAGAAAGAACGCTGTCCAGTCTGACTCTGAAGCCTTACCTTTAGGGGTCTCTTTCTGTCCGGCTCCTTCCAGCGCAGATATAGTTGCCCCAGAATGGACAGACCAACGAAGAACCAGTAGCTGAAGCTGTAGTAGTTGATAAGCCTGAAGACGTCCTCTACGCACAGATATATGAGAGCCATGAGGCCCTGCAGATAAGCACAAGGAACAGGAGTAAGCTGGGAAAACGTGGGGATGGGTGGCAAAACGGAATTGTGAAATGAAACAGTTTAAACAACAGATAAGATGACTGACGTTGAAGAGCAGGGCGGGGATGGGAGTGTAGCGGTGGACATGGATCATGCACAGGTAGTCGGGCAGCTGGCCCTCCCTGGAGCCCACGAAGAACAGCCTTTCGAAACACAAAAATAAAGTGGTGATAATGGTGCTTACTGACTGACACATGGCAATGGAGGAGGTTTTGATAATTCAGGGATAAAGTAAATGCACAAAGTACACTAATGTAATTCTAAATAGCAGAATCAGTCACCTAGAGGCAGCCAAGATGGAGGCGTTTAGTCCACCGAAGCAAGAAAGAGCCACTGCCAAGGGAATAGTCCAGTTCATGACACCAAACACCTGGTCTGCAAATGTCTGCAGAGGAAAGACAGTGAGATCTTTGACATGAGCTGAATATGAACATCAAGCTGAAGTAACTGAGGATTACAGGAACTTACCACAGCTACAGCATCACTGTCTAAGATGGCATTGATGGGGAGGACGGTGTAGTAAGCCACGTTAGTCAGGATGTAGATCACCGTCACTATGGGCATGGAGATAGCGATGGCCAGAGGTAGGTTGCTGTAGTTCACAGAAACAAACACCAGAGGGAAGCAAAAGAGATGGGACACAGATTGTTAAGGCGTCTGAGATTCAGGGTTTGTCAGGAGTCTCTGGGTCAAAGCCGATCGACCCCGTGGGTGAGGGAAGGATGGGGATTGGGATAAGGTGCGGTTGTTTGTCACTTAATCTGCCTGGGAACTGTGGGAGAGGCTTGTGATCCAATCACATGTGTGGTCTTGCTTCATTTGGTCAGTGTTTGGCAGTGTGAATCAAAGCCAAAGCTTCTCTCACACGCACACACACACCAGATACTTTCAGATCTTTCCATGTACTTCCATCACCTTGCTCTTCATCTCTCTCTGTTGTTTACCACTCAGTAGTTTGTTTCTTATTGTTTTATGTTTCAGGAAGACAGTACAACAGGTGTTGATGAAATCACAGCAGAGCTACTGTAG
The DNA here is from genome assembly GCA_024666655.1 of Dascyllus trimaculatus. Lineage (NCBI taxonomy): Eukaryota > Metazoa > Chordata > Actinopteri > Pomacentridae > Dascyllus > Dascyllus trimaculatus. The sequence goes on along the minus strand of CM045467.1, from coordinate 20,234,100 downwards.
CTGCCTGTACTTTATATTGTTTGACAATGCTCTGGAATGAAAGCATTTTCTCTGAGTTTGTATGAATATTAGGTGAGTAGGACATAATCGTATTTGTAGGAAGTTTATCGCTCAACCTATAGATTGTGTGTAGCTTGTTTAAATGTATAACTATATAATGACTGCAAGTGTAAAAAAAAAACATGGAGCCTGTGTTACGTATATTAGCATGAGACAATACACAGTTTCAGAAGTTTAAAATGTGAGCTAGTAGAGAGTTTTAGTCAACGTGATTACTCATCTGTATCTAGGGGAATGACAGAGTTAACCCATTAGGTGACTGCATCTCTTGCACAGGGATGAGATTTGGGAGATTTGGTAACGCTTTGCATAATTTTTTGTTCAATTCGCATCATGAAAGTGTAGGCGTTTTCTACGATCCTCAGTGTCATGCCATGTCTCCACAGTCAGTGCTGAGAGTGTGTGGGCGTGTGTGTCTGTGCATGTATGGGTGTGTGTGTTGGCGTGTTTTTACAGCTATGTGTATATATGGAGGGAGGGAGGGATGGGTGCTTGTTTTTATTGTTTTTAACGTTGTAAAGCACTTTGTGTTGCATTTTAATTGGATGAAAAGTGCTATATAAATAAAGCTTGATTTGATTTGATTTGATTTGAAAATGAACCAAATGAAAAATGGGTGTGAAACTTTCTGTGTGAAAGTCTGCCATTTTTTGTTTTTGCACAAAAATCTAACACAAAGGCAAAACTCAGATGTGAACATTTATTAAGATTAGACTAAGACTATTATCTCTTTGTAAAATAAGTTTAAAAAAGTAATTTCACAACCATTTTTTTTTTAAATGAAGAAACTAATATCATTCAAAGTTAACCTGATGCTAATAAGAGGCTTGTTCAGAGTTGGACAAAATCAAAGCTTGCAGTCTTTTTAGTAGGAACTGTTCTGGACATGTGTTTTCTTGCCGGGCTGCAGATCAAGGACGTTAACACAGAGAAGAAATATCATTAAAGCTGTTGTATCCTTAGTTTACATTGGCTAGATTTGGCTAACTCTGGTTCATACGTTGTTGTTTTTGCATCACTTGCATTGGTGCTTTGTTAGGAAGTGATCTTGAGATATCTAGTATGAGCAAGAGGATTGGCGTAAAACCTATTTCAGTGCTAACATCTTGGATCTCAACTGGGTTTCAGACAAGAAAGTGAGATTAAAGAAAATATTTGAATCGTAAATGCAGGTGGATTAAGTGGCGGTCAAGCACTCGTAGTTGTGCAGCTGATGCAGTAAGAAACAGCATGTGTACTTAAAATCAAAGCAGATTCACTTCATATTATGCGTTAACAAGAATACCAGTAACCACCATGGTCCCACTTTCGTATCTCCTGCCCTCCTCACCTCTCGGGGTTCTTGATCTCCTCTGTGACAAAGTTGAGAGTGTCCCATCCAGAGTAGGAGAACAGAGCCGAGTACAGAGCCAGCGCAATGCCTCCGGGGTCCTGAGATGAGCCATCGAACATGCTGTCGAAATTCTGAGTGTGACCTGCAGTGTGACACTTACTGAATTAATTTCCTAGCCTCTATACAGAGTTTAAGGCTATTTATATTGTAGCCATTTAAAATGATCTAACAGCACATGTGCAGTTCTGACTTTTAGCGTCTTTTATATAGCGCATGGCTTGAAATGTGAGCACCTTGTCCGATCTTGACCAGGCCAGTGATGATGACAGCGATGAGAGCGATAACTTTGGCGTAGGTGAAGATGTCCTGGACCCTGGTGCCCCATTTGACATAGGCGCAGTTCACAAAGGTCAGCAAACCTGAGGGCAAGCAATGAAGGTATAGAACACATTATTACTGATCCACGGGCACACTGAAACAAATCGCTCAGCAGCGTCAGCGGTGACATTTGCTCTGTAAATTGAGTGTGAGCCAGCATGTTTCCGCATGAGAGTGCGGCTGATTTAAGGAAACGCTGCTGCTGACTCAAGCAGACCAGGCTGTTGTTTTTCAGACGAGGAAGCAGCTGAGTGCAGCACATACAAGCCAACACACACACAGAAACACACACAGGTACAGTCAAGTGAGCCCAACTGATCGGATGACCTTGTATATGTCAGCCTGAGGTTGGAGATTAGTAACATTTCCACTTATTGACCCACAAGCTCAACTCCTGATAAGAAACGTGGCCTCATCTGCTACTTTTTCTTTATTGCCCCCCTTCACCTTGAGCGGCGTTAATGTTCTTAAGAAACTTGTTTTTGTGCTTCTCCCTGCAACTTATCATTCTCTGGCCTCTTATCAGCACATGATAGCTTCCAGTTCATAAATGTAGCAATAGGAAGAATCACTATCTGAGTTGTTAAAGTGGAACACAAAGTTTTACATATGTTACTTCATGACTTCAAGATACTTTATATCAGAAACCTTCCCAGGACGACTATTTCATGTGTAAATCTTTAAATCTGATTAAAATAATTCACCTGAGCTGAGTGGACATAGATTAACTGCATGTGCATCAAGTTACTCCAACTAACACGTGTAACTCCACACCGACCTCCACATCATCAGTATGTTTAAAGAAGACACCAAAACAGGATTACATCACTGCTCTCCCCTCCACGTTGACCACTGAGACGCCTCCAGCAATCATAACACTATCATCTTCCGCCGCATTGACAGGCAGAGGATCATAACAGGTCCGTTCCCAACAGGACGCCCGCTCAAACACAACAAAGCACAACGCCTCAGACGGAGGCGACCGGCGATGAGCGGTGAACAAGGAGGCTTTGCCACACAGAAGTAGAGGCCGAGTGTGTTGACAGTGGAAGGTTAGAAGGGTGGGAGGTGTGAGATCGGGTTTTAAGAGGCTGGCTGACCGGTAGTGGAGGTCAAATACGGTCCAGATGTGAGATGAAATGGAGATCTGAAAAACTGATTCAGTGAACTCACGTGCAGCTGGGAAGCTCTGACATTCAGGGGCCTGACATTTTACATGTAACATTAACACTCAAGATTTAAAAAAGGCTAGTGGGAGGATTATGATGTTTTTAGCAAAAGTCGTACCTCTGGTGGATGCAAATTTGGATTTCTGTCATTTGATGATGGTTAAATTGTTCTTTTTATCATGTGATGCAGAGACCTGATGCCGAATGTCATCCACATGCAAGTCATCTGGGATTGTCTCATACGTGGGGACTTAATGGGTTTTGTTCAACATTTGTGGAGACTTACTGCTCCTAAGACAAGAAAAAAAGTTCGGGAAGATGAAAATTAAATGTAAGAAGTCGATAATCATGGGTCATTAAGTTATGATTTATAATTAACATTTAAAATAATGGATAAAAGGTGACAGTTTTTGCCTATTAGGTCAAAATACAGAGATAAAGAGCTAGAATTATGGCATAATGAGTCAGAGTTCTAAAGCACTGAGTAGATACCTAAGATAATAAATCAGAATAGGATGATAAGTCAGTGAAATATTCTGACTTAATAAGTTAGAATATATGTCCCGAACCACGGTCTGTTTAGAGTGATTGAAACACAGACTTGCCTAAAACGTTGCTCGAATCTCAACTGAAATAAGTGACAACTAAATTGGGCTTCAGCAGATTCAGTTTTCCACCTCACTGACAGGAAGCAGGTTTCGTTTACTTTTCAGCTTCACCCCTGTTCTCAGCTGTCAGTAGCCTCTCAGGTCAGAGTCTCCCTGCAGTGAGGACTTTACCTCACAGCTATCAGCCCTCCTCTGCTTATCGATGTGTATGTGCATGTATTAACTGTGTGTGTCCATGCATCTGCCTCTCAAGTGGGTGGGTGGATGCATTAGTGACACTGATTACAAAAAGGACACAATATGAGCATATCTTGAATCCCTGCCTTATCTGTGAGTTGTTGCCTTCACAAGCGCTCTATCTCTCTATATCTTCCTGACTGAGCGAGTGGTTGCCTGAGAGCTGGTATTTCTTTGCCTCTGAAGTTGTGCTCGGTTGCCTCGGTGAGCACTATGGTGGATTTTCTTGTTAGTTTGATTAATACAGTTTGTCACCTTTGCTCTTTCTCTGAGCCGCTGTTTAGTTCTGGTTCCCTCAGCAATCTGGGATGCGTCCATGCAGAAAGGTTACTTCTACATTTATGAAGTCGCTGTTCCCAGATGAGAGAAAGCAGTGACTCATGTCCACATGCGACGAGCGGGCGCCAGGGTTTCTCAATCACTGCTAAGGCGTTGAGTTAAATGCATTTTCCCCTTACTCCTCCTAATTTGTGCACAAGATTTTAGGGTGGCTCAGTTCCTCTTTTATGTCAAGTCAGACCTGCTGACTGCAGCAGTAGTGTCACCACTTTTCACTTCTCTAGTCTCTGCAGCTCACGTGATTTGTCTTACACGTGAAACTATGGCAGACATCATCACTGACACAGATCTCGCTTTCTCACGCATGCACTGGCTCATCTGTCTGTTCTTTCTAACCTCAACATTCAAACACACTCCCCAGATGTGTACTTACATATACAAGCAGCAGCCAGCAGCCTGTTGGCCAAGTATGGAGCTATACACGTGGGGAAGATGGGCTGCATCATGTAGTTGGAGAATGTGATGGCGATGACGGCCTGGCTGGTGGGCTCGATGATCAGCAGGGAAGTCCACAAACGGATGAAGGCCATGAAGCCCCCGAAGGCCTCCAGGATGTAGGCGTAGGAGGCCCCGGACTTGGTGATGGTGGTCCCCAGCTCAGCGTAGCACAGGGCGCCGAACACGGAGAAGATCCCACCGATGGTCCATACCACCAGAGAGAGGCCGTAGGAGGCGCTGTGGATGAGGACGCCCTTGGGTGAGACGAAGATCCCCGAGCCGATCATGTTCCCCACGATGAGGCAGACCCCGTTCAGGAGGGAAATCTCCTTCTTCAGCTTCATGGACTCCTGCGAGCCTTCAGACTTCACTGAAGGGGGGCCACCATTAGTCGCCTCTTGTGTAGGAGCAGCACTGTAGGATGCCATTGTTCGAGTGTGGTGGTTTCTTTGTTTATTAGAAAACAGATTTTTGTCACAACTGAAAAGAGTTTTTGCCTTGATGTGAGGCTGAAGAGTCAAAGTTTTTCCTCCAGTTATCTGTGTTTATCTCTCGCCATCTGTGAAGGAAACGTACGAGATTGTGTCAGTGATGCTGTTACCACAGAGACTGCTTTGTCATAGCACACACACAGCAAATACTTGTGTTGTTTCAGTCCTGTCCAAATCAAGTCAAACAAAAACATATTTACATGCCACAGACACTAATGTAGGAACAAACTTGCAAAAAAACCCAGAATGCAACACTTGTGGGGACACTGTTAGATTTGAGAGTAGTTTTGTGGATTGGAGAGCCATTAGGCCGCACAGCAAATGGCCTTTTAAGGTTGAGTGTATTGACAGAGACGGAGAGAGAGGAGCAAACACGCTGCATGCCTGAAAACACCGGCTCTTCATCGGTAACCATAAGCTGAGGAAGAATTACTGACCAAGACACACATTTTGACTCATAGCCGCCCACAAAATCCGCCTCACGCACAATCTGAGAGCGTCAGCATAGTGGCTGTCACATGTTTGCCAAAGTTCATTATCTGCAGCATGCATGGAGTTTGATGATGAGACAGACACGCTAGGCTGCGTGTTCATTCACCTTTCTGCAAGGAGAGTTAATGTTACTCTCCTTTAATAGCCTCTAACTTTCCACACTGTAACCTTGAAACGCACACAAACTTGAATCGCCTTAAATCTGCATAATTGTTAATGGAGTTTTGAATGAGAAAGACAACGCTACACAAAGACCAAATTTTAAATGATTTGACATGCCTAAGTATCCACTATATAGATTGTCAATATGAAAAATAAAAGTTCAGATAAAACTTTTCTTTCATGGTGATTTTGGTGGCTACCTGTAGCGTTTTCATGAGGCAGTTATTCCTACATTTATCGAAAAGTATATCCCAGGTTTTAGCCCAGATGCCTTTTCCTGATGAACGTAGCCAAACATAGATTGATTAAAACCAAATATTTAGATAGAGGGAACAGGGAGATGCACAGATGTTAAAAAAAGACCCTATGACAGTAAACAGAAGACACTATACAGGTGATTAAGTCAGACAGATACAGGCACACACATCAATCCTGGTGAGATAGCCTGATAGAAACAAGAACACATACTCTACCTTAGTCTAGATTTTTAGAAGTTTAGGATGAAAGTGTCAAAGTGTGAAGCTTGTGAAGAAAAGGCGAGAGTGCTCAGAAGTTCAGATACCTTGAAGGAGCAGCAGCAGCATGTGGCTTCACAAGGTAATAGCTACAATGAGAAAAGACAGTAGATTGAGAGATTAACACAAGGCTCTCACAGAAACAGAGTGCAAGGTCCACAAGCTGCTGATAAGCCGTCCCTCTTGAATTGCTCACCTGTTACAGCTGATACTTTTTGGGGATTAAAAAGGCACCGATCAGTGAGACTCACACTGTGGTATCATATCAGTAGAGCAATCACCTGGCTGCATGGGTATCAAGGTTCCAGCTTATCTTACCACTCAAGGGGAGCTGTTCTCTGCTTTGTCATTTCTTAGCATGTCTTTATGCAAAAGACACCCTCAGATCACTCTCTTGATTTGAGCTGTACAGCAAGCAGCCAGGCAGCCATGGCACACGTGGAATTGCATCATAAATTGACTCAGTGTTGTAAATCAGTCAGTTACTGTCCTTTATCAATGGTCCATTCACTTGAATGATTAGGAAAAGCCTTGTTGAGTAGATACAGTGAAGTACATGCAGTTGATTGTCACTCACCTTTCTCAGATGCCTCTCAGCTTGTCCTCTTGTCCAATACTGTTGCAGTCTTGTTACCGATTACAAATAATGCCTTATTTCTAAATTGATTCACCTCTCCTCTGCAGCTGGGTGTCTCATTGTTCTTCTCTCGAGTCCAGTCAATAATAAATCTCCTCCTGCGTCTTCCTCCTCTGTCTTTGTGCTGCCGTTTCCTCTTGTTTTTGACTTTGCTCCGTGTTCCACCTCTGCGCGCCTCAGCTGATGCACTTGTGGCTTTTATGCACTTCTGGTTTCCAGACGCTTTACTACCAAGGAAACGAGTCAGAGGGAGGGAGGGAGGAAGGGAAGGAGGGAGGGAAAAGGTTTTCCCTGCTTCGCATTTTGTCTCCTGAGTGAGTTTCACTGTAAAAGTACGGGGTTGTAATTAAATTATCACACACATCAAACAGGTCTTATTATCAGTGGAGGAACTGGGCTGTTACAGATGTTCCTCTGATGAATGCTACAATTAAAATGACAGCAAGGAACATTATTATGCAAATACAGTGTTTCTATGTGGGGCCTGTCTTTCAAGTAATCAACCACTGATGTGAGAGTAATCTACATTTATGAACCCTCACTCTAATACAGAGGGCCTTCAATTGTATTATTATAATACTAGAATAATAGTATTGTTATGTGTCCTAATGAAAAGCTAATACTCTGTTAAACAATCAGTTAGTCAGCTCATTATGTTCAGGACACAAAACATGTATTATTATGAATGTATGTGCTTTCAACTGGTTTTAATGGACACCTATCTGTTAACTACTACTATTTACTCTTGCACTCTTGTGTATTATTTTCACTTTTTTAAATTTAGAGTGTAGATTTTTTTTTACTTGAGTATAAATAACACTTAATGTGCATTTTGCATTTTATATATTTCTTATTGTTTATTTTTGCTTACTGCATGTTTTTGTTTATTTATCTGCATGTATGGTGGTGGTAACTTTACGTTTTCTGCTGTAACAACCAAATTTCCCCCCTCTGGGATTTATAAAGTATATCTATTCTAGTTCTATTCTGTTCTATCTGTGGACCATGGCTCCCTCTTGTGGAGCTGAAATATACAGAATGAAGCAGACTACATTTACTGGAGTCTGAATTTGAGGTACTACTTGAGGCTTTTCTTTTTACTTACTAGTTCTACTGTTCTACATTTCAGATGGAAATAGTTATTTTATTAATACTATTACTCTGCTATATTTGTCTGACAGCATTAGTAACTTAACAAACTAAGATTTTTGTACACAAAACACATTTACAATATTTATTTACTTTTAATTCAAAGTAAACTGTTGGAAAACTGGCTTCTGTTTCGATAATCACTTGGATTTTTTTCATGACGTGTCACTATTTTCAGAGTTTTTACAAACAAGACAACTAATTAATGCAAAAAACAATCCAAAGATTAATCCATAATTAAAAATAAATATAATGAAATCCATTTTTTTTATTAACCTCCTACAAATAATTCAAATTGAACTCCACCTAAATCATTTACAACAGTAAAATCCTGCTTCCATTTTAATGCATGAGCAACACTATTCTTATTATATATATCTATAGGAATAACAGTCACAGGGGACAGTCTTCTGCACTGAGTGCTTTTACTTTTAATACTTCAGATTTTCTGTGATAAAACCTGCATGTTTTCATTAGATAGCATTTGAAGTGCAGGAAGGGGAGTACTTTAACAGTGTGCTGTTTACCTAAGGATGGGAATATTTCCTCCACTCCTGCACAAGTGGCACAAAGCAGTTATAACACACACATACACACTGATTAAAATGATAAATATGTTATTAAAAAAGCAGCAGAGCTAGTACACCATTAAATATTAAGCTTACTGGTATTTGCTTTCTGGTTTAAGGTGTTTGTGGCCTTTTAAAATTCCTGACAGGACATTATGTGAAGGAACAGTTCACACTCTAATACTAGTTTGTACATTTCGAAAAAGTTAAACTGCACTTGTACAGATCTCAACACAGTTTTCGGCTTTTCCGAAACACATTGTCAAATATCAAATGAGTGTCAGACTCTTGGAAAAAACTGCATCCCAGTGACTTTATATTAGTGATCATTTTGCTGTATTTAAAGCACTTCTTTCTATGATTGATAATTTACTGATTCAAAATGTAAATAAATAAATGATACTAATTAAGACACCACTGCATCTGAAACTGATCTAAAGATGTACTCATGTCACGCATGAATGGCAGCTTTAATCCTCGAGATAAAATGAATTAATGGCCGATGCAGAGGGAGCAACTGCCTTTGTCTAGATGTTGATTCTTCATCAATGGAAGGTTAAATGTGCCTCAACAATGACCTTTAAAAACTTTTGTCCTCGTCACCACAGATGATTGATGTCTATGGAGAATTGATTAATGCTTATTGGGGAGTGATACATGTGATCAAAGCATGTAAGCTCCACCATCACACCTGTGGCCTTTTATATTCACTTCTCTTTCCCAGCTTCGGTGTAAAACTGAGAACTATTAAAATGACTTTTCTTTTCTCTCTCCCTCTCTCTTTGTTTTTTGATTGAGACACGTCCCTTGTCACTCATGAACGCATGTGGACAAACTTCTCACACATGGCTCCTTTCACTCCTTTTGTCCCACTCTCTGCCCCGGCCCATTCTTTTCCTTGGTTACCGGTTGTCATGGTTTCGGGAGCCCCTGTAGGCTAAAAAACTGGAGGGATTAAAGGCGGCCATTTTGGGGACAGCTGGACCAGGTTGGTCCCTGTTGCCCCCTGTCCCGCTCCCAGTCACTCTGGGGGGAAGAGGGGTGGCATTGTGTGAGGATTAGAGCTTCCTGTGTGTCAGCTCATTACATGGGGAAGGGGGGGAGGTGGGGGAGGGAGGGGGAGTATAGGGGTGAGGGGGTGATGGGGTGAGTAGAAAGAGTGAGGGAGAGAAATGAAAGAGAAAATGAAAGAGAGTGCGTATGAAAGAGAGTATGACACAGGGAGGGGAGAGGGAGGGAGGGAGGGAGGTGGCAGCCTCTACAGCTGCACTCTCAATCACACTCATACAGGCTCTGATTATCCTTTTCACACACACATACACAGTAGTGGGGAACTGAAACATATTAAAAGACACGGAGGGCAAAAAAAGGCAGAATTAGGAGACAGCTAGCCCAGCGCCTCAGACAAAGGACCCCCCCTCCCAATCCAGACACACAGAGAGCTGGAACAAACAAGGGAAAACTGACCAACAGCGTGCATGCAGGCGCACACCGAATAAGAGTCATGCAAGCAGAATACTTAAACAGATAAATGAATTCACAGAGACAGGGGCGCAAACTGAAGCCAGACAATTAATGCAAAAAAACCCCACCTAACCCCTGAAGAAACGCAGACAAGCAACAAGCACGTCTCCTCTTCACATTGCCGTTGTTTTATTTATACATCACATGGGAAGCATGGGAACATATTTGCTACAAAAAAAAGGGGGGGTTACAAAGGGAGAGCATAGCATACAAATACTAAACTGAGCAAAGCAGGAATGCAGTGAGTGCAGACAATTTGTGTAGGAGCAGGACACACTCTCAAGTGCTTTGAGAGCCGGGGGTGGGGGAGTTATAACGGACGGGGCTCATCCTCGTTGGTGGTTTAACAATGAAGCCAACAACAAGGGAAGAAAAAGGTTCGCCATCATCAGTAAGGTCATGTGCTGCTAGCTGCTATAAGTACAGGACTGCTCACAAAAGTACTGACAATCTAACACAATCATCGACATTATTATTATTATTATTATTATTGTCATCATCAACAACAGCATCACGGTCATTGCTAGCAGGTGTTTGTTTCAGTAGATGTTTCGGACACAGTGCAACTCACAGTGCAACTCAGAAACATGCATTCAGCAGCATCGCATTTTTAAAAAAAAGGAAAGAAGAAGAGAAGTAACAATAAAAAGGCATAAAATGTAACCGCAGCTCATATTTACACACATGGGCCATCACTACAATTGGCCTGTTTTGGTATGGAGTTTAATTTGTAAAATTCTGGACACTCTTCCTCCTCATGTTTTTTTTCCAAATCAGCTTATACTGGTTGTTTGACATTATACAGTATGTGCTGAAAAAGGTGTCAGCAAAAAAAAGCACAAACATTTAATTCTCATCATGACAATGCTGTGAAGTTTGGAAGATAAGGCCTCACTGTGGTCTTTGAAATACAAAAATACATCGCTACAAAAACTACATTCACAGATTTCTTGTAATGGTACTACAATTTAACTAAATCTAGTTGCCTAATACAAAAGGTAAATATGAATTAGAAGTAATAACTCTAGACAACAAATCTCATTCTATTCGAAAAATACATTCCTTTGTCAGGACCCTTTAAAACTGACATTCAACAACGCTAACTTTCTATGCAGTGGTGTCCATAGCGTCACCTGCCACATCAGAACCAACACTGATTGGTAAGGGATCTGAGTTATCACCTTTCTCGGGGGATTTAGCCAATCCCTGCTTGTCATCCTGCTGTCCAGGATTCTTACTGGCTGACTGTGAACTGCGATCCTCCACAAAGTCATTGTCATTGGTTTGAGCCTTGGAGGGGGTATTGGTCAATGCTCCGGGGTGAGTTTTCATGTGCCCCTGTTGATGGGACACAATAACCATTTACTCACATGTAAACACAACAAGAAATGCATTTAAATATCTTCATGTCACACTATCAAAAGAACAGTGATGAATCCTCACTATGTCTAACTCTTACCTTAAGCCCGCTTCGGCTGGCATAAGCCTTTCCACAGTGGGAGCAGCTGTAGGGTTTGTCTGGGCGAGGAGGCTGGGTGTGTGGTGCTGGTGCAGTAACAGAGGGCTCAGGTTCCTCTGAAGGCTTTTCTGGCACGCCATGACCCTCCTCCATTGGAGTTTCCTTCTCCAGCTCTGGCTCAGACACTGGCGAAGCCTCTCTGGGTGCGGCGGTTTCACTCTTCCCTTTACTGTGAGCAGCATCGCTTTCCTGTGACTCAAGTGATGCGCTGCCACAGGCCTCTTCTGTTTCTGGGATAGCTCTGGGGCTGGCAGGAGGGGTGAGTGCAGGTACAGGATTTGCAGCTTTTGGGTTCGAATCAGGACTAGTGGGAGGCTCATCTGTGGAGCAGACTTCATCACCATTAACCTCTCTGTGCAGCATGTCGTTTTCTACAGCAGGCTTAGAAACACAGAGGGACAGAGGGGTGTTATCAGCCTCTGAATTCTCCACAGCTGAATGAGAGCTAGCTTTGGGTGCTTTAAAAGGGCTGGTGCTGCCCAGGTCAGCATGGGTCTCCTCTTCAGAGTACACAGAGCCGTTTGCGGGGCTACCATCAGCTGGGGCGTTGTCTCCCAGACACAGGGGGTCCTCTGCTCCCACTGAGGGGGGATTACGGGTCAGAGGTGGACTAATACTGGGTGCTGAGCCGTCAGATTCCTCAGTCTTCACAGCAGTGACATCTGTGGATTGCTTCAAAGTAGACCCTGAGTTGAGAGCATCATTTGGAGACTTAGAGCCTGTTGTTAAGGCCAGAGGAAGGAGCTGCTGTCCTCTAGATGGGGAGCTCATGGAGTCATTCTCACCATCATAACAGACGGCACTTTCTGTTTCTGCTCCATCCTCAGGTGGCATGTCGTCATCAGGTGGTATCTGCCCTCCAAGATGCAGGCGGATGTGGTGCTGGAGTACCAAGGCATTAGTAAACTTGCGTGGGCACAGTGGGCAGGAGTTCAGAGCACGGGCGTTGGGTGGTCTGGCACGATGAGTGGCCAGGTGGGCTCTAAGGCTGCCCTTTGTGGAGAAAGAACGACCACAGAGCTTACAGGGGAACGGGCGCTCTCCCAGATGTGTGGCCTGGTGCAAACGAAGAGCTCTGGGGCAGCTGAGGACACGCAGACAGACTCCACACTGATTAGCAGCCTGGCCCGTAGGCAGAGAAGGGGTACTTGTGATAGTTTTACTGCCTGAGACTCCCTGGTTGGTTTCTAGTCCTGCAGCACTGGCACTAGGGCTTAGTCCGAGAGCTGCCAACATTTCCCTACGATAGGCACTAGAGGTGGTGGTCAGGTCCTGACCATGCGTGTCCCCGCTGGCTTCAGCAGGGGTTTGTGAGGAGGTGGAAGGAGAAGAGGCAGAAGAGGAGGAAGAGGCACCTCCTTGTGGCTGCTTTTCAAGCTTCTGTACCAGCCGCTGCAGCTTGGATGTGTCTGATGTTTGAGTAGAAGTAGTGGGAGAGGATGAGGAGGGGGCGGAGCTGGATGGTTTTGGGAAAGGTGGGAAAGGGAAGGGTAGCTGATGAGGTGAGGTGAGGTGGGAGGTGGATGGGTGGCCTGGGGGACGGAGAAGTGCAAGGTGGTGAGGGGAGGTACCTCCAGGAAAAACAATCTTGGGCAGGTGGGCCAGTTGGGAGTAAGGGGAGGTTGAATGGAGGGCAGAGTGAGGAGGAGTGTTTTCGTCAAATCGCTGCTGCTTTGCTCCTTTAAACTGACTGCCCATGGAGGAGGGGGAGGATGAAGACGAGGAGGAAGAAGGCAGCACAGTGCTAGAGCTGGCAGCAGCTGCGGCTGAGGCTCTGTTCAACTGTAGCAGTGAATGGGCTGTGGAGAGCAGCGCCATGTCCACTGAGGGGGGCAGAGGTAGGGAGGAAGGCGAGGGACGAGCAGACGCACCAGATAGGAATCCCAAAGCCATGCTCTCTGTCATCCCTCTAACACTTCCTTTCACTCCATTAAATGGCTCATCATCATCAGCCCGCCGCTTTCGCCTTCTCTGGATGGCCCCCGAAGTTGATCCGCTCTGCGTTTGCTCTGACAGTGCTGGGGGCAGCAGGGAGAGGGACAGCTCTGGGTTCTGCTCTCTGTGTCGCAGGAAATGAGCTTTGAGGTTCCCTCTGGTTGTGAAACGGCTCAGGCAGACTGGACACTGGTATGGCCTTTCACCTGTGTGTGACCTCAGGTGGATTTGGAGGGAGGAATCACTGCTCAGCACTTTCCCACAAAAACGGCAGACGTGCTGAGGGCGTCCTGATGAGGAGGTGGAGGTAAGGGAAGAGCTAGACTGGAGGTCCTGGGAATGGCTGGTGGTAGGAAGGGGAGGGGTTGGGAAACTAATACCATTGCTGTGACCAAATGAAGAGGTGTTAGAGGATTTTTCATGGAGGTAGCGTGGCGGCAGGCCCAGGGACAGGGACAGTGGGTGTAGTGAGGCAACAGAGGAGCTGATGGTGGATGAAATAGATGAGGAAGAAGAGGATGACAATGAGGAAGCAGTAGAGGAGGATGAAGCTCTGCTACCATTAACATGTGAAGTGCCTGATTTGGAGACGGCTGGTTGGGGGAAGAGGGAAGATGAAAGGCCGCTCAAAAGTGATGAGGCTGTGGTTACTGGGGTGGCAGTAGAAGGGTGTGTTGGTGATGAAGATGACACTCCTGCAGACTTCTGATTGCTGTCTGCACTGTTGGTCTGTGCACTATTATCTTGGGCGAAGACAGCCCCTCCAAGCCTTAGAACGTGCCTACAAATCTCCTCTGTTATCTGCATCTGGTGGATTTGCCGCTGCTGTAAAACCCTCAGCTCCTCTAAAAGAACCGCCAGGGTTGGAGGCACCTGGATTTGTCCCTGCTCCCCTGGAGAGCTGGAGGCCTGCTGCTGACCCGGACTGGAGCTGTCACGGTGTGGCGGCACGCACTGAGAAGAGGAAGAAGAGGAAGAGGAGGAGGAGGAGGTAGTGGTGGTGGCAGAACTTCCTATTGGCGGGGAGGTCATGGTGGAATGAGACTCTCCTTGGTGGGAACCAGAGGTCTGACCCAGGGGAGGAGGCGAGTGAGTCTGGGAAGATAGCGATGGGTGAGGAAAGTCTGGGGAGAGGGAGGAGTGAGTGTTGGGGAGTGATGTGGTAAAGGGGGCGATGTGGCTGGGCCAGTGGGGAGGAGGCGAGCTCTCGCTGGGTAAGGAGGGCGCGTGGAGCCCTCCGGGGGATGGGCGAGGGGCCAGAGGCGTCTGGCAGTCCTGGAGAGAGGTGGGGGATGAGGAGGAAGACCCTGATGAGGTCACTTCTGAGCCCAGAGATGTGGATGGTGACTTTATGCCCAGGTGATCATCTGTGGATTGACAGAAAAAGAAGAATACTTTATAAAACCTGAAAACCTGTGTTTCTTTGCACTATTATGCAATACCCGATCTCCAGTGACAACCCAAATATCCAGTTATGTAAATTCATTGAAACTTTCTTCTTCAGTTACAGATTGTTTGTTCCATTGCTTCCAGTTACTGTTTAGAAATGTGCAAATTTGTGCGTATACTTAAAGATACTGTTACAACTTCAAAAGAAATGCCTGCCAGGAAATGGCCTTGAACAAGCAAATAAACAAGTGGAAGAAAACTCGGCAGTCTATGAGTCTGTAATGTCTTGTCTCAATCTGTGCTCTCTGGAGCAAAACTCCTCAAACATCTTGCACACACAAAAAAGCTTACAGACCACCTTGCTGCTATGGCAACACATTTTAGAGGACAATGGGTATCACCAAGACAACCCATAACCCCTCTTAACCCTCCCCCTCCCTACAGCAGTTACGTCTTTCATCTCCCTATTCACCCTTCCCCCTTACGTCACAGTGGAGGTCAAGGGTCAGGCCACGCTAAGGGTTCTGGGCACTGTCCAGACACTCTGATTGGTCAACTAATCTGACCTCTGCCGCTCTGGGGTCAAATTCTTTCAGAATCTTGAGCACCGAGTGAGAAAGAGTAAAAAGAAAAAGAAGGGGGGGAGGGTAACAACAATGGAGAGACTAACTATTCCCTCCTGGAGAGATATAGTGATGGAATGAAAGACTGTACCTCAGTGAAATCTCTTCCTTGTGACTTATAAACAAACCTGAACCTGCAAGAAACACATAAATAACTCCGATCTAAACTTCCACCTCACCTGCAGAAGCTGGTGCGTGCACTTAAAGCTATATATCACATTCTAACACAGCACTAACCTCTCTGTCCTCTCAGAAACTTTTTTCTCATCCATCCAAACCCCCCAACTGAGTAGGAGTATACAGTCAATAGGGGTGAGAAAGAGGGAGAAAGAGAAGGGGAGGGAAGTATTGAGAAGGTGGAAAATGGGGGGAGAGGGGCACATAAGGAATAAAAGCATGGATGAAGAGCAAAAGAAGAAGAGAATAGAAGGGTGGAAGATTAATCTTTACCAAAAACACTGCCTTCCCTTCCCCCCCAGCCATGCACCTTATTGTGAGCAAATAAGAGAGTGCTCTATACCAGTCAAAGACCTCCAGCAGTCAGCGCTGAGCAGCCTGTTGGTTTCCTAGAGGACGAGCAGCACATGAAAATGGCCACAGATGTATGTTAGTTAATCCTGCTCTATTCACTTCACAGGGAAAAGTTTACTGGCCCCGACCAAAGTGCCTAAGGCCTCCGTTTAGTGGGGCCCATTGCGCTAAATGACTAAGCAGGAGGGTTTTTCCTCCCTTGACAAAGTTAGATCTGACCGTTTATGTCCTTTTAAATCAGATGCGTTTGCAGGAATGTGGCCGTGCATGCAAAACATTAAAGAAAGGAACCACTCACTCACAACCACACGGGCAATAGGTTGAAACCCAAACTTGTGCATAAACTCTTAAAGTGAATTCCACATGCAGTGATGCAGCCGTGCGTAAAAGCGTATGGAGCCTCTCTCCAAAGAAATTCAACAAGAAAGAAAGACGCATCCACACTCGTAAAGATGTTTTCTTACCGTGAGATAGGATCCTCGGGCCCCCCGGATCCGCGTTAACGAGATGCTGGGGTCTCTTCTGCTTCCGGCGTGACATGATTCACGGCGAGTCAGACAGAGAGGGGGGCATCAGTCGGTTGAATGGCACTCGGCACGTTTTTGCGCACTTGGGCGAGCCCCTGAAAGCATCCAAAGTTCAAATGTCGTGCAATTCCCGCAAGTCCCTTGGGTTACCGACAATTAAAAGATGCGTTTTGAAAGAGCAGGCTTTCATGGAAGAAAGTTTGAAAATGATAGGAAATCCGCCGGGCTGCACCGTGTCATATGAAGCTGCCGTGCGTGTGGCTGTTTTCTAAAGTCCCTTCTCCCCCAGAAAAACTTGTCCAATTTGCGCCCCTCCTCTCCCACTGCTGCCCCGCTGCATGCACATACAGGGAACACACACACACACACACACACACACATAGGCGACACAGCATACACACACACAGAACCACTCCTTGTTCGATGATATTTGCATTTCAATGGCGTGTAACACACAGCCTCCCTGGTTCTCTCTTTCTCTTTCTCCCCAGCTTTATTTTTTTCTTTAGGCACTCACGCAGGAGCTATAAACTTTGAATGAAACATGAAAATGGTGTCAAAGCCGTTGGATGTCCTAAAACAAATGAAAATGGGCGTAGGGTTTGGCGTTTTGTTCAAGATAAATGTTTTAATCATTGCAGGGAGACGATCAAATGAAGACGGAGTTAAAGAAATCTAACAGGTGACTTATCAGCCAGATGATGTTCTGCATGCGCGCCCCTCATGCGCGCAGCTCTCTAAGCCTCAGCATGGTGGATCAAAAATTTAATTATTGCTATAATAAGTGACAGACAGGTGGTTTCCGCCAGCAAGAGTCAAAATCCATCTTCCTGGCTCTGCTATTGTGCTGAGAAGCGTACAGGCGATATTTCTAACCCTTTGATTTCCATAGGGCCAATTATCAACAACACTGCAGCGCTGTGAAAGTGGGGGCCACACATCTCTTCCACATGCATGCATGTAATTCGTGTGTTATCACCAGGCGCATAATACCCCCATCCACCCCCATCCACCTCCCCCTCCCCGAAAAAAAGCATCTTACACTGGAGCTCTATTTAAAAGGCAGAGAATAGATGGGAATCTTTGACAATGGCGTGCTGGACACAGTTGAGTGAGCATCTCCCCTCTCTCACTATGAACCCCCGGATCCACTGCTGCACAGCACAATGCCCCTCTTTCACCCCCCGCCTTTACTCCTGTACCACGTGGAGAAATGGATAAAAGCAAAGAGAGAGAGAAAAGTGGGAGGAGGAGGAGGAGGTGAGGGGGGATGCCATATTTAACTAGGTGTCTCACATTATACATATAGACCCTCCACTCGCAGGCTGCGCAACAAGTCTGGGCATTATTAGATTTCAGGGCAAGTAACTGCCACTCAGATGGGGCTACAGTTGAGTCAAGCTTGTTGAGGTCACTTTGAAAAAAAAATCAGAAAATGATGCTGGATGTGAAGCCAAACTCCAGATTCTTTTCAAAGTGACTTATCCAGTAGTTGAAGAAGCACTTGCTCCATTAAAAGTAGCAACACACAAAATACAAATCCTGAATTCCAAGAAAACATATTAGTATGTGCAGAAAAATGAACTGCAAGAATTAAAGACAAAAGTGATCATTATAATGCAGAGTGTAATTACAGTTCTTACATGTTCTTTTTGGAGGATTTTTGTGACTGATGTATTAAAATGCGTGCAGATAAATTTAATTACATCTCATTGGGTGCTTTCATCCAAAAACTGTAGATCATATCATGTATAATAGGCCTATTTCATTTTACTGTGCAATATTTAATTATCATGAGCAAAATTACTGTATTACTTTAGTATCATTGCCAGAACATCTCTACTTTTTAAAACCTTTCTATTCTAGTTTGATTTTAGCTTGCTTGTTTTGACTAAATCTGTTGTACTTGTTTTTATTGTTTTAGGCACTGTTCTTAAGTTATACTTCTTATATACTTTATATGAGCTTTTGCTTTATTTTTATGTTATTGTATTTTTTCTGCGCAATATCTGGCACAGTGATCCTATACATGTCTCAGATTAATTATGTTTCCACATATTATGTTTTTTTTTTTGCTTAAAAATAATAAAATATATTTTTGACATTATTAATTAGCCAATCAGATTACACCAGTAATTTAGTATCACCGGATGCTACCTGCTGAGTTAAGAGCTAACTGGTAAGTCATGTTTGTTTTACATTTAAATAAGCTTTTCAACGATAAAATTTTGACATAAAAGTAATGAAGTCCAGATAGAGTTCAATAAGGAATGTAGCTGTTATCGTCAGAAGTGTTTCTTTAAACCAGAAGCCGAAGGAAATAGCACTGACATGACAGTTAAACTAGCTTAGCTTGGGCGAAGTGGTCGAAGCCTCCCTAGCTAGCCTGCTAGTGCTAGCGTTTAAGAGCTAGTGATGCAGGTAGCTAAACTTCTAGCTATGTCTGATTTAACAAAGTTGAACTAAGATTTCGTTTCTTTGGAGCAGATACGAAGTCATTTGAAGTAAGTTAGAAGGAAACTCTAAAACCCATAGAGGAACTGTTATTAGCAACGAAAGTCACAGCTTCAGTTACTACAGCTTAACATTTACACACTATTGTAGAGCTGCCAGTGGAAACAGGAGGGCTGCTGTTTGATGGAATTAAATAGTGTATAGTACCTACCAGAGGTGGTATCAGGATCTTTAAACATTCAGAGGTTACCCAAGCCCAGACATCTTTACATTTTAACTTGTTAAATGCACCCTTTTAAAACATTTTTCGAGTAAAATTAATATAAAGTGTGAGACTGTGACAAAGTAAAGTTGTCCCTCTTTCATTCTATGCTAGCCAATGATCTACATGTCACACTAAGTGCAGGCTAGCTAGACTAATGGTTTATAAACTGTGTGTTTTGGAATTAGTCTTACTTGTGATGATTTGCAGAAGTATAATTATATGTACAGGTGTGCCTGGGAAATACTTGTTTTCAGAAATGCTGCTTGTGACAAAAACGTTTAAAAACCATTAAGCTTTACCAGCTGCCAACTTTTAGCTACAGCTATCTGGAGTGAGAGGTATTTTTATAGGTTATTATTACTAATATTGATTGTTAATGATTATTTTTATTGAATCGTCATTTGGGTGACCAATCCTAGTCCTGACATTTCTGAGGAAATAATGCACAGAAAAAACTGACCCATTTTTGTCAAATAACACAATACCACAACTAAATAACTAATAATATTCAGATCAAACTGGTTTATGTGGAATGGGCAAAAACACACACACAATTGTTTAATACTTTGTTACTTTAGAGAGCCTCAGTGTATGACTGGTAAGACACATGCATGGATTTTGGAAAAATACATAATTATAACACTGTATTATTCCTGTTTTTTTTTAAATGATAGAGATCCAGGTCTGTTCTTTAAACATTTGGGGCCTAACAACATCGACGATCCAGTGAGCCTTGAAAATCCAAAGACCAAATGTAAATGGTAAGGCAAAAAACACTAAACTAAACTGAAGCTGAAGTCTTACATTTTGGACAAAAAAAATACAGCAAAAAATTGTCAAATTTCAAAACATAATGCCTTGAATCACTAAATACTCCTGAAATTTGATAGTTAAGCTTTTCAAAGTTAAATGAACAGTTTGTCTGTGCTTTATACTATTTTCTGTTACTGATTGTCATATTTGTGAGGTTTCCATTACTGACCACTTGCTGTACTTCTCACAGTCATGACCATGTCTCTCTGCGACGACACACTGCTATGTAATTTCCCAAAGTGTCGGACCAAGCTGAGTGGATTTGCCT
Source organism: Dascyllus trimaculatus (assembly GCA_024666655.1). NCBI lineage: Eukaryota > Metazoa > Chordata > Actinopteri > Pomacentridae > Dascyllus > Dascyllus trimaculatus. The sequence goes on along the minus strand of CM045467.1, from coordinate 20,213,675 downwards.
GGGTCACAGCATGCTCACATGTTTTCTGTGATCAGCACGGATCCAGTGAGTTCAGCCGGTCCCCTGCCATCTGCCCGGCCTGCTCCTCTGCGCTGTCTGGGAAGCTGGACATTGTGAAAACAGAGCTGTCGCCTTCGGAGGAGTACAAAGCCATGGTGCTGGCAGGTCTGCGTCCAGACATCATTCTGGACATCAGTGCTCGTGCTCTGGCCTTCTGGAGCTATCAGGTCAGGTATCTCTCTGTTTATATGAACACAATTTACCTCGGTATCTGCAAATATCAGTCATCTGTTTATGTAAGCCAAATTTTTCTCTTTAAAAAAAAAAACCTGGCTTGCCACTCGCTGTGTTTTTACAGGTCCATCAGGAGCGTATGTATCAAGAGTACAGTCTGTCACGAGCCGATGCACAGCTGAAACAGATGGAGAAGGTGTTGACCCAGCAGAACCAGAGCAGAGAACTGGAGCTCAACGCCATTAGGGGGGAAATCGCATCGCTGAAGAAAGTAAATAACAACTCTAAAAGTGATGATTCATCACCTTGCATTACAAATGAACCCCTTAAACCCTTATCAAGCATTGCTGAAATATGGTAGTCGAGATCTGGTTGAAAATAGTCTCAGGTAACATTTTTCTGTGTTTGTTGCACGTCAGACAAGATATATGTTAATATATGATATGAAATGACGCATCATCAACATCTCTAGTCCTTTTCTTAAATCTTGATGGTCAGGTGATGGAGGAGTATAAGAGGAAGTACAGCGAGGTGTCTGAGCGGCTGATGGAGAGGAACCGACAGTACCAGAAACTACAGGGGCTCTACGACTCTCTGAGGCTGCGTAACATGGTGGTGGGTGTGGGGGAAAGAGACACAGTGCCACAACCTGGATATCAAGACTTCAGTGCAGGTCATTACATGTTTTTCTTGACTAATTGTCTTAGGTGATATATATATATATATATATATATATATATGTATGTATATATATATAAATATATAAAAAAGGTGAATATTTGGATGTGGATATTGGTTAGCAGAATTTTATTTTCCCTTATTTATATATACCAATTTTACAAAAGCGTTTCAAAGTTGTGCTTCATATACAGAGGTTTAGTTTTTGAAAATAGGGAAAAACTGCGTGACTATGTTTTTCATATTCTAATGTCAAATTTAATGAGAAATGTTCATACTGATAATAATTTAATGATCAAATTCTTATTTATAAAGTAATATTACTTTCCAGTTTAAACTGCAATGTTGCCAATAGTTCTTCTACCTGATTAGTCATTCACCCTCTAAAACTCAGACAGTCTCTGGGCATTTTTTGCTCCTGTCGCAATTTTACTCACAAAAGTCCTTCACCTCTATGGAAACATCACAACCATGGTGAGAAGTAGAGAGAACTCAAAAATGTTCTCTGAGCAGTAGGGCTGAAAGATATGCAAACAAAATTGATGTTCCAGTTGTTGCTACAGTCGGTACCAAACAAGCAGGTTCCCTTTGGTCTGAAGAATCTGATTTAGAAATTTTCATACATAATTGGTTTTGCCTTTGAGTCACTAATAGCTTTGATGGTGCGCCGATAAAGAAGATTTTTTAAAACTTCTTTTTTTTAACAGATTTTGTTTACAGCAGACATTTCAATTTTGGTGATTTTTAAAATGAGATAACGATTTTAAACTTAGATTTGGTTCACATTTTTCTGACAACACGGCACATCACAGATGAGCTGTCAACAGGCTGTCAGAATTTTGAAAATCTAACAAATCTAGTTTTACAGTTTCCTTCTCTGATAAATGGTGTAATTTTATGTATTTTTTTAAGATAACAAGGATTTCAAACCTACTGGCGACCTTTGGGGTTCAGAGAGTTAAACGATCAAAGGACCATGAGAAACATGCAATAAAGCAATTTGTAGAACCTAGCTCAAGTTTAAAGCGCTCTATATTAGTGTGAATCATTTATAAGCTTGAAAACAGAAGGTATTTAGTTGGTTGCAGTCTACAACTTCACCACTAGATGCTACTAATTCCTGCACACTGAGCCTTGAAGTAGTTTTAACTTATTAGGTTGGAGGTCATTGCTGTTTGTTGAGTAGCTTTGGATCTTGGACTGTTGATCAGACAACACAAGCAATCTGTGTCAACTTGGCCTCTCTTAGCTTCAGTAGTTATTCATTTAATATGACAAATCAGTCGATTGATTAGAGGGCAGATTAGCTGATGGTGAAAATAATTGTTAGTTGCAGTCTAAAACAATTTCTCTGTCAAGAAATTAATTGTAAAATATCAGTTTAGACAAGACAAGAAAGAAAAATAAGAATTAGATGCTTTCCTAAAATCATGAGGTCGGGTTTCTCTTGTGCCCACGCTGATTAATGAAAAGAGGAAGGAAGCACAGCAGGAATGATGTTAAATAGTACAAAGAAAGATACAGCTGTAGGTGTTTTGTCAAAAAGAGATTGTCATTAAGAAAGCACAGCAGGAGTAATGAGCCAGTTGTCTATGTCAGGGAATTTTAGTCAGAATGACAATGAAGGACATCCATCAAATCTCCTGTGTGTCACCCAGGGGTGGCTCAGCAGGCGACTCCTCAGAGAAGCCCTCAGTCCTTCTCCCTCGGCCCTGATAGGGACAGTCGATTCTTCTCCTGTCTGGAGGCCGACGGAGCCAAGACCTTCTTCCAGTTCAGCTCCCCTACCATGGATAAAAGCCGAGCCTTCATCAGTAATCACTGAGAAGAACAGCAACTATCCATATGTTACTGTTGTAAGTTGTTCTGTTGGTTTATTATTCATCTAGTTGCAGGTGTTTGCCTTAGGACACATTTTTGTTGTAGTTATTGTAGCTTTAACTTTAAATGCGTTATGAACAGTAATAAGACTCGAATATTGGCTTTTAGTAGTTTCTGTACATTTGGGTTATAGTAAAATACAACATCTCACATGTATTTCACAGAGCACTGTCTGACACTCTTCATTGTAATTTTGATTGGATGTGTTCCTTAATTTACAGTATGCCAGAAATTTAGATTTAGTATGTCCCAGTGCATAGTATGTCAAATGCAGTATGGCAATAATACCAGGATGTCCTGCTACATCCGGTTGCATTTTGCAGCATGCAAAAAAGCATGCTTTGTGGCCATTTTGAACCTCTTTCCTCATGTATCTCACAGTGTCTTGCACAAGTATTACAAAGCTTGAGCTGCCAAGAGTGCACAGACAGATGGTAAAACTTAAGGCACAGTATTCTGACAAATAAGTATGTTCCAGTTGTATGCGTACTGCATGAGACAGTATGTTCTTTTTTTTCGGCCAGTTGCATTAAGTACTGAAATGAAAAATAAAAAAGTATGCAAGTTTGAAAGCAGGAATTGCTTCAGATGATTATGCCTAGACTTCATTTGTTCTTGTTTAAAGCATTTTAATATAAATATTTGTGCTTCAGTTTTCTAATATATGATTATTATCTGAACAGTATAGAAGACTTAAGGGGAAAGAAATAATTTCAACGAAACTGAAGCAAACTGATTGCTTGTTGTGGGCATAAAAGTATGTATACACACATATGTATGTATATGTGTGTATATACATGTATATATACATACACATACATACATATAGAAAATTATCTTTAATAAGTAACTTAGGACTTAGCATCTCTTCCTGCAGCCTTGTTCTTCTCTGATTCACCGACTGAGGGGCTTTTTTTCCATTTTGTCTGAAAAAAAAAGCCCCTCAGTCGGTGAATCAGACTGAGGGGCTGATTCACCGGCTGTATATACACACACACACACATGTGTATATATATACATACATACATACATATCAGTATCATTGAAATTACTTCAATATGTAACGTGGAGATGGAGACGACACAATGGCACTGAAACATTGTTGGTGTTTATTGCCACGTCAGATTTTGCATAAAAAAACAAACATTTGCTTTGCTGGGGTAATCAATATATGCTACTGAACCACTACAGTGAGGTGATCTGTCATGCACAGTTTCAAAAATCTGATTTGTGGTGTTGCTCAAAACAGTAAACTGTTGATTTGTTTCATAGGAATAAATCTGGGTTAAACTGAGCTGCTGATTGGTTCTTTTGCTGGAAGTGTTTAAGTTGTGATGTCTTTAGGTGCGTCACTGCATAGTAGTTAACCAAAGCAGTTGCTTAACTGCACAACCCAGACTGGATAGATTTTTCATGTAGTTAAAACTAAGATCAACAGGTCGTTTCATGAAAGATATTTTGCATGTCGCAATGGAAAAGGTACAGGTCTAAATTATTTCCATTTAGCTGCATCAGTTTCTGGGTTGTGGTATTGTGCATGTCGGCTGACGGTCACACTGTCATGGCCTACTGGGACACTCCACTACAACAGAGTCAAAATCTGTGCTTTTCTATTGTGACAAATCAAAATATCTTTTTAAGTAGTCCAGGTTGGTCTATTGTATGATTCCACTTTGAAAACTACTATTTTAAGACACCACACAAAGAACATGTGTACGGTAAAAGAACATTTTCTTCAAGGTAAACTAAAGTCACAATGCTGACATCACATTGTTATCACAGGTTCGTTCATTTACACAATAACCCCGTGTCTGACCAGACAGCGGAATACAAAAAATATTTATAAATATAAACAAACATAACATGATGACCTCTGCATACAAAAAAACACATATAAGAGGCACAAACTTTGGACACTTGGAAAATTACGCAAAACCTTCTTCCAAATCCAGCAAAAAACTTGGTCCGTGTGCTTCTAGCTCAGTTCATTCTCTCTGGGGCTTGTAGCTGACAGAGACGGCAATCTGACTTTGGATGTTTTGTTTCTTGCCGTTGACGATGAGGAGCAGAGGAGAGTCCACTCGTATACTTCTGAAATCAAACGACTGTAGAGAAGATGAGGAGAAGTCAGACACTCAGAGAGACATTACTTGCTGTGGAAAATGTAGAGAGAATGCACTAAACACTAACCTTATCTTTATGTGTTATACTATGACGTTTGACTTGAGGTTCAGGAATGACTACGGAATCACCAATTAGGACGCCCCAGCTGTCTGCTGTGTTGTACACCATCACTACTATACAGGTCTCCTCGCTGTCAACCATGCCAAACGTACTGCAGAAAAGACAGTGCAAGTGTTACACCAACACTATATGCAAAAACTCATTCTGCTCTATCACAACAGGTCTGTGGATAAGTGGATTAAAGTTAATGTTAAAGCTGCACTTACAAGGCCATACGACCCTCAGAGGCCAGGCTGAACACCACCTTCCCCAGGGCAGCCACCCCAACATTGTGGCCGTGTGTGAGGGAGCTAAGAGTTCGAGGCTCCAGGCTGCCAATACGACCAGACGGGGAGCGAAACTGAGGAGAAGAGCAGGGACCCAAAGCTGACGTGTTGAGGTTCGATAGCATCGTCCGTAATTGCCGGGCCTTCACCTTCCCCTGAACACACAGCCAGACTGAAGGTTAGGAGAAGCAAGGCTGCACTTTGCTGCCACCTTGTGTTGGTGGTTTGTCATCTTGATAACTATTCATGGCAACATAGGCAAACAGGTTCAAAGGTGACTTTTTATGTCAACTAATACACAACTATAAAAAATAAACCAGAGGACGAAAGACATAAAACGTAATAAAAAAAAAAGAAAGGAGGTGACCTCAACTGTTTTTGGAAAACAAAATACAGATTTTTTTCAACTCTTCATGCAAGAAAATGATTTCTGTAACCACAATGTAGTTTCAATGTAGAGCACAACTGCAAACTGTTGTTCTACAGGTTTCCTATTGTGAAAAAAAACCCCACGAAACCTACTGATATGTAATACAATATGAGTATGGCAGTGTTTTGTAAACTGTCTCAATTATTTCATAACATATAAATTGCTGTGCTAAGTGAGATTGAGTTCCACCTTTACCTACCTTGTTCTGTATAAATTTTGTCACTTTCTCTAGATATTCCAGAAGCTGCTTCTCTCGCTCTGGCGGCTCATCCCAGCCTGGGTCTAGCACCGCTGCTCGACTGTAACCGCCCAGCGCAGACCCAAACATCTCCTCATACTGGAACAAAGTGGCTCTGTTGAAATGAAGCTCTGGGTAACAGGAGGCAGCTCTGTCCACATTCTCCTACAGAGGGGTAAGATGAGAGTAAGATGTACTGTCAGCGCACAAACTGGTTTTTAACGATGGAGATGGTGTGTGTGCTTTGTGTTTGTATACGTACAGATTGTGAATAGGCACTTAGAGCTTGTTGAGACAACTGTGGATTCTGTCCACAGGAGAAAAACAGAGACACATAGGCATTTCCCAGGATATCTGTGAAAACAGTAACATGAAAAAACAACTTTAAGAAAGGATGTGTGAATAAACATGACAAAATTCTCTCTTTGGCCTGTGTACCAAACAGGCTCCTTCACTCCAAGGAGCAAAAGGAGCACTACACCGTCTATCAGGTCATGTTCCTATTGTGTCTGACCGTCTACTCACACCAGGATGTCCCATCTGTGACGTCCAACTGGACAGCTTGTCGGGCCATGTCCACACTCTCCAGCACCTGCTTGCCATGTGCATCTTTGTCAGCAACTGGTAACTGCCTCAGCACCATAGATAGGTTGCGCAGAGACACTTTGTTCTTGTTCTACAGGGATGGAAGATAGAGCACAGATTAACAAGTGAAACATACAGTGGAGAGATAATGAAGAAAAAGGTAATTCTATAAGATTATTTAGGGATTAGTAAAAGCAACTGGGAATTCTGGATAGAAAATCAGTTTACGTAATTGAAAAAAATGCTGTAAATTATGAAAGATAGTTCGAGTTTTTAAAGATGTAATTGATCTTCCAATTACATCTTTATTGCTTTACTCCTCATGTGGGTTTGTGATTCTTGAATTATGTTTTTTATACATAATTCAGCAAAGGTGACTGAATGGAGAAAGACAATGTAGACAAACTTTCCTTTGTCCTTCCCTACCATACCTGCTGCAGGGCACCAGTAAAGCAGTTCTTGGCACCAATCAAATCTCCTTTTTTCCAGTACTGCTCCCCCAGTGTGTTCCAGCCCTCGACCAGGCCAGGCTCTAGCTTCACAGCGCGGGAAAGGCACTCCTCTGCTACCGCACTGAAGTCTGGCGCTGCATTCAGACACCTGCCCTTCTGCAGTAAAAACTCTGCTTTGTGTTTAAAGGACTCTGTTGGAAGATACAGTGACCCAGTGGGTGTGAGTAACAATCTGGAAATCATAAACTATTGAGTTGTTTTTGAAAATACAACACCGCACCTTCTTTCTCCTCCAGCTTCTTCAGTGTCCGTTCTACCTCCTGTGCTACATCACTTTGTTTCCTTCCAGCTTCCTCCACGCTGTGAGTTTCAAAATAATGATCTCTGAAATTATACACTTCATCCACAAGGTCCTGTGTTGGAAAAGCAGAAGTTGGGAAGGTGAAAAAATAGGCCATGATTACTTAACATCAAATTAAAAAATACATCCAATGGCACATTTCACACTGCAAAATGAATATGAATATTTCCAAAACTGAACATTTGCAGTCTTGACATTGTGTGTCACTACTACATATGTAGAACACGACATCTGCAATCATTAAAATAACTACCAAACTATGTCAACAGGATAAGCTGTCATTACCCTATAAACACCATTTTTGATCAGAAAGGAAGGGGGAAGACCTCACTTTCCCTACTCAAAAAATAATAGTTCTTCTGAAGGCCTTCTTGTTCTTCAAGGGGTCATCATCAATTAAACAGCCTCTTTATTTTAATCAATGGTTCTTCACACAATGTGACATGTCACAGTACTTTGATTATATTGAAGTTATATGGTGGCAGATTACATGAAATTACAACTGCAACCAACAGTAATTTCTATTACCGATTAATCTGTGGATTATTTTCTTAATTGATCGATTGGGTCTGCAAAGCATCAGAAAACACTGAGAAATGGCCACCACAAATTCCCAGATCCCAAACTGGCATTTTGTCATATGTTGTTCTGTCTCGCAAACAGTCCACAACCAGAAATATTAAACATATTATAATGGCAGACCCAGAAATTCTGCAGTTTGTTACGTGTCACGTTACTGCTTGAAAATTACTTAAATGATTAACAAATCCTATCAAAATAGAGCTATGTGGGTCCACAAAGAACTACTGTATCTAATAATTCCTTATAGAACCAATTTGTGCTGAAGTTCTTTGGAACTCCATTTACGGGGCCCAAAGGTGCCATTTTTGGTGTTTCTGTGAGGCATCTTTGGTGGTTTTTAAATAACCTCTTGCTAAAAGGTTCTCTGTGGAACTAGCAATGGTTTTCTATAGAATCACTGCAAAGAGCCATTTCTGGTTCCAGTAAGCACCTGTATTTTTCAGGGTAGAGCACAGATGCTCACAGTTTATATGACTTTTACGCCGCAATAATCTGACAGTAGTGTTATTATCAGGTTGATATGTAGACTGCTAAGAATGAAAGAATGCTATCACTTGCTAAGCAATGCTAAGTATCCCTGACTGAAAAGGGTTTAAGTGTCTAAATGCCAACAATTCCTCTGTTGTAGTGCAATACTGAGATGCACTGCTCTACTGACAAACTCTCAGCATTAGGTATATGCATTTTCTGTAGTTTTTGGAGGTGTGAAAGTGATTTAAGAGAACATGTCAGTGCATCTACTGAGCTCATTCTTGGTGCACTGAGCCTCAAGCACACTAACAATCTGGTGAGTCAGCAAAAATTAGATAGCTCTAATCAAAGAAGACATACAAGAAACACAAATGGCGGTTTAACGGGGTAGTGTGAAAGAACATGAGTCAATCTGTATACAGAGTAAGAGGTTTGGCATTACACATTTGCCACAGTGTGAAAAATGAAAGCCAGACATTAAAAAATGTCTGTTAGCATGACAGCCTGTTGTTATAGTAACGACTCGTTTAGGATACGTCCAGCAAAAAACACACCAAACTGACCTCATCCGAAGTCAACAAAACACAAAAGCATTGAAACTGTAGGTGTATCTAGATTATAGTGCGACCCTGCTGAGAAGACTTACCTTCATAATTTGCAGTTCGTTCTTCTCTTCCAGAGGTTCACCAGTCTTCTCGTCTTCCGCCATCTTTGCGTTAGCTTAGAGCAGCAGCAGCCTGTTAGCGACAAAAGCGGTGAAAGAAAGGAGCAAAATGCGACAACTTGCCAATTACGTGCTCAATTCGAGACCCTAATGTCTGTATGCTGACAGAAAACAGTCACTTCTGTCGGGAAACATCACGAATGCAATTAGTTTTAGCACGGAGGAAGTGGGCTTTTAATTCCAGTCCGTACTCAAAATGAGTCCGACAAATAAATAATTAAAACATCGCAGATAGGCTTTATTGTGCGTTTTTTCATTCGTGAAACAGAACTTTTAAACAATTCGATAAATGTGGTCATGTGTTTAATTCAGGTGATAGAATCGCAAACATATGTCATGCGCACAGCATCAGTCAGCCGGAACGCGTAACCTCAGTCAAGATGCTGGCCGGACACTTTTTCGCCGCGTACCATACATACTTTGCTTCTAAAAGGGCGGTCAGTGTTCAACTTTTGTCCAGACACTGCTCAGTGTGACCGGTGTTTGTGTTGCTTTTTAATCGAGTTTGTCATGTCGGATACATGGAGCAACATCCAGGCGCACAAGAAGCAGCTGGACTCCCTGCGGGAGAGACTGCAGCGGCGGCGGAAAGACCCCGCACAGCTGTCCGCGGGTACGTACGGTCAGGCCAGACTCTGGGTACCAGCAGGGTGACAGCTAACGTTTGTTTTTGTTTTTAAGGGGTTAATAGAGTATTTGTCCGAGTAATGAATCAAAAGGTTTGTCCGTAAACTGTCAAGAATGAAGATAAATGTCAACTGGAGGCTATAGGTGTGCTTAAACTTGTCCTAAAAGTGTGGGTTTGTCCTTTCAGTCGTTTGTCTCAGCGTCTCACATGCGCAGCTGTGATGCTTATGTTTGTTATATGATAGACTGCCAGTTGGATTAATTAACAAGGAGTAAACTGAGAGAAGTCTCTTCTCATCAATAAAGAAAACAAGTGTTAGCTGGAAGTGTAATTCTTTTGGCCTCAAAAATAACAATATCAACATTTTAAAAGCGGAAATTATGATTCCATAGTGATAAATCGTGTCTCATGGGTTTTTGAAAGCCCTGCAAACAAGTTGCAGTCCTTGCTTTGATAATACAACGTGGCACTGAAACCCATTATGTGATATTGGGACTCGCATCGAGATTCCTGTAATAGCAGTCTGGTTTTCATGTTTTAGGTAATTTTAAAAACTTTAAATGGTGATTAAATCAAATATAGTTTACTTATCTGGCACAATTTAGGTACTGCTCATATTAAAGGACAGGCAACAACAAGGCACAAAACAGGATACAACTTATAAAATAAATACATTTAAAATACTAAAAATAAAACTAAAAACAAAGGAAATCGGACAACAAATTATAAGATAAATTTCTATAATAATAAAAAATCTATATTAAATACTAAGACTGTTAAGAGCCCTTAAAATGATATATGTAATGTGATTCTCTTAAACATGTCAATGGAGGAAGAACATTTGATTTAAAGAAGGAAGTTATTCCAAAGCTTTGGAGCTGCTGCAAAAGTTCGATCTTCCTCAACTACTAGCCTTGATTGTGGAGCAGTTAAAAGCAGTGGTTCTGAGGACCTAAGAGGTAGATTAGAAGCAGAGAAGCTTCAAAATATAGAGTATGAAGTATAAAGTTGCTAACCCATGCATGAAACAATTACAGTAATATACAATTACAATAATAAACAGTTTTGTATTTAACAGGTTGCCAGTGCAGGGATGTTAGTATTGGTGTAATACTTTCAATTTCTTTCTGGTACTGGGTAGGAGCTTTGCAGCAGCATTCTGCACCAGCTCCAGGCAAGACAGAGGGGGACTGGCCTGTACCCACCAAAAAGTTCATCTGTTTGTCAAATTTTAGTAGTGACTCAGAGATGTCACTAAGATTCCTTGGAATGGGCATAAAGGTTTGCCGTCAGTGTTTTTAAGTGGCTGATTATGGTCGATGTGCTGTTGGCAGAGACAAAACAGTCACTTCTGTCTTGTTGCCGTTCAACTGGAAACAGTTTTTGGCCATTCAACACTTCGCCTCCTAGACAGTTTAGAATGGCCATGACTGAAGATTATAAAAAGCTTCATTTTCTTTGGAAATAAAGATACTGACAGTTTTCTTTTAACGTATTCCTTTACCTTTGTTATCCCCCCAGATGGCGGAGGCAGCACAGATGGTTCCACTGTCAGGAGTGACAGTCCAGCTCCGTCAGCTCCGTTCACCTCTCAGGGGGAGACCGAAAAACCACCAGACCCTGAACTCGAGAAGAGGCTGCTGGGATATCTGTCTGATCTCAGTCTTTCATTGCCAACAGACTCCCTTGCCATCACAAATGAACTCAACAGTGTGAGTCTCTGTCTCGTGACAAATGTACTCCTAAATGGAATATTTTCTTTTTCTGACATCTCCCTGTTGTGTTTATTTCTCATCACAGTCAGAAACAGCCGTTAGTCACGGGTGCATCCAGAGTCTGCTGCTCAAATTCTCCGCTCAGGAGCTCATCGAGGTCCGACAGCCTACCTCAGCTTCTTCTACATCGTCCTCCTCCATTTCTTCCTCCACAGTCGTCATAGCCGTGGACCACACAAAACTATGGGCCATGATTGGGTCTGGGGCTGGAGCTCAAAGGACTGGAGTCAAGAGAAAAGCAGAAGACCAAACCCACAGCAAAAGAGCTGCCGGCTTCTCACCCTCACTTCAGAGCTCTGCTTCTCCTCCACACCAGTCCTCCACTTCATCTCTAACGCCGGCGTCCTCCTCACAGCAGGCCGGGCCCTTGGCATCAGGGAGCGGGGCTGAAAAGAAAGGCAGGAGCAGCAAAAGCCAATCGTCTCATGTGGACATGGAGATTGAAAGCCTCCTGAGCCAACAGTCCACCAAGGAGCAACAGAGCAAAAAAGTAAGAGGAACTTTATTATGACCAATTCAGTTTTCAGCCACTTAAAACTGAGGCAGAAGAGTTGGGAGGTGTGATTACTGATGCAGCATCATGTGGTTTACTAATATCCAGGTGAGCAGAGAGATTCTGGAGCTGCTGAATGCCAGCACTGCCAAGGAGCAGTCCATCGTGGAAAAGTTCCGCTCTCGTGGGCGAGCTCAGGTCCAAGAGTTCTGCGATCACGGGACCAAGGAGGAGTGTGTTCGCTCTGGAGACACACCTCAGCCATGCACTAAGTTACACTTTCGGTAAGTACTTGCTTTTAAAACTTTTTGAGCCTGTGCTTCAATCAACTGATACGATGAAATCTTTCTATCAGAAACCATATATGAGGTATTTTAGGAAACACTGCACCGATTTTGATTTGTTGTAGTTTTATTTTGTGTTATTTTAATACAAACAGCCTGGTACCAACCATTTATTTAACACAACAAAAACTACTTCAACATGTTACCTGAACACACAGATAAAAAAATATATAGAACAACAACAAGAAGCATAAATGATATAACACAAACAAGGAGCTATACATAGAATTAAAACATGACACTGAAAACAAACACCAAAAATTCATTCAGTTTATTTCCATAATGGTCCAAACTGTGATCACATCTAATATTGTACTGCCTCTGCTACTTAAGAGAAAATTATTGCATATGAATGTATTTATTGTAGATTATAGTAATATTTAAAAGTGGAATATTCTGCTTAATACACCTGTATAGTCATGCACCTTCCCATGTTTTTAAAAATTGTATCTGACAATGAATTTACATTGTACTTCAGTATCTGAACAATACTCTTTCTGGCCTGAAGATGGCACTGTTACATGATAATATACTGTACAGCAGCAGTGTTTTGGCAAAATGTGAAAAAAGAACATTTCAGTCTTTTAAAGGCCTTATTGCTGCAACTTCAGTTTGGTTTTAATCAGATGGAGATTTATCCTCATTCAAAATAATTGTCTAAAGCCAGACCCTGTGCAGATTGTTGCTCGACTGTGATTCGATTTAGAACTGGACTGAATTTATGCCAGATCAGTCACTGTTTGAGCTGCAGTTCGAAATGCAGTAAGCACCTGCATGGTGAGGAGGGTCACCAAGCAGGCGCTTACTGCCCCAGTGACCAGTGGTCATGCCATTGCCTGAACAAACAGATGTCAAAATGTAGTTCAGTTGTCTTGCGGTATGACATGTTCAATGGTCAGATTTTCACGCAATCAGTGTCGCAAGTACACGCGTTGTTTGCATTTTAAAAAGGTTGGAAAACCTTTCTCTACATGAGGAGCGTGTCTCTTGCTTACTCTGATTTTTTTTAAAGAGATTTAATGATGAGATTAAATGTCTCATCCATCCTTGACCAGATTTCCACCATGCTTGACAGTTTGAACTTGCATGTTGGAATTCATTGAAGGACTTTGGGACAGGCTGTTTCATTTCGTGGTGCATACTAAATGTTTCATCATTCAGTCGCATCATCAACAAGCACACAGACGAGAGCCTTGGCGATTGCTCCTTCCTCAACACGTGTTTCCACATGGACACCTGTAAATACGTCCACTACGAGATCGACAGTCCTCCGGAGGCTGAGAGCAGCCTGCTGGGGCCTCAGGCAGGAACCACAGAGCTCGGCCTCCACGCAGGGGACGCAGACAGCAACGTGGGAAAACTCTTCCCTTCACAGGTGAGGAAGAGGAACGATGATTATGTAGGGTCATGTGAGACGTACTGAATCGATAAATGGATGTTTGTTTACATACATCTCTTTTTTGTGGGCATGAAAGTTGTCATATTTCATTCTTTGACTCCCAGTGGATCTGCTGTGATATCCGCTACCTGGACGTGTCCATCCTGGGTAAATTTGCAGTCGTGATGGCCGACCCTCCTTGGGACATCCACATGGAGCTGCCTTATGGTACTCTGACTGATGATGAGATGAGAAAACTTAACATCCCCATTCTACAGGATGACGGTTTCCTCTTCCTCTGGGTCACCGGCAGGTAAATACAACAAACCAAACCGTCTTGATTGTAAGTCTCTGCCCTCGTGTCATTACCTTCCTCAGCAGTACAGCCTGCTGCTTCATGTTACCACTTATCTTACAACGGGACAGTTGCATTTTTAACGTCGACAGTCATTTCTTTTTCCACAGTTTACTGTTCTACAGTGTCAGGATGTCCTTTAACTAAGCAGACTCACATGGCTGCTTAAGTTAATGTCGGCATCTTCCCAATGGAACAAATTTCCATAAGCTGTGACATTAATTAGTCTATTATAAATATGAAGAATCTCTTAAATGTACTTTAGATATACTGTTAGGTATTTAATATAAGCTATATTTTGGTTGTTTAATGTTTAGAAGGAGGATTGTGTGTGAGGACCATTGTAGGAAAAAATAATGGACATGGAGGAATTTCAGAGATTAAAATAACACATTTTTGGGGAGAAACTTTGAGATAAATGCTGTAAGTTTATGAGAGGATTTACACCAAATTTACGATAAAAGCTCTGCATATTTTCTGACATATTATTAAAGTCAACATTTAAAAGAAATCCTCTGAGATTAAAGTCACAGATTTACCAGGATTTATCATTTTTGTCAAGGAGCCACATCGCTTCATTTTTCAAGTTCGATCAATCTCATCACAACCCAGAGGCCACTACTTGACATGTATTACGCCTTCAGTGGATGACTTAAACAAATTAGATTTTTATAATCAGAAATCAGAAAGAAGAGATCCCGGATACAAGCGATCGAAATGCGTTTCCTCTGTAGAGTGGCTGGGTGCACCCTTGGTGGAGTCCCAATCACTCCAGGAGTCAGTTCAGGTGGCTCAGGCATCTGTTCTGGATGCCTTTGGGACGCCTCCCTGGGGAGATGTTCCTGGCATGTCCCACCAGGAGGAGGCCTCGGGGAAGACCTCGGACATGCTGGAGGGACTATGTCTCTCGACTGCCCTGGGAACGCTTCGGGGTCCCACCAGAAGAGCTGGAGGAGGTGTCTGGGGTGAGGGAAGTCTGGGCCTCTCTGCTTAGACTGCTGCCTCCCCGACCCGGCCCCGGATAAGCGGTAGAAGATGGATGGATGGAATCAGATTTAGCATCGGAAAATACTCAGGATTTTAGCCCAGATTCACAATATCATAATAGAAACCCAGACTTTGAAGAGACATTGCTGTCGGACTTATCCAGAAGAAAACAAGATTTTGGGTGAGGTGAAGGCTTTTGTGCATCAGGAGCAACGACACAACAGATGGATGTGGAGCCATGTTCCATTCTGTTGCACCTCCTTACTAATGGCATTATCTATTTATGGGGTTGATTCAGCCTTGTGGCTTCTTTACAAAAAAATAATTAAACAGCAATTTTTGTAACTTTTTTTTTTAAACATAAATGTATGATTTTGTAATCTTTGTAACTTAAGCACACAGTGATTTTTTTTCTGTAACTGTTACCCCCGTCTGCTGGTTCTGTCATTTAGAAGTGATACCTAAAAAGGTTTTCTAAACAAACCAACCAACAAAACCTCAGGAAAAATTAAAGCTTGGTGAGATAAATCAAAAAGCTGGAAAATAATTAGTGTTTGTCCGAGTCAGTTATCCCATACTTTGTACCATGAAAGGAATGTGTTTCACCTTAATTCTAAAACATCATCTTTTATCTGTAATTTTTCCTACACATGTTTAAACTCATTTTTCTATTCCTCTTAAAGGGCGATGGAGTTGGGAAGAGAGTGTCTCAGCCTTTGGGGGTAGGTTTTGTACGATTATGCAATCTATCAAGTAATTTTTTTTGTTAGGAGACTGTCTCATTTTTTTCTGTTTTTCTCTGACAGCTATGAGCGAGTTGATGAAATCATCTGGGTTAAAACCAATCAGCTTCAGAGAATCATCCGTACTGGCAGGACGGGTCACTGGCTGAATCACGGGAAGGAGCACTGCCTGGTACGTTCAAAGCCGTCTGTCTTACACTGTATAGATCAGCATTCTGGCTATCAAACTTCAGGAATCTTGCCTCCAGCAGCTTTTGCTTTTTAACTGGCTGCTAAAGAGGCCGTGCCCTAGCTTGAAGGTGTTTTGGTAGAAGATACTGATCAGCTATTGTCGCATTTTTTGTGAGTTGAACTACAAAAATGTGCATGTAAACCTATGTGCTTGTCTTCAGGTGGGTGTAAAGGGAAACCCACAAGGCTTCAACAGGGGTTTGGACTGTGATGTCATTGTGGCCGAGGTAAACGTCTGTCCTCATATGTAATGTTATCACCCATGATTTCTTCAGTCTGAAAAGCGTCTGCACACTCTCTCTCAGGTCCGCTCCACCAGTCACAAACCAGATGAGATCTACGGTATGATAGAAAGACTGTCGCCCGGCACCAGGAAGATTGAGCTCTTTGGCCGACCCCACAACGTCCAGCCCAACTGGTAACACATCGTCATGGATCCATTTAAAAGCCAGCTCACTGTTCTGCATACTTTAAAATATTCTTAATGTCCTTTTTGCTCCTTTATCTGTCCTCTAGGATTACTCTGGGAAACCAGCTGGATGGCATTCATCTGTTGGATCCTGAGGTCGTAGCTCGGTTTAAGAAGCGTTACCCAGACGGCGTCATCTCCAAACCCAAAAACATGCAGTGACGACATCATCGGTCGTCTGCAGGAGTTTGTGTATAGATTGTTTTTATTTCTTTTATACCTGTGAACATTTTTTTAAAATAAATATAGTTACCACGATGCTTTGTTTCTGTCTTTGTTAAAAAAAATGATTAAAACCATGATCCAAGAAGTCATGTAAATGTAAGTTCATGTGGAGCTGTTTGAATCTTTTCTGTGCATTTTTGCTCGTAAGCCTCATATACGGTGGCCCAGAGGGGTCAACGCAACCACAAAAGCCACAACGGAAGTGCGCAGCGGTCGGAAGAACAGACTTTGTTTCCAGGGGACAGTATTATCTGACGGACTATTTTGATTACATTAATCATCAAGCAGCAGCATTTTTCTTACGTCTCATTATCTCCCATCATCAAAATAGTCCGCCAGAAAATATTATCCCCCAGAAACGAAGCTTGTTCTTCCAACCGCTGCGCGCTTCCGTTGTGGGTTGACTTCCATTGTGGCTTTTGCAGTTGCATTGACCCTTCTGGGCCACCCTACTCATATTTAATGCTGCAAAACATATTCCCCATCCATAAAAACACAGGAGACATTTTAATACAAATGTTTTGTTATTTTGTTAGTTACAAATGAAGATTTTGACTTTGTGGATTTGAATAGGTGAACATTTGTCTTACATGCTTGTCTGTTTACTTTCAGCACACACAGACCCCTGTTCATCCTTTAAATCTGCAGTTAGGGTTTCCTAAAAAGTCAGCATTTCATTAACAACCAAGACCTTTTTTTAGTTATAAAAACAGGACAAGAAGTCGAGCGTGACGAACAAAATACATAGAAGAAATACAGTTGCTGTGCAGCTGAGTTGACCTCACGGGTTTTCAAAAAGGAACTAACTAGAAGCAAATCAGCTGCTAAACATCCTCAAACTGGTCGGCATGTATTCTACACAGTGTCAACATGACCCCGGTACAATCAGTGAGTTCCTTTTATGAAAGAGCACATTCTCTTCAGATTTATTTCAGTCTGAACTTGCAGGGTTTTGTGTCACAGAGCAGGATTAGAAAGTTAGCACAGTCCTGGGTTTTGGGAAATGACTCACTCACTTGTGATGATGATGACTGCTAATGACAGGGTTTGGATAGATGTTCATAATTACACTGTGAAGCCCTCTTTAACAACAGCCATGATCTAGTCAGCAAGTAGTTAAAAATAAAAGGAATTGCAGTTTTAAAAAAAAACATAATGCACTTATTGGTAGTGAATGCTGTAAACAAGCTCTATATTGTCTTCCAACTCATCAGTATGTCGGTTTGGCAGTGAATCCACCCAGTTCAGTCTCATGACATCTGAAAACCGAGTCTCCTCCAGTCTGTCTTCCTCTGGCCCGTGTTGAATCTGATCAGCCATCAAGAGTTCTGCGTGGGCAGCGAGGAGCAACAGGTTAAAATACGACCTGCAGCTCCGTTCAACTGCTGCTGATCACATCTAAAGGTGACGTCAGATGCATTTGCTCAGCTATCAAGCTCCCCAGCTCTGCACCACGGGCTCCAAGCATGAATCAGATGGAAGACTGTGGAGTCGGTTCAGCTCCTCCGTTGGCCTCTCAGTAGGTGGCGTCCACTGCGTTGATGTTGCTGTCCAGCTGGTGCCTGAAAGACAGCCTGGCCTTGGTGGAGAAGTAGATTTGCGAGCCCCGACTGAGGCTTCCTGCTCCTTCGCTGTCGCTGCCCCAGGATGTCGTGGAGGACAGACGTGGTTTCATCTCCTCAATGGGAACTGAGAGGCGAAAGAAAGTCAAGCTTCATCAGGCTGTACTACTATGGATTTGATCTGCAGGGATTTTCTTTAGGTATAATTGCATCTCACCTGCTGCTGGGGGGCATTGCCTGCTCTTGCAGCGTTCTTTACAGCGTCTGTAGAAAGGAAAACACTGCAGCATCTTCACACCCATGACTGAGGCGCCTGAAGAAAGAGGAGAGTAAATATAGGAGTCATTTTGATGCACGGGGTTCCTTTTTGAGACGATCAAGCAATTCTCAGCTCCACCAATAACAAATGTTCCCTTAAATATGAATTAAACTGTGTTAAGCCAACTTTCCAACACTTCATCTGCAGCTCACGTTTAAGCTGCCTTATCATTGTGACGCCAAGTCTGCTGACAGTTCCTTGTCTCCTCTCCAGGTCACGGTTTAATGGAATTATGATGCTGCACTTCAGCTACATGATAGCTTAATGTAAGCTGACAGTATCAGTGAATGGCACGGCGGCCCAGCCACTCAGTCAGTATTTACCATCCCGCACACCGTCTAATCCTGGAAAAGGACGTCAGCGCACCCCAGCAGCCAGAGGAACCGCTAAACGCTCTTCTAAGAAGCAAGCAGATTACGCAGAGGTGATCTGATGCAGGCAAGTCGTAGCTAATAGGCACGCAGGTCAAAACAGATCAAAACAGCTGTTTTACATTAGTAATGGAGCACTGTTCCACCTTGACCTGTCCTACTGCTGATCTGGACCGAGACGAGACAGTCAGATTGATAATTTCCCTGGGGATCGTCTGTCTGTCTATCTGTAGCAGCGAGCAGCAAGATAAAGTAAGAGCCACAAGCCAGCGCAGGGCTGCATTTGAGAATTTGGAAAGAGAGAAAAAAGGTATTTATTTTAGTCTAATCAGGTTAAGAAATAGGTCAAGTGAAATGGAGCAGAGGGAGGTGATGGGCTCGAACAGTTTCTCCTGTAACTTTTATTGCAAGTTACCTGGACTTTTATAGATAACAGGGGTCATCAGGAGCCCCATAAACAGTTTACTGAACAGTTTATGATCTTCTTTCAAGTAAACAACAGCTTGATTCACGATATCAGCCTCTTCAAGTGTTTTTTTAAAGACCAAAATAGCTTTTGGGACACTTAACAACAGGAGGAGGAGGATTTGTGATCTCATACAGAGGGGTAGCCTGACTCTTCATAGATGCAATATGACCACGAAATGAGAGAACAAACGTGCAGAAAGGGTTACAAAGAGACAGAAAGTACCATGGAGAAATGCAAAATCAACCACAAGTACTCTGCTGTGGGTTATATAACATGGATAGAGATTTTTACATGTCTGTGCCCGTGACTGCAAAAAGGTTGGATCTGGGTAGCAGCTGTTTACTGATAGTAATCCATATTATTCATGTCAAGCTACTATTATTTATGTAGCACAATAAAAAGAGCAGACAGTGCTTGCCAATGGAAATACATAAGAATAACATGCACATTTGGAATATTTAAGGTTGTTTATTTGGCTTTTATTTATTGCACTGAATAAAAAAATACATGTATTATAATATGCTAACTATGCAAATCCCCTTTTCAACAGTTTTTCAACCTGTGTCTGCACCTTTAAAAGTTGCTTTAAAGTGCATTAGTGTACTTTTTTTTTGGACAAGATCATGCCATGCCACTAGCTGTTATACAATTCTATAAAAACTGCACTTTCACTGGGGCCAACCCCCTCAGTCAATTACTGTTTCATCACCGGAGTCTGAAATAAAGCGCCCACCTCATCAGTCTGATGGGAAAACCCTTGTGGTGTGATAATCCACTGAGCCCCATTGTTCACTGATCAGAGGTACAGACTTGTATATCTGATGACAAATATTACACTTTGATTGCGATATAAAGGAGGCTTTCTCCTCCCACTGTTTCCTGCTAATTCCTCCTCCTGCGTGACTCGATGAGGCAGTGTCAAGGAGACGTGACGGCTGACACAGAGAGCTGCTGCAGCACATTACAGACAAGTCTGGAGGAAGATGTGTCCACTAAGTGAAATTTCACAGCCTCCACAGTTGGAGCCATTTCCCCTCCCCTCCTCTGTCTCTTACCATCTAATGCACCTCCCTCCTGTTTCACTCAGGTGTGGCTGCGAAACCCGATCCATTCACAGACACAGTGAGTCCATTATGTTTAGGTCAATTTAGAGGTTCTGCCTGCCAGATGAGAGCTCACAGTATAGCAGTCATTGTAAAGAAGAAAGAACAGGGACAGTCTGACCAGGTTTTTCCCCCCTCCTAGTTTCCCACACAAACACACACGATATTAAGGTCTTGGTCAGTGGTGAGGAATTTCGGGCACAGATCATGATTGGCTGTGGGGGTCTGGCAGCACACAGCAGGCGAGGAGCCCGGAGGAGAAAAACAACCTCAGATGTCGAACACATACACTCACAGTACCCACACTGACCGCGAAGGGGAGGAGGGAGGAAAGTAAAAGCAGTGGAGGCAAAAGACAAAACAGATAGAGGATGTGAGGGGAAAGAAGGAGAAGTGGAAAGGGCGGGTACTGTTCTGAACTTGACCTTTTTTCTCTCTCAGTTTTTCTCAGACTGGGGGCTCCAGCCTCAACCAGCTGATGTTTACATGCGCTTGCAGCTCCTGAATAATGCGGTTTTACCCGTTCAATCAGTGGAGGCACGCTGATGGAGCTGAAAGTTGCGCAATCCCTCCAGAGAGGGCTTGTGGCTCATGATTTACACCTGTGCTGCCTTAGGTGTCGCACGCTTTCAGAATTTGGAGTGCATGTTTGTGCATGTGTGCATTTACAAGGAGAACTGATGGGATAGTTAAGCTACCTAAACATGTTCCTCGAGTGCCGACACACCTCACCAGACCCCTCCATCCACACTCAGCCCCTTATCAGTTTTGCAAACAATGTTAACACAGGCTGCAAAACACAGATGCTTACAGTAGTGTGATAAAAATCTTCCCACAGGTCCACAGTTCCACCCAGCTGCCCTTTTCCACTCAGTCCCCGGAGCTTCATGAAAAAAAGTGCAGTCCTGCGTCCCTGCCCTCAACACAAAGCCTTACACAGGCCTGCCAGACTGGATGACGCACACATGCTGTGCATGTATACCTGCACAAGCATGCGTGTCCATTAATAGCAGCATACAATCCGCTTTCATTCATATTCATCAGAGACAATGGATAAAGCAGCTTTTAAAGTGTTTCCACTGAACATCTGAGGCTCTTGCTGCTTTATACTTCTACTTCACCACATCTCTGAGCCACATATGGTACTTTGTACTTCATGACATGCATCTGACAGCTTCTAGTGTCTTACTACTGTATTCATTTACTTGAGGTTAAGGTGTTACATAAATAAGTGTCCTACCTCAACCTGCTGCATATTTTTTTTAATGGAAATCATTAGGGTGGATTAGGATGAACCTTATTTTTATTTTGTAAAAAATCAATCATTTCCTCTCAATCCTTCTATTGACTAAGAAAACACTGTTCACAAAATATGGAGTATTATGTTTGCTAGTAGACTCATCAAGAGCAAAAGAAGCCGCCAACGCCATGGCTAAGCTTCTTCACCTTGTAACTGCAGCGCGCCAATCGCAATCTCAAAAGCACGAATTCCGACTTCCCGGGTTTTATATGTAACAAACCTAAGAAACCAGTCCTGTCAACTAGCAGGTTGGGACCTTCTGTTGCATTCTTCTTCTTTAGAATCGGTTTACAGCTTGAAGATGTGTGGCTTAATTACACCAATATTACAACTTGGCATTGTGTAGCATAGGGCAGTTTCACAGAGCAGTATTGTAAGTGAGCTGGTGTGCTGGAGCTGCAGAAATAGTGAAAGAACAGATTACATTTAACTATTCTGACGGCAAAACAGATGTAAATAGGTGATTTTGATACATAGAAATGTAGATTTTAGGGGTTTAATCAATGCTTCCAAAGATACTTTAATAAAACCTAAATGCAGATGAAAGTTTATATGGAGTCAGTCATCTTTTCGATTTAACCAATTAAGTATTAAATATACTGAAAACAAAGGTTGAATTAATTTTAATACCTTCTTTTAGCCAAAAGAAAATTAAAATATCCTCCACTTTTTTAGACCTCTAATAATTTACATACAGTCCCTTACTTGTGACTCTTACACTATAACACCACTACTTTTAAAGGGCAGTACATTTTTACTGAACTATTAGTTACCTTCATTGTTGTAAAAACAACACACCCTTGCACAATATTTAATCATCTTTAGTGCCCCGACTTGACACCTTTAAGGTATTTAACGCATCATGTACTTCCTCTGGTGCAGATTAGAAGAGTGTGGCGCGCTCGTGCATGCGCTGGAGGCCTGCGTGCACGCGCAGGTGGAAGGTTGAATGAAAAGCTGCGCCAGACAGGCTAATCTGAGCTTTCATCCGAAGCGCTGGGCATCATTTATCCCACTGTCTGCAAGAATAAACTGTCCAAGACAAGCTGGTGTTGACATGCTGACCAGCCAGGAACAAGGGGAGAGGCCTGAAGTTGACCTTAGAAGCCTGGACATTCTAATGAATCCTTGATCCCTGATGACAATTAGACTGGAGGACAGTTGATGAGAACAATGGGTGACTTATTCAGGCGTGAAGAATAAAGTTTGACAAGCACTCTTCAGCAACAGCAGCTCAGTCCTCAGTATTACCAGGCAGTGTTATTTATAATCAGGAGCCCTCCCACTGACACACCTCCAAATCCAAATCCAAAAAAAACAACCTCACACTTCAGCAGCTTGATAAAAGAAGCTCACATATTAAGTTTTACATGCCACCACCATCCACACCTTTGTTTTACCTTGATAGAACATTTAGAAATCCACTCCAGAAAGCTGCAATCTGACAAAAACCTTGCAGTCATGGTAGAATTCGTTTACCCACCTGGTGAAATAGACTTGTGTAGGCAAGGAAAGTGGAGATTTGGTGATGTTTTCCCAGCTGAAATTCCTTTATTCACTCCTCATCTGCGTTTCTGGTCTCTCCCCTCATTAGAATGTGGTTCAGTGTGCGTCCTCGGAGCGCTGCACGTCCGCAAACCTGCGTCCTGGCGCGTCCTTTAGCGGCAGTATGGGAAGGCTTTCTGTGGCGCGCAGTGGCTGAAACTTTAAATAGCTAATCCCCAGAGCATGGTGAGTGGACACGCCTGCTTTCTCTCACCCTCTCTCTCTCTCTCTCTCTCTCTCTCCTCTCTCCTCCCCGCGCTCCCCTCTCCGCATTCGCCGTGGCACGCATCCCACGTAGAGCCGCTCACTTCCTCCTGCAGGCTCCGCTCTCTGTTTTGCCTGCATCTGCGTGTGGTGGGAAAACAAAACTGGTCGGAAGTAGCTGTCTGTGATGCGAAAGGTGATGAAAGATGAAGCCACAGGTGCATCACGATGCGAGTCAGACTGAGTAAAATGAAGGAGATCGACCTCTGGAGCTATGATGGACTTATAAGTGATTAGGTTTGCCCTTATCCTACCACTGGCCTATGAAGGAACCTTTATCTATTGTCTTGTTCCTCTTTGGAGAGATCAGAGGTCAGCACTATCTGTGAGACCTCATCCTTTCTGTTTTGTCTTCTCTTATCTGTTTTAGTTTTGCTGCCATGTTTCCCCGAATGAGAGCTCCTGTATAGTTTATTACACCTGCTTCTCCAGATCTGTGCACAAAAATGACAGAAGCAGACTTTTCAAAGGCAATGTAACATGAAGAAGAGAAGAATATAGCACCCGAATGGTATTAAAGCAAAAGGAAGAAGGTTGGGATGTTGGATCTTGTACTTTCACCTTAAAGATGGGGTCTGCGATTCTGGAGAAAGCTTCTGGTACTTGATATTTAGCATATTCAGATAGCTGGCGTGTACAAGATTGATGTTCTGTTTTGTCTGAATGTGCCATGAAAGTCATTCTGTAGCACATAATAGTCTGGTTGCACTTCATTATTAGTCTCCTATAGAGGGGAAAAATACACTGGCTTGTTTGTCTTCCTTTAAACCAGTTACAGTCATCTTGAGCGGTGCTAAGCAAAGGATGCAGCTTCAAGGTTGCCTGAAAATAGTGAGTTGTTTTGTTCGAACATGTGCATTCAGGGAGACAAGAATTGTTATTAAAATGGATGTTCCATGAGGAATAAGCAGCAGCACAGTCCAGATCTTCTGCAGAACTTGACATTTTCACTGTGGCAGGTTGCTGCCTGTTGGTGGTTGTTATTGTTGTTTCCCATAGCGAAGAAAGTGGTAAGATGGACAGCAAAAGATGAAGACACCTAACATGAGCAGCCAAGCCCAATAGATAGTTTGACGATGAAGAATGAGGTGAATAACACCACCCCTTGCGGCAAAGAGCCTGGTTATGCTCCCTTCTTATTAGACTACTTTTAACCCTTTTCCACTAAGAAGAACCAGGTGCTGGTTTGGTGCTGGTGCTAGTTCTGGTGCTTAGCTGGTTCAAATGTCGTCCCTCCAATTAGTTCAAAATTCAGCCACCAGATTATCAACTCAAACCAGTCGCCGGTCCCACATCACACCAGTACTCGCATCCCTACATTGGCTTCCAATAAAATTCCGCATTCGCTTCAAAATACTTTAAAGCCCTGCACGACCTCGCCCCCGGTTCCATCTCTGATCTCCTAGTTCCCTACACAACCTCATGGCCCTTAACCTCCTATCCATCCCCCGCTCCAGCTTCTCAACAAAAGGTGATCATGCCTTCACTATCCCAGCTCCAACCCTCTGGAACAGTCTCTCCCATTCCATCAGATCATCAGATTCTATCAAGCAGCTTATAAAACCCACTTATACAGACGAGCCTTTAGCTAAACCAGTAGTGTGTAGTGTGTGTACGGTTGTCTGTTTGTGTCTGTATGTGTATGAAGTGTTGGTTATGTGTCTGTCTGAGGGGTTGTTGTGATATATGTGTGTTGTGTGTGGGCCACTTGTGTCAGAACGTTTTCTATCTGCATGCTGATGTTGTTTCCTTTTTCTTGTCGTTTACACTTATTTGTTCATATTCATTTCTCTTGTGAAGCACTTTGTAACCACGCTATGTAAATAAAGATTTACTTACTTACTTGCCTGCCGACCCAATCAGATCTGAGTCATCACTAACACGCAATGACTTGTCTTGTGGCAAGCCTGTGCAATGTTTTGTCATCACAGTGAAAGAAATACCAAGTAAGAAGGCATAACCTTCTTGGTAAATGGTGCTTTCAAGGAATAAAGTTGTGGCCAGATGTTGCTTCTTGAGTCATACCGAGCTGCTTGCAGCCAACTCAGATTGCTTCACACTCAACATCCACCAAACTGCCTCAGCCAGCCGTTTGTAGCTGTACCCAGAACCTGAATTTATAGTGACACAAAATTGTATTGTCTTGTTTAAAGGAAAGACGTGGAAAATATACCAAAATATGCATTTGTAGTTTGGCAGATACAGATTGGTTAACAGAAAGGAATTTGGCTCTCCAAGGCCTGTTTGATGGTTTTATTGCTGTTTGGCTTTCTGGCCTGAATTTAGGGCTTATTGAGGGCATTTCGCTGGTTGCAGGGATTTGGTCTGGTGGAAATTTACCCAGATGACTTCTCAGACTGACTCTGAGCCTGCTGCTCAGAAATCACCCAGGAAACAGTCTGTGGAGCAGCAGGCACATTTCTAAATCTGCTCCTGCGCTGTGAACTGGGACAGGGACTTGTGGAAATGAACGTCAGCTTTGTTCAGTACAGTGAAAATACATGCAGATGAATGTTTACGTGTTGTAGTCAGATCAAGTTGAAGGCAGCTCGGTCGGATTGTGTCTGTGGTTTGTTTTAGGTTTACAGGCCAGAAGGCTTTTCCTAATTGAAAACTACACAGGTACATGGAATAGGATTTTGTTTTCTTTATACTCTATTAGTGATTATTATTACCCCCAGTTATATTAATATATTCCTGTTCCAAAATCTCTGTCAGCACACCTCCATTAAGTTTACTGCTCCATATCTTCATGGTGTGGAAATAGTTAAAGTTTGTCACATCACACTTTTTGATTGTGTCGAGTTTTAATTAGAGCAAGTGGAAAAAATTGAATTAAGAAGTAAATCCTACATGTGTATTGCACTTTTTACTGCCCTGAGACAAAACACAATAGTGAGCCAGGCCTGTTCTTTGGACTGACAGATACACTGTGGCAGCTTCAACATCTCGGTCATCGGTGTGCTACTGACACGGTACTGCACTGCATGAGCTCAGTCACACTAACAGATTTACACCTGTGGATGTGGGTGAAGGACAGACATGCTTCGGTAGGACACTGTCTCTAATTTTACATCTGTTCTATGTGGATGATTGACAGCCAGCTTGGTGCAGAGTTATAGCTGTGAATCAAACATGCCGGACATATTTGTGGCATAAATGGGATTGGTTTTGGTTTGAAGGTCTAACTTAAATGTTCAGAAAACTGCGAATTATCCCTTTTTTTTCTTCGTTCAACAGACTTCCAACTTGCACTGAGGTTCTCGTCATGCCGAGCGTCAAGTGATCCCCCTGCAATGTCACCTCGGTGTGCTCACACACTCATTCCTCTCCTTGTAAGGTGGCAAGTGTCCTTGCCAGTCTGCTATGAATATGAGGCAACAGTGTAGCTTCCTGCGAGCCCACGAGGAGGTTCAGATATCAGGAGCCAAACCACTCCCACTGTCCCGCTGGCCTCAAGTGCCTCTGTGATATCAGACACTGTCAGCTGAGGGGCAAACTTAATGGTGAGTGGAAACTGGCATTGTCATTGTACTGACATCACCCTAGGGCCACTCTTCCACTGGCTGAGAGACAGGAATACTTACATAAAAGAGAGAAGTTCAAATTCAAATCATGGAGTGAAAGTGTAAGTATCCCATTCACAATCTAAATATAAGGTTTAAAAAATGGCAGAACTATGGATCTACATCTGGAAGGTGGAAAAAACAATATCATTTGCTGCTTAAACAAGGACACTTAATTGAAAATTGCATTATGCATGGAGGAAAAAGACTAGCTAAACCAAAAATAACCAGGGTAGGTGTGAAAACATGGAAAGTATTTGGGTATTGTTTTTGTCAAGAGTCTGAATTTTGCTTTTAATGCTCTTTAATAAGGCTTCATTTGATTTGAGAAAAGTCTAATCAAACTCTACAATGAAGTTTCATAGCAAGAAAGTAAAGTTCCAAAACCTCACAGTTGTATCTGTTGTAATCAGTAGTGTAGTTACATATTTGTGGTTGCAACATGGCATAGCTGCATGGCCAGTGGTTTCAGTCTTTACAGGTGTTCATCACAGTTTCAAGCAAGAGAAAATATGTTTGTTTAACCTTTTTATACACTACATGAATAAGGAAGTGTCTTTACTGGCAACCAAGTCTCAAGTGGTGAAACAGGTTTAATCACAAGGCTGGCAGTTCAAACCCCTCCATGTGCCAAAGTGTCCTGGTGCAAGAAACTGAGCCCAAAGTTTCCCCTGATGGCACACAAGCACCTTCCATGGCAGCTCTGCCACTATGGGTGTAAAACGCCCTGTAGAACTTTGCTATGGTTGAAAAAAGTGCTGATTACAGATTGTTTATAGTGAAATCTTCTATTGTTGCATATTTCTCCCACTTAAATGTTCCAGATCTCCAAACTAATATTTATATTTATTAAATATTAGGCAGAGATAACCCACAAAACACAAACGCAGTTTTAAATGATGATTCATTAAAGATTTATTGAAAATCTATATCACCCCAGTGAAAAAGTATTTGCCCCCCCTGAACCTAATAACTGGTTGGTCCCTGGGCAGCAACAACTGCAGTTAAATGTTTGCAATAGCTTGTGATCAGTCTTTTACTTCACCATGGAGGAATTTCGGCCCACTTTTCTCAGCTGAATAGTTTTAATTCGGCCACATTAGATGGTTTTTGAGCACAAACTGACCTTGTAAGGTCTTGCCACAGCATCTCAATTAGATTCAAGTCCAGACCTTGACTGGGCCACTCCAAAACCTTCATCTTGTTTTTTTCTGAGCCACTCAGAGGTGGACTTGCTTGTGTGCTTTGGGTCATTGTCATGATGGATAAACTATTTATACTTGAGCTTTAGGTCATGAACTGACGGGTGGATATTCTCCGGGAAGATTTTCTGGTAGAGAGCAGAATTCATGGCTCCATCAGTTATGACAAGTCGTCCAGGTCCTGAGGAAGCAAAGCAGCCCCAAACCATCACTCTACCACCATGTTTCACTGTTGGTATCATGTTCTTCTGGTGGAATGCAGCATTAGCTTTATGCCAGATGTAACGGGACCCATGTCTTCCAAAAAGTTCTACCTTTGACTCATCAGTCCACAGGATGTTATCCCAAAAGTCTTGGAGCTCATCTCAATTTTTTTTTTCTTTTTTTTTTGCAAATGTCAGATGAACCTTTATGTTCTTTTTGGTCAGTAGTGGTTTGATCCTCCAACTCTCCCATGGATGCCATTTTCTCCCAGTGTCTTCCTTATCATGGAATCATGTAGACAGACCTTAACCGAGGCCAGTGAGGTCTGCAGATCTTTTGATGTTCGTCTGAGTTATTTTGTGACCTCCTGGATTAGATATAGACACTCTCTTGGAGAAATGTTGGTGGTTGGTCCACTCCTGAAGGTCCACCACTGTTCCATGTTTCCTCCATTTGTGGATAATGTGGTTCTCTGGAGTCCCAGAGCCTCAGCAATGTCTTTGTAACCCTTTCCAGACTGATAAATGTCAATGACTTTGTTTCTCATCTGTTCTTGAATCTCTTTAGAGCGTGGCATCATGTGCTGCTTTTTGAGACCATTTAGCCAATTGCCAGATGAATTTGGTCATTTGGTAAACTGGCAGCTGTTGCAATTCCTTTTTCACATAGGTCAAGGTGGGTGTGGACAGCATTTTTCCTTCAATAAAATCATCATTTAAACTGTTCTTGGGTTATCTTTAACTTATATCAACATTGGTTTGGTGATCTAAAATATTTAATATTATATTATAATATGATATTTAATATAAAAAAAAAATCCCACAAAGGTTAGCAGCCACACAATTCCTCAGACATTGAAGGATTGAATACATGATTTATTTAAATGGCCAGTAGTTTGGTTTCTCATTCAGGTCTCTTTATACCTTTGCATCAGGTTTAAACATCCAAACAGATTTCTCTTTGGAGAAACATAGTTCTGGTTTAGTATTTAGTATTATTTTGTATGTATGTGTGTTTGTGGTTTAAATAACTAACTTTAAAGGCTGAATCTGTCAACATATTCGTGTGCAAGAGAGAATGTTGTCTTTACAGACTGCTTCATTTTAATAGTTTTTACTGCTTAAAATGTACGAATCTCCAATATTTAAAAAGAAAAGCCCAGATTTGAGAAATGCATTGTATATATTTTATTAATAATAGTTTTTTTTTACGTCTTATTCTTTCCTATCTTGTTAATCATTGCACAGCAAATCTAGTGGCAGGAAATACAAATTAGCTTTGGCTATAAATGCTGTGGTGCAGGGAATCTTGGCCGCTTCAGGTTGAAAATCCCTGCTTTAAATCCTACGGGTGTTGCTGATTTCTTTTGCCAACTTATATTATGTCATTATAGAAGGTCGTGACCTTGCCTTGCATCTCAAAAGGAGGATTACCAGAGCAGAGGAACTGCATGTTGTCGCACTGATGAGTTGCGTAAAATCTCTCCAGCCAACAAATTACTGTTCAGAACAGAAAGCTATGCAAATCAGACACCAGATGAGTGAAGCATAAACAAGCCAAAGTTGAGTCACTGCAGGATCAAACCAGTCTAGTCCTGTGTTCCCAATTACATATTTCACCCTCTTGGCCCTCCTGCCTCAGGCCTCTTGACATTCCCACACAGACGGTTTGCTGGTTTTCTAACATGCTGACATGTGTCTGTGGAGCTGGGACTGACTGGCTGAGGTCGCTCGAGCTGGTTCCAGTCCCCCCCCTGCTCCCTTATTTCTGCTCAGCCTGCTCCTCCCTCCATAAAGTCACGAACTCACGTTTCTGAGACATGCTCTGTTGTTATGAGAGTGCAGCTCTCAGTGATTGCATTCATCTTTAAGGGAAAAGCAGCCTGATCACAATGTTGTCCCACACACCATGCGAACGGGCTGATAATGCTGGATGTGGACGGCTTTTAAATCTCCGCACTTTTTCAGAGCCTCTAGATGGACATCGAAGCAGGACTAACAATCATTTCTCTGTTAATTTCCACAAAGCTGAGATAAAAGGGTTTAAAATTTACAGGCTGGCCGGCAAATTGCGAATCACATGAAAGGTTAATGCAATTCCTTCATTCATGCCTTTTTCATTTGCTGATTGTTTTTATTCCAGCATCAGAGGCAGACTTGGACTTGCATCATGTTGTCATAGAATTGAAATCAGATCCAGTAACTAAGATTTTCCTGACAGACCTTTTTGCTGAATCACTTCTTTTGTTGTTCCCATACAGGTGCAATTTAATAGAGCTGCCACCCCCTGTTTAGCTAAATCCAACCTGACCAACCAGAAATATTTGCACTGATTTTGCAGTGGTTCAGAGATTTTGCATTTCTGTCACTGAAAAGTGCACGAGACATCTGCTCTGATGGATGCAAATCAAACACACGTCTCTACATGTTTGTATTGGTTTAAGCGTGCACGACTTTCTGAGCTGCTGATTACGCTGAATCTCTTGTGGACGCTTGAAGAACGCAGGCATGAAACCTAGTTTAATGAGCTCAGGGAAGCAATACTGCCGAACAAAATGCAAGACTGACCCAGAACCTGCACTTAAAAGTATGAGAGAAAAGACTGCATGGACAAAGTGTGATGTCTAAACTAAGGAGGTGGTCTGAGCCTGGCAGGGACGCTTTTGCTATAAGAGTCTTGCATGTGCTTCACGAGTGCTACATAATAAAGCTTACTGCATATGAGTTCTCATGTATTTCTACGTGGCAGCCTGCCTGCATAAGCAAATTATAAGACTAAGTGACCCCAAAAAAAGACTATTTGGAAGACAGAAATCTAATCTCAGCCTGACCAAAACTGTCTGGCTCTGGCACTGCCTAACATTGTTATAAAACTAAATGCAGAAAAATTGCACACACATGCACTGTTGCTTTCTCTGTGCCTGGTCTAATTTCACCCAACAGCTCCTCCAAACAGTGCAGTGACTTAGCTGGTAGATATTTTCCCTTTCGGTCAGTTCCGCAGCACTCCCGTTTCACGTGAACGCTGCCATGAAGCAATGATGCAAACGAGAACAAAGTGACTCTATGTCTTGTTGCTCTAATGTGCGGCTCCAGTGTAAAGTATCATGTCTCGGGGTTATGATGTAGTGCCAGTAGTTCAAGTCCTGTCAGCACCTTAAAGCAGTTTTTACCACCAGCAGAGATTGCTTTAGAAACTAGGATCTATACATTTGGGGTGTTTATGCAATAATTCCCTCCAAAATGTCACTTTTATGTTGTTGATTATTGTCAGTCACAGTGTGGTAACAATTATTTATAGCACACATGTTTGAAAAAGCTAAAAAGATGAGTAAATTATATAAATTTAGTTTTAAAATTAATTGATTTTGGATGTGGTGACAGAGTTGCTTATACTCGTTTTCAACTGAGCTGGTTCCAGGTCTAGTTCGGAGCCAGTGCCTGACTTAGCACCAGTTCTTTGTGTTCCCACCACCTAAGCACCGGCTCCAGGTGCTAAAAACCAGCACTTAGCAAGCACCAACTCTTTACTGGGCCAGAGCTAAGGACCGAGTATGTCAGGGGCTGGGGACAGGGTTATCATGACCAGCCATCAACGGTGGAAAGGGACATACAAGCGGTAATTTGTATCCTTTTTCTCCATGACGTCCCTGGTCCGATCGCAGATGTGTTGGCATGACTACCTGGACACATGGAAGTTTTGCACAATCTGTTGCGCTGAAATCCGGTACAATTATGTCCCACCAGTAGTGCGATCGCGGATGTACCCGGGTAACAGGCAACCTCCGCCTCACAAACAGCCTTAAGACATCTATAAAGATAAACATAGATATTATCATCAACTTATTGCGTTTGTTTAATTGCTATGTAATGGATGCAAGTAGTCATTTTATGGGGATACAGTGGCGTGGCTCCAACTTGGCTCCTTGCCGATGGAAAAGCAAGCCAACTAAGCACCCGCATTAGCACCAGCACCAAACTAGCACCTGGTTCCTCTTGGTAGAAAAGGGGTGTTAATGTGCCTGACTGTGTACTTTGCGGCTCTGCTGAGGTCATTCGTCGTGCGGCCGACTTAATGACTGGGTGGTGGACGCTGCAGACTTATCAGCTACGTGTGTCTGAGTTGAAATTTGTGCTTGGCCACTGGTTACAGCGTGACTATTACTTTTAAATGAGTCTGTGGTTGCGGGTGTGCAGGAGAGATCTCATCCCAGATACGGATGAGAAAAGCAAAAATGGGAGGAGTGCTGTGCGGTAAAAACACCATCATGCTGCTCTGTTCTGTTCAAACTGTTTCGCTATTCCAGTCCATTCCAGCCTGTTCTGCTTCAATGTCCTGTTTCCCGTCTGTCCCCACTTTGTTGGGTCACTCAGGCCTGAAAAAGGGGGGCTCCAGCAGGGAGGAGGGGCTCATTTCTAACTAATGACCTCCCCATGGTCTAAATGAGGTATAACAGAGGGATACTAAGCTCAAACGGCAGGCTTGTTTTTCTGTCTTGCTCCTCTTTCCTCAGAGCATGTGCGCTGACGTCAGTGTTTGTCCACCTCACTGTTAAACAGCACTTTCTTTGCCTCCAGAATTCTTTCACTGGGGCGACCATTTGCATGAGAAGTGGCTGAGAACGGGCCCCCTTCCCGTTTTCCTCCCTTTGTTCTACCATTCTTTTATTCCAGATTCTTCACATTAAAGCTCCTTCCTTGCTTTGTGCTGTGCATTATATAAGAGAGCTGCTAACACTATTCAGTCACTCAGCGAAGACACGGCGACATAATTCCCCCTGTCTGTCCTGGAAGTACGATATTTGGAAGACGGGAATTTTGAAAGGAGCAGTTATGATTCACTTTGTTGCACACTCACTTTGTTTACGGCTGTATCCAAAAAGGGGGAAAATCTTATGCAGAAATGATTAATGGGGACACGAGGCCACTGAAGCAGGTGAATGCTTTTATCTGTGCAGTCAGAGAGGCTTGGCTTTAGCGCTGAGCTACAGCTTTGGGTTATTTGGTCTCTCTCAAGAGACAGTGTCTATATTTACCTGGGTGCAGCTCCACAACAGGCTTTTAACTCGAAAGTTAGGTAACAATTACACGAAGCCGCTCCATGGCAACAAAAGATTAGGAGCTTAACCTGCAACTAGATGCTAAACAAGCGCTTGTGCTTGGGCAGGCTGTTTATTCAGCTGCAGTGTTCACGGCATCCACAGGGGGGCATTCTGACCTTTGACCTCGTCTCGACTCTCAGTAATCCTGTTAGAGCTGGCTGTCTCTCTGTGTGGACACAGCAGGAGGTGAGTGATTGACAGAGATCCTAAGAGTGATTGTGCAGAAGTTCTTCAAATGGATAATCAGAGTGAGTCAATGACACAGCTAGTGCAAAAGTTTCCATGTCGGGGGGCCATAAATCTGTTTACACAGTCGCATTGTGGGGACTTGCCTCCTCTTTTGTGGACAAAAAGCTAGTTTACATCATTAAATCTGACTTCATTAAATTGCAGTCACTTGTCTGACACACCCACATCACCTGCTCCCCATTACTCAGTCAGTTCTCCTGTATAGATAATAATGCGCCTTTACCTTTAACTGTTGTAGTCTGCAGTGCAAAATGACCTGTCATCTGTCTGTGCACCTTTGGCGGCTTAAGCTTGTTTACACTTGAGAAGGCACAACATCATGACCACCTGCCTAATATTGTGTTGGTCCCCTTATGAGCTCAAAAATGCTCTAAACCATTGGACATGGACAAGAGGACCTCTCAGGGTGTCCTATGGGGTCTGGAACCAGGACGTTGGCACTGGATCCTTTGGGTACTCTGGCTTGTCCAGTGGGGCCTCTGTCAATCAAACTTGTTCCACTGCATCCTGTTGATGCTTGATCAGAATGAGGTGTAGGAAGTTTGGAGGTCAAATCAACATGTTGGGCCATTGTCATGTTCCTCAACATGTTCCTGATTGGTTGATGTTGTTTCCATGTGGTGGGGTGCATTTTCCTGTGGGGGTAGGCCAGTGACATTTGGGATTTCCATTTGCACGAGGGAGTGTGTTTGTTGTGGGACAATGTTTATTTGGGTGTCTAAGTCTCATCAACATGGATGGCAAAATCCATGGTTTTCCAACAGAACACCACATAGTACCAATATGATCAATGTTTTTCACTTCACCTGTCAGTGGTCATAGTGTTGTGGCTGATCGGTGTATGTGATGTAACTGTGCAGAGGATTGTGGGTCAGAATGGCTAGAAAAGTATACATGGTTGTATACCGCAACATCTGACAGGATGTAGAAGGACAAGGCATTTTTAGTAAACTACATTTGGCATGCGTGATCTTTTTCTGCCATACTGAATAGTTTTGTAGTATGGATATTGAAACACACCCGCCTTCTCCACTTATACTCCTTCCCATTTTGCTTGACAAGAACCCCAGCCATGCTTTATTCCTACTCATATTCCCAATGACGTGTTTGATCATGATCTCAGTTTTTCTTTCTGGTTTTGTTTGCCTGCCAACCTGCCACCCTGCCCGCCAGCTTGTTTGCATACATCAATAAACCACCTAAACACTGTTTCAACTGTGAACCGGTTTAGAGAGCTGTGAAAATAACTTTGTGCGCTCGTGTGTCTTAACACATTGTGAGATGCTTGTGTTTAATTGAGTGGTAACTGGTGACATATCTAGTCAAACCTATCAGAACCTCTTTTTAGAACGCAGATTTAGTTTTACTGACAATAAGTCAGATTGAGGCGCTGTACACACGTGCTTGAGTATTTTTTAAATCTAACTTTTTCTGTGCATTTTGGTCTTTCATCCACAAACAAATGAAGTTTAGGTTACTGAAAACGGACCTTGATTAAAACTCCTTCCTGCGTGAAGATTTACCCCCCAAACAGTGTTGGTACACATAAATGGTAGGTAATCTTCCACTTACTTGATGCACCATTGCTGGTTGCCTGATGGTTATAGCTTTTTCTTCAGGGAGGAATTTTTATTATTTTTATTATCACAGAATTACAGAGGTTTTACATGAGGACCACACCTCGGCTTGTTTAACTGGTGCTTTACAAAGGTGGGGGAACCCTCCCTGTTGTCTCTCAATGAATTTCCTAAGAGCAGATTTGAAGCTCAGTGTGGTGACTTTAGCACTCTAAAATGAGCCTGAGGTGGGCCATTAAAACGCCTCTGGTCCTATGTTGGTACCCATCCGTCACTCAGATCACCTATGGCCTAATAGAATTTAAAAGGGCAAACTGTATAAAAATTCACCCCCAAGGAGAGACCAAAATATATTTTCATACCAGGCTGCAAACGTGTTTATGTCTGCTGTAAGGTTGTACATTTTCACATGGGGGTCAATGGGAACTGACTCAACCTCAAGTGGCCATTTAAGGAACTGCAGTTTTGGACACTTCCATGCCGGTTTAATTTTTCAGCTTCAGAGATTGCTGCAGGGTGCTTAATAAAACCCTGCTCTAGTTAAAATGTTATGTACTGACAGTGACACCAAACTGAACCAAACTCCTCTTGGAAATCTCGAGAATAAAGCACCAAGCCAGCTATGATAAAGAAAAAATTAGCGTTTCATCTCTTTTTATTCAGTCGTAGCTTTTTATTGTCTTGTCCCATTCACCTTATAAACACTGTATCACTGTAGAGCAAATATAAACAATTATTTACAATTACAGTTTAATCCTAGGAATTTATTTTTAACTAAAGAAAGTCAGCGAGTGCACACAAGAGGAAGAATAACATTCACAAAGTAATGGAGTAAGGCTCTGACATGTTTAAAAAGATAGAAACAAGAGCGTCAAAGAGTATCAAAAGATAATCTCAGCATGTTTCTTCAGAGAGATGCAGCATATCCCAGAATCTGAACAAATGGACGAATGTCTCCGAGCTGTTGTGAAGGCAGGTTACAGCAGGACTGTCTTTCTCACTTTCACAGGCCGCCGTCGTCATCCTGCAACAAGACAGAAGTCACATGTTTATGTCTCAGACAGGAGATGAGGTCTCAGATGGCTGACAGAGCTGTTAATAAACTGGAGCATCATGTCAATGTGTAGACATTTGTTGATACAGTTCACAGCAGGGTGTGCCTGCATTTCTTGGAAAAGTCACCGCTGTAGCGCATTGCCAAATAATGTTCTGGTTACTGCAGTGTTGGTGTCTCATGAAAGTATTTGCAATGTGCTTTTTCAGTTTTAAAAGATCACCATGTGCTTCACCTGTGCTTAATCTTCAACTTGTGTAGATGTTTCGGTTTGAAAAGTACATGCAGCCACAATTTTGACCTTCTGACATTTTCTACCAAGCTTACTTTTTGCACCTTATGAGAAATGCATCGCCACGTACAGTAAATCATTTTTTGCAAACCTTTAGGATTATGTGAATAAAAGCAGGGGATTTGGACTTTAACATGAAAGCCATCCTGAGCATTATTCTGATTATGAAGAAAATAACAATTAGAATTCATCTTATAAGTCAGTTTCAGCTGTTGTTTTAGCTTTAGATCTCTTTGTCTAACTTTATATTTTTGAGTTACAGTGTCCATAGTCACCGACTGCACAAAAAAAAAAAAAGGATATTCATTTAAAAGTATAGTTGGGGCCACCGTATAGCTCGCTGAGTTAAGGCATTACCATGTGTGTATATATACATACTGGATCCAGATGAGAAAACATATTCCACTCTCACATCAGCACTGCAGGCTAAAACTAAGCTAGCTGGTTAGCTTAGCTTAGCATAAAGACTGGAAACAGATGGACGCAGCTAGCATGGCTTCATCCAAAGGTAACAGAATCACCCCGAGTTGTTTTTACACTTAACAAATTAAATATATTGCGTTCAAAATTTAGCTATAAAATTGAGCATTTTGAATGAATGATTTCCTAAAAGTTGGCTTTTTAAAGTATATTACGTTTTAAAGTAAGAAATGTAACAAATGTAGCCTGAAGGGACTGGTTTAGAATGTTTTAAAATATTTGGATAGATACGTTACTGTCTTAGAAGTCCTATGGGAAGATTTCTACTAGTTTTTGTAAAGTAAAGATACAGTCATAGCTAGCAGTCTGCTAAAATAGCTTAGCACGAAACTGAGCTAAGCTAAGGATGTAAACAGAAGGAAAGAGCTAGCCAGGCTCCGTCCAAAAGTACCAACATTCACTTAACTCGCACCTCTAAATCTCGCTCATTACCTCATTAACACACTTAGTTTCTTTATTCTGTACAACATTTGTAGAAAATGCTAATGTTCCCTCATCATTTTCCTGTTCTGTGGCACAACTATTGCTACATTCCATTAATGCAGCCACATCCTTGCACAATGTTTTCCCTCTTTCCGGTTTCCCATCAATGACAGACCTAATGGAAATTCAGAATTGCAATCAAATCAGCAGTAAAGCAACACACTGGGAAGCCACTTAACGGCCAGATCATATCTTGAGTTACTGAGAACAGCTGGCTCATTTCCAGCAACCAAACAAGTCAGTACAGAACATGTTGCTTTAGAAATCCTGTTCAGTAATTAGGATGTGATAGCAAAAGAATTAATCCACCTTCTCCGACATCTTTCTACTTTTTCACAGGTGGAGTTTCAGGACGCGTTCACCTACGTCTTTGCTGTCCCGACAATCCCCGCATATGCATCCCAAGCAGCCGTTGACGACCTGGATGCCACAGAGAACCAGCTGCACAATACCCATGGCCAGCAGGATGGAGAACAGAACCACGTGCCACATCACCGCGTCTTTAGGGTACTGGCAGATCGACCACATGGTCTGGTTTACAAGGTAGCTGCCATTTCCCCTGTGAGGGAAACAGTTACAGAGTATAAGAAGTTTACAACAAAAAAGAAACAGCATTAATGAAAGTATGTGTGAAGCAGGCCGAGGTTAGGGTGCTGGGGAAAAAAGCTGCGATGACAGAATTCAGGAAAAATGTGTCAGTAAGGAGGCAAATGGAACAAGTGAGGAGTGGAGAAAGAAAGTTCATGGAAAATAGAAAGGAGAGGAACCGAGAGAATTTGACCTTTTGAGAAATACATGCATTTGCTCAATCCCAGTCTGATGTCTGTCGGGTAACCTGTCTTAGCAAATCTGGAACAAATCCTCCTTCCAACAAGTCTAAATCTCACAAATTAACATGCAAAAGCCAAGCTGGTAATAGTAAAAGTCTACACATCTTTAAGTTGTATTTAGGCAGGTTTGAAAAGTTTGAAACCGCTTTTCCAAATAACTCCAGGCCGAGGCAGCATCATGAAAAGTTGCCCAGAAATGAGACTAAAATGTGCAAACTCAATGAGCAACAGTTGCAGAGGCAGAAAACATGAAGGCTCCCTCCTGCACTTTTTCCCCTAATGCACATTTAAAGTGTGGTTTGAGAGAATTATTTCTTGTTTTTCCTTTTTTCCCCCCTGTCCTTTCACCACTGTTGGAGTCTGTTCACTGTATGCAGTGGAATAGAAAGTAAACTGGAGCTCCACAGGAACCAGTGCAGAAAAACAGAAACAAAAAAGGGGAAATTAAGGTTTGCTAGAGGAAGCGCAGCCTGAAGTCAAACATTAATATCCTACTTTGCATTGTCTAATCAAACTTGGTCCTCTCTGTAAACACTGTTGCCCTTCAAACTGCCGTCATCACAGTCTACATATTAACAACATGCTCATATTTATTAACAGCTGCTCCGATGATTCACATGCAGCTGCCTCAGCTTGTAAAATGTATCACTGGTGCCATTATTCACCAAGCAGTGTCACTTCGGGTGGGTTTTATACTGTGTTACTTTGATTTTGCGCCACATAAAAAGTGTTTCCCTCCAATGATTAGTCACATTTTGAATGACTGTTTTCTACATTTTAAGTCAAGGTATAGAAGGAGTCCAGAGTTTTCCAACAAACATGAGTTGCTGGTTCAGTGTGCCACCTACTGGATTGTTAGAATATTACACCTATAGATTTTACATTTATGATTAACTAAAACTGCACAGCTTCTCAAAGAAAGACAGATAACAGAGTTAAATATAACCAATGAGATCATAGAGACGAACAGAACAAGGAAGAGCTATAAATGCAAATATAGCTTGGTTTTTAACCTGCATGAGACTCCAGAATATCACAGCTCCTATTAGCAGCCAGAGCTGTTCACCGTTGGAGAGCAAGCAAAGAAAAAGTAGCTCTAAGTGATGATGATTCAGGGAGGAATACTCACGTGCCAGTGTTTTCAAAGGGGTACTCCCACTCGCCACTGGCCACCTGGCATTTGGGTCCAATAGCCAAGCCAGCCGAGGCCACACTGGTGCAGTAAATCGCTCCAACCAGACCGAAGGCAGAGCAGAAGACTGAGTTCAGCATCTGACAAATGAAGACACTGTATCAGTGTTTTGTTGTTTTCATGTCTAAAAGGGACCTGTGGCTCCCTGTGAGGATGCTGTTGTGACTGAAGGCCACAGGAATGACTTGACTTTGACTGACACAAGACATGCAGCTGGACTTCATTAGTGGAATGATTTGATATTCTAATTGAATAACATAGATAAGTGGAGACTGAAAGCATTAATTTTAGCTGATATTTTTCAGTGTACAGTGGCAGAGGAGTCGTTTCATTGTGACTCATTTCACCTTAGAAAGTTTAAATGCAAACATATATAGATAAAAAACAAATAGGCAACCAGTGAAGTGGGTAATGTAGGGGCATGAGATAAATGAGACCTGCGTAAAGTAGTAAATTAGATGATGGGAAGCACGCGTTAATACCTGTAAATTATTCAAACAAAGGAATGACTTCATCTTAAAATTCAGTCTTAGTTGGAAAAAAATGGCTTTAACGACTGAGCTGCTGTGTTGATCCAGTTTTAGCACATTGTCCATGATCACACATAAGCCTTTCACTGATTGTTGTAGGATGCTAAGGCCTGATGCTGCAGATCACTGAAAGTATCCGGATGATCAAACAGTATAATATCTGTTCTGCTGCTATTTAGGTTGAGGAAATTTAAGAACATCCAACATTTTAAGTCCCTCAAGCAGACTTTTCAGTCCAAAATATATGTTTACTGTTCATCCAATCTAAACTGATTATTATAATCGACTCTAGCTGTTTTTGAATTTTTGTTACTGTTTTTTTAATAATATATGTGTCAGTATGTGTGGATTTGAATATCACATACACTTTAAAATGAGCTTGGGACAGTTCAAAGGTGATATTTGAGCAGGTTGTGTCTGATGCTGCCTCAAAATAGTCCAGTGTTCTTGGTTTAATTGGTGGTAATGTTTCCATGATTCAAGAATGACATTTCACACTGAAGATAAGACTAGGTAAAATAAGATTAGATAAGATAAGATCAACTTTATTGATCCCTCACTGGGAACATTCATCAACAGCCAGCAATGACCACAGTGTAAAGCTGAAACCTATTTTTTAAAATGTGAAAAACTGCACAAAATGCAATAAAATAATACTTGCGATACATAAAAAGAAGGCAAATTATGTTATGTTAAATACTGTCTGGCCTTTCAGAGTGAATGGCTCCATAATGCTTTAATTAGCAGTGTACTTTCTGATAATTAAAGAGAAGATAAGATTGAATTTGTGATAAAGAGTTTTACTTCTGCAATATATATTCAGCAAAACATGGTGACTTTGAATAGTTTTTTTAAAAATTGCAGATACAATGATGAAAGGTGCTTCAGTGCAGAGAGCATACTAGAAGTAAATGATTGCAGCGTCCATGTGATGCACTGCAGCTAAAATACACAGCTGTAGCTTGTTCTTCAGTCTCTAATTTGCCATGTACTTTAGCTGTATTTTTTTATTACCCGTCATAATCAGTCCATTGCAACATGTACGTATAAAGCCGTTAAATGATTCCACTCACGCGGCAGCGGTTGCCACAGCAACCTGCTCCACAGCAACCCTTGCCCCCGGCCCTGATAGCTGAGCAGCTCGGGCACAGCATCTGAAAGGTTGACAGAAGAAAACATCACCTCAGTTGACTGCACAGTCCAGCATTCTGGTTATGAGTCTAAATCCTCAATTTCAAACAACATTTTCAGTGTACATGTTTGTATCGACATAAATGTGTGTACGTCTACCAACACATTTGCAATTATACGTGTGTGTGAGAGTGTGTGTGTGTTATCTTATCTCTCAAAGCAAATATTAGTGAATTTTACTGTCTCGTCCCGGCAGGCTGGATCGAATATTTATGAATTATG
Organism: Dascyllus trimaculatus; assembly: GCA_024666655.1. NCBI lineage: Eukaryota > Metazoa > Chordata > Actinopteri > Pomacentridae > Dascyllus > Dascyllus trimaculatus. The sequence continues at coordinate 20,171,795 of CM045467.1, read as the reverse complement.
TATTGTTCTTGACAACCTTTGAAATGAAGATAGTGCTGGTGGAAGCTCACACGTCTCGGCCCTTGGTGAGGATATACAAGAGACCAGATGAGGTTTGAACCTCTGGTCCAGCGCTTTTCTTTAAATAGCTTCACAGTAAAAACACACTTTTAATACCACTGAAGAACACATACGGGGGTGGAAGAAGCGTTACAGTCATTTATTTAGTCCAAGTAGAGATAACACTGTGTAAAAAGCAAAACTGAAGCATTGAAATATCCTCATGTGAACAAATAGAGTGATATTACCAAAGTAACTAGAATAAAATATTTAGAAAATACTGTCTTATATAATTAGATAAATATTATCAAAGCATTATTGTGTAAATGGAATTTTACTATCTAATCTCTTATGTCCTGAAGGGTGGTTTCAAATATAGCAATGTAATATATTTTATAGCATCAGGGTAGCAAAACCCTGTTAAGTAACTAGAGCGGGCGAATAAATGTATTAAAGTAAAAAGTATAATATTTCTCTATGAACTGTAGCATATTACAGACATAAATATGAGTACAGTATTTAAGTAAGTGTCATTTTTCTATAACAATGTTCTATAAGCACATTTTAGTCTGTGATTCAATTTTGCAGTAACTGTTTGAATGACCATTACATTTAATAGAGATAATTCTGGATTTATAGTGTCTGAAATATTTTTTATATGTGAATAGTTTTTAATCAGGACAAGATTTTAAGACTTTTCTTTTAGCGGTGTGTCCTGATGCTGCTTCTTGATTTCAATAATTACCCACCACTGCTACAGATACAGTTCAAAAAACCAAGATAGGGCAATACTTTAAAAAAAACAATGAATTTGACAAAGTTCTGGAAAACAGAATAGTCCTCAGGTGGTTTCTTGTATTTACTTATGCTCAGTATAAGTCAATAAAAGCACACATTAACATTTTACAGGTTTACACAGCGCTGACTGAGAAAACCCAATAAAACATCCAAGCACATTTTCTACATGTGGGCTACTCACAAACAGGCCTCCTCCGATGAAGCCCCCCATGAGCCAGACCTGGAGGGAGATCTGATCATTGTCCAGCCTGTTCCCGTCGGGGAAGAACAGCAGCAGGTTGGAGATCATGCAGACGAAGGCTGAAGGCAGCAGGATCAGGCCCACCAGACGGGCACATTTACCTGTACAACACATGTTTTGTTTTGTTTTTTTCTTCTCTTCCTTTGCTGCTTTGTCTTCGTTTCTGCCGCTGTCTCTCCCCCCTCGCACAAAGTCAGATGGAAGTCAGTGAAAAGTGCGAGAACCAAAAAAAAGGAGGGCGAACGAGAGGGAGGGGAGGTCAGCACTGACAGCTCACACTACGAAACTCAAACAAAGCCAGTGACAGTTAGAGCAGGAAGGAGAGAGGGAACAAAGGCCAAGTACTGGAGTGGCTGTCTGCACTCTAATATCAAACCTGTGTATTTTCTAATAAGTCTCAGATAAAGATGGAAACTCCCACTGTAGAATCATTCTCCTGTAACACTGAACAAACATGAGGTCCAAACAAACTAAAGTACACAGAGAAGAGAGGGGTATCTGTGTATGTGTTTGTGTGTTTAGGGGCTCTTGTATGCAGTTGAATGCCCTTTGATACCTGCTGATGGTATCAGTTTATTCCATTGCAAACATAAAAGAGGGCTTGGCCCACTCGGAATAAGAGTTCATCTACTAAAGATACGGAAGGCAAAGAAACTGGTGTAGTAAGAGATTTAAATGAATGGACTCGCAGATGTGGGGAACACAAGCAAATACAAACATTTGCTTTAATAATGATAATAACTTTAGATAGCACTTTTCTAGGTCCTCAAACACACTTTTACATTGTATTATTCATTCACTCCATATTCGATAGTGGTAAGCTAAGTATGTAGCCACAGCTGCCCTAGAGTAGACTGACGGAGGCCAGGCTGCGCCATCAGCCCTTCCAACCACCACCAACCACTCACTCTCACACTGGCTTCCTGGTGTTCCCTCATGATCTCCCATCCAGGAACTGACCAGGCCCAACCTTAGCTTCCAAGATCTGACAGAATCAGGCATCCACAAAGCGGTATGGTCCATTAATGGAATTACCTTCCATTAACAGGCCAAATTAGTGTTGTAGGTGTCTTGATCTTTTGGAACTTAGCAACCACGTTTAATTGTGGATGTTTTTGTGTCTCAAGCTGTACATGTTCCAGATGTTTTGCATGATTTTCTATGTGACAGTTTCTGTCATTTTGTGTATGGTGATGTCTCTTTGTGGTCGTTTAGCATCTCTTTATAGTTGGTTTTTAGCTCATCTTGTCATTTGCATCACATTTTGGGCATTCTGCTTCTCTTTGTTGCCGTTTTGCCTATTTGTAGTCACGTTTCTGTCATTTTGGTTTAATTTTTGTGGTTTTACATTTATTTTGTGTCATTTTGGCAACATTTTTTTTTATCACACTTTGGTCATTTTCATGTCTTTGCGATTGTTTTAGGTCTCTTTCGCGTCTCATTTTAGTTGTCTCTTTCTAAGATATTCAGTATATCATAATTCTTGGGATGAGACTAGGGGGTCCTGACTCCTTAGGTCTGTCCCTGGTAGGCCTTTTCAGTTTTCATTCAGTGTGCGTCAGTCTTGGTTTAATTAAAAGAAGCAGTACATTTCACAGCGGCCCACCTCAGCCCAACCCAGAAGAATTTGTTGATGACATTTTTTTAAACATAACAATAATCTATACCTTATTAGTCCCTATGGGGGCGTTCTTTCTCTGCATATGACCCATCCATACTAGGCCTTGCTCAGGGGTCAACAGTGGTGGTGACTCAGCCTCTTGCTAATCCGGGGACATGAACCAGTGACTCACCGGTCACAAGCCACTAGGCCACTACTGTCCCAACACGCTTCTGCTGAATCTGTTTCTCACTCTTATTGACATCATTATAGACTAGGAATCATCAAATCTATAGAAACAGCACTGTCCCACCATTGTGGGGACGTTTTTCTTGAATTCAAAACTTCAAATAACTCATGAGTATATACTCCATTCTCTAAAGTACCTAAATCCACAGCATGTAAACTCTACATTCTGTGCTATATTTTGTGTATGAATGAGTTTACATAGTTGTTAATGGTTTCTTCTAATAAATTTAGCTGCAGTTAACCTACTAGTCATTCTCCGTTTCTACTCTGTCTCCGTAGCTACATTTGTTCCCTGTTTAACTCCGGTAAACGTGAAGGCATTGCTGCTCGCGTTCCAGTTGCAATAATGTCACCACAGATACCAGATTTCAAACTCTAGTCAACTCTGAAATACAGACGGATCTTTCTTACTGCTGATTGGCTTGAAAAGCAAAGTGTAAACTTGTTCGACAAGGAGGTTTATCTGAAAAAGTCACACGCTCTATTTTTAAGTTTGAACAAAAGAAGAAGATTTTACTTTTACTTTCTTTTCATGCATTACATAATAAAATGCCATCCAATTGAAAGCCATTTTACAGGAATTCCCCAGTGTTCCAGTCAGCCTCTGAAATGCATTTCTTTTAAATATACACTGATCAAGTCATTTGACAGAACATTCAAGGAGAGAAAGCAATGGCAGGCAAGTGTGTTTCCATATATTAGCATAGATACTGTGTGTGTTTAACTGTAAGGTTAACCAGACCTGTGTCAGGTCCGTCAGGTGTTGTGTGGTAAACTAAAGAAAACGCTGGTCTCTCACATGACACCACTGATTTCTTCTAAGCTTTGGCTCTTTTTTGAGCAGCAGTGATCTGCACTGTATTTATAGTGTGTGATTTAGCCTCAATGTAATAAGCACAGTTCTTCCTCGTAGGGTTCAGGGTTGCATGTAAAACTATCTAAAATAACTCTGATATTTACCAGTTCTTTACCTTGAAGAACAAAACTTCACCTTCCGTTTCACTTCTGGAATGAGCATGAAAACATTAAGAGACTAACACTGTTCTTTAGCTCCATCTACAGGTCGCCCGGTGACAATAACTCTTGGCACCATTTGGACGTTAAAAGTAAAACCTCCTCCACCCAGACCACCAAGATTATCAGGTCAGAATGTAAAAACACTGCACACTTCATTTCCAGTTAAATGTAGAGTAAGCAAAACTAATGCTGTCTGATACATGAGCTGTGCAATGATCCAAACTTCATGAAGGTTGTGATGTTCAGTTTAGTGGAAAATCTATACTTTATTCATCCCCTTGGGTAAATTCCTTCTCTGCATTTAACCCTAACCCTATTCACAGTTGACCTTAACTATACATGCTAGAAGCAGTGGGCTGCCACAGTGTAACAGCCAGGGGTTAAGGGCTTTGCTCTTAAGGCCCAACAATGGCCGCAGTTGGGGTTCGATCCTTTGACCTTCTGATCAGTAGCCAGGGGCTTAACCTGTTGTGCCACCACTGCCCTTAAAAATGCTTCAAAGAGCATTTTGAAGGATGTAGTTTGTGGTTGAGTAGAGTTATACAAAGCTGAAATCAAAGCTAACCTGAACATTATAGCTTCCATGGAGGTTCAACATACAGATGAGATGTTCACAATTATTTTATTTTATTTGTTGTTGGTACCATCACTTAGTTTGTCTGTAGTTATTGTATGATATTGGTCAAATGTTATTTAATGTAATGCAACAATAATAATCATCTTAATTTGTGTAGAACTTTTATTTACTAGATGTGTAAAAAAAAAAAAAAAAAACATTGAGTTATTCTATCTCAAATCATCACAGGCCTTCTGCTCAGCTATCTCTGATTTGCTGGTCACTTTTTTTTAAACATATAGTACAGATATTTAAAATGGTAGTTCCAAAATTTTAGATTGAAATATGAAATACTTTCTAGGATGATTCAATTAAATTAAATTTTATTTATATAGTGCATATGCAAAACACATGCCATCATATAGCGCTTTACATAGCAGGAAGAACAGGAAACAGAAAACCCAACAATCCAAAGTTGCTTTTGGATTCCCTGTGAGCAGCAGTCAGTGATGGTGGGAAGGAACCGAAAAACCCCTAGGATAGGGGTTGGGGGGGAACCTCCGACAGAACCGGGCTCAGGGAAAGCAGCCATCTGTCTCACCGATTGGGGTGGGAGTGGGGATGAGGGGGAGGGATAGCAGGAGAGTTTTGGGGTGGGGATGGCAGGACAATAACTTTTTAGGATAACTTTTTTTTTTAAACAGCCAGTTGACCTACTTTCAGCATGTTGTCTTGCAGTATCTCAGGAAATTTTCACTGTTATCTCTCATCATACCATTGATTCAGAATCTGCTGCTGGACAAGTAGATTAAATAAATGAAAAGTCCCATCTTTGAGCACATTATAAGAAAAAAGATGATAATGCAGAAGTCAGCTAGTGATATTTTATAACTGTATGTACCATCCTTCATCTATACACCGCTTAATCCTCAGTAGGAGGGGGGCTGGAGTCTATCCCAGCTGACTCAGGGCAAAGGCAGGGGACACCCTGGACAGGTCGCCAGCCTATCACAGGGCTACACATAGAGATAGAGACACAACCAAGCAGACTCGCATTCACACCTACAGACAATTTAGAATCATCTCAGCATATCTTTGGGCTGTGGGGGGAAGGCGGAGAACCCGGTGAAAACCCACGCTGCACAGGGAGAACATGCAAACTCCACACAGAAAGATCCCAGGCGTCCTAACTGGGACGCGAACCGGGGATCTTCTGGCTGTGAGGCAACGGTGCTAACAAAAAAACAAAAAGCATAAATCAGGGGATGTATGCAACAAAACACCTGTTAGAAGGAGACACCAACATAAAATACAGCTGCTACAAAAGTCCAATACTAAAATACTTGCAAGAAAATGTTGTTTTCACTGAAATTTCATAACTGACTGAGGAGATACAAGCTGTACCACAAAAACAAAAATATTGCTGAAGAGCTTGATCCAAATAGAAAAGAGTTTTGGAGTTTCAGAATAATTCTCTTCATAAAATTAACCTTTTTTTTTTTTCTTAATTGGATAGAGATAGAGTAAAAATGGGGGAGACAGGAAAGCTACATGCAGCAAAGAGTCTTGAACTGGACTTGAATTCATGACTGCTCCTAAAAGGACTAAGCCCATGTGGTATCCCCTTATCTCAGTGAGCTAAACAGCAGCTCATAATTAACCTTATCTTTAACTGTTTCTGAGATATTATCATTCAAACATAGCCTCAAATGTCAATGTGAAAAAAGGTGAAATATTAAGCTGACATTTCACAGATATCTTGATAAATTTCTACGTTTTATGCAACACAAATTTCAGGCAAATCCGAGATGGTCAAGCAGAAACTGTTATAAAATGGATGATTTGAGAGAGAATGTCCCATTCTACATTTTTGATGTAAAACTTATGACATTTGTGACCTTTGCAGGCACAGTGGTAGTCTCATGGAGTGTCCTCACTGTGGCTCGAGTCATCTTCGGTCAGTCCGCTCTTTCTTCAACATGATGTCTTACTACATTGTCTTTCAGCAGCTCATTCTTACCCCACCGTCTGTCTGCAGGAGTTGTGTATTTCAAGGACTGTCCTCAGCAGCCCAACATCCCCAACTATCTCTTAGGGTTGGCTTTGATACCGCTGCTCATGGTGTCATTTGTGACCCTTCCCTGTGAGAGTGAAGCAGCCCAGTCACGCGAGCATCCCCGAGGTTTCAAAGCCTTTCTGTTGTTTTTAATGGGCCTCTTTATCTTCACATGGATCCTGATAGGTAAGGAAGATATCAGAGATGTCTTTTCACTGACGCCTGAAGGAGAAAACTGAGTGTTTTTGTCCTCTCCTGCACTTTCAGGGGATGTGTGGGTGTTCTCAGTCTACCAGCCAAACTACGACCCCACAGCTGCTGATGGCCTCTACTGCGACAAGACCTTGTACACGTTCGCTTTCTGTAACGCCGTATATGAGACCTTTGGGATTGGAGTCACCCTGGCCAGATTCTGCAAAGGTCTGCTGTGTTTTATGACGATGAGTCCTGTTCCAGCAAACACAGACTTCTATGGGCAAGTCTGATTCTGCTTGATGATTAATATGATCATGTGTGAGGTCTTATTGTCAGTGTAGCCCAATCAACAAATCCAATGAAAATCAAGAATGTAAACAGCTTCCGAAAGTCCATTACTGATGACATAATTCTTTTTTGGAAGCTGGGCCCTGTAGTTTTAGCAAATGTTATCCATACAGGCCTACCTAATGTGGCGCCCTAGGCCAGATTTTATATGGCGGCCCCCCTCCATCGGCAATTTACATACACTTACACAAGAAATCAAATAGCATTGTTTTGTAGTAATACTAACTGGGCATTGATTTACATTTGAATCCATATGAGCTTTTCCATTTTAAGAGTTAATAATAATAACCAGTTTTAATATAATTATATTGAAGGTGAATTTTTTCTGGATTTTGTGGCGCCCTCTGGAGGCCACGGTGTAAATGGTGCGTTCATGGGCATTGTTTCATCTGGATTAGTGCACAAACTGTGCTTCAGACATGGTCTTGGATAACAATAAGGCCGTATGGCTCAGATCAATAAGCAAAATTGAGCTTTGGATACACAAACCAGGCTTGTTCAGCTTATTAATAGTTTAATCTTTCTATAAGAGTAGCTTACAATGAGGAAAATATGCAATATCACCAACTTTCCCAAAATCTTTCTGATAAATTTGTTAGTTTGTGTTGGTATTGTTTTTTTATTTATTTTTACCTCAATAAGCTGGGAAACTTTAGCTTTATGTGGAATTGATGTATATTTTTGGATAATTTTTCTTGTCTGTTAATTTTATATAATATTTTAAAATCATTATTTAACACGTCCTGTGTTTAAATAAAGATCTGTATTAAAACTGGAATGCAAAAATATCCCCTCATGTGGTGTTTTGATGATGGTGGCTGTCGAACATGTAGATCCAAAATCTATCACAACTGTTCAGTGCGGTTGAGGCCACAGCATGCGATTCACATGATTCTCATATCATGTCACTTCATTCTCTGTTCCTAATAAAGCCAGGTGAACTGTCTTTGTGCCTGAAGCTGCTGCCGTCCCAACAATGAACCGTCACTAATCAGAATCAGTTGGGCCTGCTCTCCTTTTTTGTTGTCATATAGCTGATCAGAAATGTTGAGTTATTATTAAGAGTTTTCAAAATTTTCCTGTTGAACGGTTTGATAACAGGGACATGATTGTGTATATGGGCAATCATGACCTCTCTTATCATTAAATCCACTAAGAAAATACAGGAACAGGTAGCCAGGAAGCAAAGCAAACACTTTTTTTTCGAAGTTGTTGTACTTAAATTATGTATGTGTATGTGTATATGTATGTATTAAAGAATGTAGGAAATGATGTGACTGAAGCTCAAAGACCCCCCTGCTTAATATGTCTCCCTCGGTTTTTAAATACAACCTACCCCCAACTAGCTGATGGGTTAGCAAGTTATTTTAAGTTTTGTTTTTTTTTAACTCTCGCGAGAAAAATCTGACAAAAGTCTGGTTCCATCTGGGCATGACAGTCCCAAACTGGTTGATGACGCTGCGTCCTGCCAGCCAATAAGATGAAGGTAAACAGCGCGGATGGAGCCGTCGTGACTCCAGCCCGTGTCGTTCTTGTTTGTCAGGTCAGCAAACCTGTCAGCCTGAATCTAAATCACTTTGACTGACTGGACGGTGCAGCTTTAACAGTCAAATAATCCAGAAGTGTCCACCACAAAAAAAACAAACAAACTGGGAACACCAAACTCTTCATCTGCAATGACAGGCAAGTCCACCTCTCTGTGGCCAGAGCTCACCTCATTACAGACCCGTTTGAGCGCAGTTTATCCATGACTCGACTCATTATGGAAGCAGACTGACTGTATTTTAAATGTGTTTTTTCCTGTTAAGCGCAGATAAAGTGAAGGAACTCGTCTCAAAGTGCCTGCAGGCCCGAGAGATGGCTTACTGTCCGTACAGCCGCTTCCCCGTCGGTGCTGCTGTACTAACAGCAGAGGGCGCTATAATCACAGGTAAATGACCAACAGGTGGCTTTTTCCTTCTTTCAAGCTCCTTCAATGCTGTAGCTAAATCAGTATAATTAAAATAATAACAACTTTATTTATATAGCACCTTTAAGAACAGTTTTCACAAGGTGCTTCGACAATCAAAACACGTAAACTTAAAAATAACCAAGCAAGACATGAGGAGACATGGCAGAGCAGTTAAAATAACAGTACAAATGATAATAATATATTAAGTGAACAATAAGCAGCATTAGGATGCATAATAAGACTAATTAGAAATACATTTAAAAAAATTAAAAATGACATCGCACTGGTTTAAAAGAGAGCACACATAAAATGGACAGGACATGACACAGAATAAAATAATAAAACGATAAAACTAATTAATTAACGACGACAACACACCACGCCTAGGCAGCTAAAAGGAGGGGACATATAAAATAAAATAAATGATCAATAAAACATTAAAAGTAATTAAAGCTAAACGTGAAGTGGTATCACAGTGCATTTCTTCTAATGGTAAATCTGCAACTATATAGTGCCTTTTTCTACCTCAGTGGTACTCAAGGCGTTTCACAGTGTGTTTCGCATTCACCCACGCACACACTCATCCACACACCAATGGCGACAGAGCTTCCATGCAAGGCGCTAATCTGCCATTGGGAGCAACTTAGGTTTCAGTGTCTTGCCCAAGGACACTTCAGCATTCAGGGGTCGGGGATCGAACCGCCAACCTTGCGGTGGACAACCCGCTCTACCACCTGAGCCACATCACCTCAAGTTTGAGGGGCTTTAATTTATTGCTACTTTACAACAGCTTTGCAATGTTGTGCTTTTTTTCTTTATTTTGCCGCTAAACTCACTTTCCATTTAAATGTTAATTCAAAAATGCAATTCACTCCTATATATCAAATTACAAGTGGATACAACTTTGGGTTGTTGGGTTTTCTGTTTTCTGTTCTTCCTTATTATGCTAAGCGCTATGAAAATGCATGTGTTGTAAATATGCGCTATATAAATAGAACTGAATTGAAGCGCAGTCCAGGAAATTGCACCTTAACCAGATATAACAGTAAAATGCTGCTTTACACATAGACACTCTGAACCCCAAGCAGTTTCTGTGCAATTTATGGTCCTTTCACTTTTTTAATTACTGTGGGCTCATTTTTCACTGCAATATAAAGTCCTGCACCTCTATGGAAACGGCACAGCTATATCAGAGCAGGTAGAGAGAACTCAAAAATGTCTTGTGGGCAGTATCGCATAGTTATAATGGAATAAATGATTAAAATCCTGGAATCAACATGTACCCACAGGTGTTGCCAATACTGGAAATAAAAAAAGTTGACTCTACATGCTATAGATTTTTTCCTACTTACTGCACATTTTTTATTTGTCTCCACCCGTCTCCTATCTGCTCTGGGTAAACACAGCCTGCAGTTCAGGACAGTGCAGCAGAAAGGTCCTTGAGTTTTTTTTTGTCACGTGACTGTTGGTGCCAGCTGAGTCACTAATGGCTGGCAGTTGTTCAAGTTCAAATTCAAATTCAAAAAACTTTATTTGTCCCCAAAGGCCAATCCAAGGCACACAGAGCAGCACTACAACAAGAACAAAGAATACAGATGAGTGTGCAACCCAATCGAGAGTATTCATAGAAGTGGAAAAATGAAGTGAAGATGAAAGTTAAAAAAATAAAAAAGTAACAGGTAAAAATAAAAAGTACAATAAAATAAATAAAAATATGCATGTATGTACAGTTTATGGGAACAACATGCTTATGCTGTAGTGTGCATTTGTGTACATTCAGAATAAAGTGTGGGCAGACCAGAACAATAAATAATGAAAATATGAAAAGAACTGACAGAGAAAAAAAGTCTAATAGTGCAAAACGATACAGAGTAAATAAGTAACAACGTAAATAGAAATGGCACAGAGCTGTTTAAGAACAAATACTGATCAGTGGGGATGAAGTAGTGCCAAGGAATGTGGAATTTTTAGTTATTTTCAGAATCTGGTTGGTATAAATGAATGCTTTTGTGCTGAATTTTTGAATGAGATTTGCTCAATTTTTGACGAAATATCACAATTTTAAGGATCTTCAGGAAGTTGAAAATCCAGTGATTCTTCCTGTTTTTACACTTTCTGATAAATGGTGTCATTTTGGCCTTTTTAAAAAAAAAAAAAGAAAACATGCCTTTTAGACTCTCTGTCAGGTTTAATGTTCACAGGGTTCATGCATTGTTATTCATGATCAACAACAACGATAAAGTACGTCAAGTTAAACTTAAGGGCAACTTTTCTGCTCTTAGTTTTTATGGCACCCAGTAAATTTTATCTTTTGCTTTTTGTGCTTGATTTCGTAGATAACAGATGGTCGTAATGTAGCTCAGTTACTGTATTGCTGCAGGGATGCTTTAGTTTCACTGATAGGATCAATAAAGTGATTATTATCTTACTATCTTATCATAAGATTGAGCCAGGTTTTACCATAACAGGGTAACATGTTAAACCCACACTAGTGCATCAGTAATAAAAGCATAAAATCCATGTATATAATATGACATTGGCAGGAGCAGTTCTGATGCATAATAAGTGATCTTTTTATTTTGGATACTTCTTCAAGATTTATCACTTCAAAGCAGAAATGACATAGAGGCTTCATGAGAGAAGAAGGATGAAGGAGATAAGAGCAATGCCAATTAACAGCTCAAAAAGTAAACATATAGTCTGTAAAGGTGCCTCCAAAAGGATCTGAATACTTCTACTGCAGTGAAAGAGCCCACAGTCTGTAGTGTTTGTGTATTTTCAGGCTGTAATGTGGAGAACGCCTCCTATGGACTGACGGTGTGTGCCGAGCGGACGGCCGTCCAGAGAGCCGTAGCGGAGGGACACCGACAGTTTGCCGCCATCGCTGTCACATGGTGACCCTCAGTATAACAACGCATTCATTGTTTTATTTAGCAGCGTATTCTCATGCATTCATGCTCTGCTCTCGTCTGTGTAGTGACATCAAAGACCGCTTCGTTGGGCCGTGTGGAGCGTGCCGACAGGTTCTGATGGAGGTGAGGCATCACTTTTATGGCCAGCAGAGATAATCATGATCACATGATCAGCGCATGGTAGACTGCAGCCTAGTTTATCATTTTATTTCTGTCTGTGACTGAAATAAAAACATATTTCTTTTTGAAAATAAGTTAAAAATTTAACAAGGGCAGAGAAGATCAGTTTGTATAAAGAATTTTCCTGAAGTGTCCAGATTTTGAAAACAAGAATGAATTAAAACTTTTAAAACTTAATTTGAAGTTTTTCCCCAAAACCAAATCTAAAACTGAATTAAAGACATAAATAAGTTCAAAGGATTTTTTGCAATCCATAAAGCAGGATAGGGAAGCCTTTCCTGTCAAGCACATCTTTTTGATGTGTCAGAGAGCAGTAGCTGTGTCGACAGTAGAAACCACTGTATTTTACAGCCTTGTTAAACATTAATTCTAATCACTTGGCATTATAAAATATTGTAGCTTCCTTATAGAGAAGGGCTGCTTTGGATTAGTGGGTCAAGGTGTCATTGTGAAGTAAAGATAAAATGATTTTGTTGTCTTTGCTTCTGTCATCATTGGACCGTAAGTAGTTTGAAAGGAGGGAAATACTTGTTTTCTTTGCGTTGTCTCATATACCCTTGTTAAATCATGATTAAGATCATAAACTAACTCCTAAATCCTTGTTTTTTAAAGCACACTTAGTCCTTGTTGGATAAAACATAATTAAGGACATTTATGATGGTAAGGTAACCAAGTATGAGTTATTTTGAGACTCGCCATTTCAGTTCAAATGTGACTACTTTGAGGTCAACAAAAGAATGTATTGAAAATTAAATCACGGAGAACGTTGCAGGGTCTTTGTGTTCTTTCTTCTCTTGCAAAACAAGACATACAACTGAATTTGCCTATATTACAACAGCAACAAATCAATCAGGTCTGTAAACAGGTCTTAAGTTGCACATTTACTACTGCTGTGACTACTTTCAGGTCAACAAGAGTAAACTGAAAATTAACTTAGTGGAGATGTGTGGAGAGTGTTCCAGGGATTATGTTTCAGTCTGAACACAACACTAGAAAATACAATTCAGAAGAGGAACCAGAATTAATCCGTAATAAAGATAAATAATGAAAGTTTACAGACGAACTCACTGATGTAAGTCTGTCATTTTCTTTTTTCATAGTTTCTCATTCACTGACACACTGCTATGCATCTCTCTCCCTCTCTCTCCCTCTGTCTCTCAACAGTTTGGATCAGACTGGATTGTATATTTGACCAAACCAGATGGATCTTACAAAGAAACCAGCCTCAGTGAACTGCTGCCTTTAGCCTTTTCTTCAGCACACCTTGGGAAAAACTGATGAAGCCTCATCACTATGTTTAGTTTCATTGATTTTACTGTAACAAAGCAAAGGACAAAAATTGGAGGGGGGAAACCCTACAATTTTGTACCACTTGTATCACTTTAAACGGAAGTTTTATAGCAAATAACACTGCAAATTTGTATTCTCTTAATCTTCCCATGAATAAATAATACAACTTTAATTTTTAAACATCTCTAATTTCTTTAAATTATTATTATTATTTTTATTATTATTATTATTATTATTATTATTATTATTATTATTATTATTATTATTATTACTATGCAACTGGAGCTTTATGAAAGAAATTTAAGGATGACGGAGGGCACTGTTATGTCACGTGACAATAGACTATGCACGTGACTAAGTGGGCTGGTCTGAAGTCAGTTTCCGGAAACATGGAGGCTGTATTGAGTGATGTGGTGGCTCCGGAAGACCTTATAGTAAGTTTTCGCGTTAATAAACCTCTTTCTTTTCGTAAAACTCACATAATAGTAGATGAGCAACACTCACTGAGGTGTTGGTAACATTACGTCAGTGTTTAAATGCTGACAGCTCGGTGAAATACGACGCGTCGACTCGTACTTTGACGCGTCACGTAGCTAGCTAATGCTAATGGTCAGATTTATACTGGAAGTCTGGTTACTGTGTCACCGTAGTGTTTATTAGTAGGATAACACACAACTCATGCTTACATCAGTGTGAAATGATGCGTTGGCTTACTTTCGTGAACTTCCAGTCATAACAGTTCGAGTTTAACTACTCCTGAATGTAAAAGGCACGTTACACAACACATACACATCTGCTGAAGTACACGCAATGAATAAAGTGAAATCTCATGTCAGCAAAGCATGGTATTTCTGTTTCACTGCTTTACTAGCGAAAACCACAATGTTAATCAAATGTTACCATATTGTTTACTTTGTTATGGCAGAAATTTGAGAAGAAGTACAACAATGAGCTGGTGAAGGGAGCCGTCTCCAAAGAAACCAAGTTTGAATATGCCTGGTGTTTGATCAGGAGCAAATACTCAGATGACATCAAGAAGGGGATCGTACTCTTGGAGGGTAAGTTATTGCAGAATACAGCAAAAATATAAATGCAGCATGCAAATGATTTTCTTTTCTGACTTGAGGCAAAGTTAAGAATCTTATTTTTTAGTTGCTCTGATTGCAGAAGAGCTAAATTTAGCCAGGAGTGCACACAAACCTTTTGAGCTATTCAAATGGTAGCAGATTCTCAACCACTGAGTCACTGTGGTTTTAAAAAACAATGATCAGATAGCATAACCAGTACACAGACACTCCTTTGACCAGTGAGTTTAAAAGACTCACTTAAAATGGCATTTTAAACCATTTGCCACAGATGACGAGAGAAAGACGAGAATGAGCTGTTGACATGCTGGATGCTGGCATGTCAGTTAAAGTCATAGCCAGGCCCTTGAATGTCCACAACTCAACCATTTGTTGTTTAAGAAATTGCTTCAGACATCTCTGGTTAGACATACTTAACTACACGATCATGTCCCCTAAAGCATCCACCAGTTTTTCTAAGTCTTTTATGAGGAATGGGGCAGAATTCCACAAGCCAGAATTGACAACCTCTTTAACTCTACACTAACTGATGCACTGCATGATGCAAGTGGTGTTGTTACTGACTTGTGGTTTCTGTTCTATGACTTCACTCTTCATCTGCCCATTATCATTTCCAATAAAATGCGTACTACGTTTCATAACATCCATTCTGTTGTAGACATACAGTGTGCCAGAACAACCAATACTCATTCCCCTATGTCAGAAAGAATGGATAGAATTTGATTAAAAAAAAAACTCATCTTGTGTTCCTATTTTTGTTCAGTATATGTTGTGTCATTGTAATGATATATTTAAATCAGTCTATTAGAAAACTGAATTACTGTTGTGTAGTAAGAGCCCAAATGATATGTAATAAAACATCTTTTATAAGGAACGATCTAAGATTAGTGCTTTAGAAATTGTGATATATACTGGGACATTTTACTGCTGAAAAACAAACTTTGTCTAAATTACTTAAACTATGAGATTGGTGGATAGTGATTTTTTGTACTTTACTGTCATAATAAAATAGAATATTGTTATATACAGATAAATATCTGTAATAAAAAAACTGAAACTGTGTGGTAATATTCATTGAACGAGTGTAGCATGTATCAGTGATCTTTCGTAATGAAGCTTTGTAAATACCGTCCTTGAAGTTGAGACACAGTGATACTGACAAAATTAGAATGGGGACATTGCAGCTTGGCTGTCTGCATAGGGAGGATTGCTGCAACATGTTAGCGTTTATTTTTCCAGCTTTCATGATTTAATCAATGTTTTTTTTTAATCTTGTAGAGCTTGTTCAGAAAGCATCAAAGGACGACTCCCGAGACTTCTTGTTCTACCTTTCAGTGGCCAACTACAGACTCAAAGTGAGTGACATTTTCAAAGTTGTGACAGTTGTGGGTTGTCTTCTACCCTTTCCTAACTTTTACTAAGTATCTTCATGGTTTGTCGGAACCAAAACAGACATAGAGACAAAGTGTGTGTGTGTGTGTTTGTGTGACTGATGTAGCTTTTATTCATTTAAATAACAGAGAACATGCAACATGCCAAGGTCCTGTATTCAGAATGCAGAGCACAAGGTTTCCATCCAGCCACGTTCTTTCAAAGCTCTTGCTTCATGCTCCCACTGGATAGCTTCATTGTTGCTGATTGGCCAACATTTACACACAGGGCTATCTGATTGGTCTAGTTTAAAATTTTTTGCTGATGCATCCCTACAGACATTGCTAGGAAAACCCCTATTTATCTGATCTACTCATCTGTAACAGGAAGGTGCACCAGCATTCTTGTACAATAGTGTGCCTGTCTCTGCCCTTTCCCTACATATCCTTAGAAGATAACTAATCAGGTCTTTATGGTCTGCAGGTCAAGATGATGCATTTCTCTTCTCTACCGCTTTGTGCACAACGGGACTGCAGCTATAACTTCTGTCCGACTACAACTAATATGCTGTATTCAACACACATTGGACCCGGCATTAATTAAATTAACAACACAGATTTTTTGAAACTAATGGCAGATATGATTTAGTTTTTCCAGATATTTCTTCTTTAATAAAACAATAAACCCATGGAAATCTTACAGTCGCAGTTAAACCAAAAGTGTTTGATCATTTTCTACTTTCTGCTCTGTATGCAGGAATATGAGAAAGCCCTGAAGTACATCCGGACTCTTCTAAAAAACGAGCCAGGGAACAAGCAAGCTCTGGAGCTGGAGAAACTCATCGACAAGGCTTTAAAGAAAGGTAAGAGAGAATGACCCACTAGTTGAATAAATTATAATATTAAAATTTCTAAACTGGAGTTACAAGGTGCTTTACAAAAAGAGAGAGCTCTAATTTGAGTTTAAAGTTTGTTTATGTGATTTAAATCGAAATCTTGACCCTCACTTGTTGCTGTCTAGATGGCTTGGTTGGCATGGCGATCGTCGGGGGGATCGGTCTTGGTGTGGCCGGGTTAGCGGGCCTCATTGGCTTGGCTGTGTCAAAGGGAGCTGCCAAATCCTAATCTGGACATGAAACAGTGTGTTTTCATTTTGCTGGACTTATACACTGACCTGCATAAAGAAAAACTAAAAAAGCTTCGGTGGTGAAAGCTTAAAGGATGTATAATATTGGTTTGAGGCTGAATATGTATTGCAACATATTAAAAAATTTGAATATTGCCGGCGAATAACTTGTTTTCAGACTTTAACAGGGTTGAAAATCACCATATGTATGACATTGCTGTCAATTCACACACTATATATAAAGTGGCACGTTTTCATTACTTGTATAAACAACCTAGAATAGACATGGTGCCGTTCAGTTTGATGTTGATTCTTAGTGTGCACCTCGGCCTACATTTACTAAGTTGACATTTTGTAAAATAACTTTCTAAAAGTGCAGTTGCGGTTTCTTTCATTGCGCTTGAATTGTGAAAGCAAGTGTTACTGGTGCAGTATGAAGTGTAGGTTGTAGTGCCAAGGGGGAGCAGTCCTGTCTTTTTTTGCAGGTGATGTAGCAATGACTCTGTTGCACGTCTGCACAAGACTGTAAGTCCAGCTGCTGCTGTGGAGGCAATGAGCAGACGTTTGCTTTTATTTTGACTGCAATTTATTTGAAGTTGTTCTGGATTAAAGGGATGCAATGCACTGATGAGAAAGTAATACATTTTCTTCATGTAAATTACATTTCCTAACACTTACACAAACTATGTTTAATGAGTTGTGTTTAATAAATGTTAAATAAAATGTTTTTGAAATGCAAGGAGACTGGTCATCTTGGAAAGTAACTGTCCGGCTGTTGACAACACACAAGTGTGCATCAGTTCTGCAATCTCTTCTGCTATAGACAGATGAATACAGCAGAAAAAATGTGGCATTCTTTCCTCTGTTGCAGAAAAAATTACACAACAAACATAGAAACTGTTACAGACACCTCAGATGTTGCTTATATTAAAAAAATCACTAAATCATATGACTAAATTCAGACAAGATGTTACAGAAACACAGAACTGTGAAATAATCATTACAGTTACATTTGTAGAAATGTGCTCAATTTCACAGTGAAACAAGGTCTTACAGGTCAGTTTTATTTCCTTCCAGCAGCTTTTTAAAATGTGTCTTGGTTGACTGATACAGTTTTTGTGTTAGGATAATTATGTTATTGTAAAAAAAAAAATAGACCTACTAACATTTGATCATATTAAGCTAAGCTTTGAATAACAATTGTGGATATTTTCACATAGTTAATTTAATTTTTCTGTTTATTAATATAATATTTTTATTTATTTATTTGATACTGAACTAAGCACTTTCTCTGTCACTTATTCCACAAGGACAATCCCACCAAATATCTTCGTATTTATACACTCAAACAAATAAATCCGCAAAATAACAGAAAATTTACAGACACCTAATAACAAATGCTAGGCAATGGGAATTTTCAACCAGTGTGTGAGTGGCTTGCTGTAAATACAAAAAAGAAACACACATTTTCTGTCAGTACTATACCTACAGCAATAAAAGTTGGGGTTTCTGTTAGTTAATAATGTGCCAACAGTGATCATGACTTTTGTTAAAAGGTTTTCTCAGATGTCAAGGATTTTTATTAACTCACATGTCTTTGATATCTCTGTACAAGAACAGTTTCATCTGCATTAAAAACAGGTGTTGTGTGTTTTTGACTGTTAATAAAGACCAGGAAACTAATTTTCCATTTATCTAATCCTGCAGCTGATGCATTTACCAGTTATTGATAAAGCAAAGTCCAGCATTACTGCCATTTATTGACTCTATTAAATTTTACGGAGGCGTTGTTGAACACTGTGCGAAAGTTTGCATTTCGATCAATTTGTAATGAGCACTGAGATCGAGCTGCACTTGTTTGCAGAAAAACGTGCCTGGCCTACTTCGCTCACCGTCCATCATCCTCATATCTTGATCTCCACGGAGATTCAAGTCGCCGGCATCGTTTTACGACAGGAAGGCTTACAGGGGCTATCGCGTCAGTGTGGTGTTATCAGCCTCGTGGGATGTTACTTATTAACCCACCTGAAGGCACCGAAACTGCCCAGGGACAGATCAGTGAAAACAATCATTTTCTTTGGTGTAAAAGAGGTGATCAGCTGGGCAAACATATATAAAGATATCTGGGTGGAAACCTAAAAAACTTAATCTCCAAACAGAGGTGCAGAATAGAAACGTAATGCCTACCCGCTCACAGTTTAAACACATTTTAACATCAATGATTCACCAAAGCAAGTGTAATTCAGATCAGCTTCAGTGAGTCTGAGTTACTAGGGCCAATGTTCATTGAGGTTTCAGAGTCTTGAACACCGGGCTGAGGGATATTAATGTGTAATCACCATGAAGAAATGGAATATGGCTGGGAACACAGTGTAGTGGCGAAGTTACACCCTGTTCGTATATCAGCACAGCAATTCCAGGTTACTGTATAATCCAGAAGAACAGCAGTTTATTGTCTGTCACCTCATACCTTTGCAGGAAGTGACACACACAGGCAGTAAATTTGGATTTTTGGCACAATTTATGTGCAGTTAATGTTTATTATTTCTCTCTGGCTTTGATAACTTCCTTGCATCTTGTTATTGCCCTGATTCAGCTTGTATGCTGTCATTTTCATTTCATTTTGTAAGGATTTTGGATGAGATTTCCCCTAATTTTTAAACCCAAATACATAAAAAAAAATGGTTTTGAAACTAGAGATCCTGAGTTTAAAGTGTCTGCTAACACTGTATCATGGATTATTATCACCTACCGGAACAGTCCAGAGTCTGAACTGGTCTGGTAGTGGTATTGTGAGGCTGTACCTAGGCAGGTTCAACTAATAACATCAGAATGCATTTATGTGGTGTTGAAGTTATGAAATAAATGAGTTCCCAACAGGAAAATTCGTGTGAGCGTGCTCTCAACAGCTCAGAAACAGTGCAAAAATGTTGGTACACGACTTGCCCAGTTGTTCACCTACACAGCAACATGGCGAATGCACGTAAATATAGTTGGTTGATGGTACTTTTTTTTGTTTACTGTAATTGCTCTTGGTGACCTTGTACATAGAGATTGAAAGTCCAACGAGTGACCTGAATGAACCCAACAGACCAGTCATGGCTAAAGCAATTCAATAAAGGCCAGTTAGCGTTAACAGTCTAATCTAATACAGGTTCAAGTAATCAAGATAATTGCATAGGGGCACCACTGTTGAGCAGCTCGAGAGGTCAAACATATCTCAAATTGATCCATTACAGCAAACAGCAGTGGTACAAAGAGAATGGCAATGTTTACAACTACCAAGCAGTGTCAACCTTTAGAAACGCATTAATTCAATTTCAGTTCAATTTTATTTATATAGAGTCAATTCATAAGATACTGTATATCATCTCAAGGCACTTCACATCGTAACAGGAGTAATTCAAACATTTATGAACTGAGATTAAAAAAAAGTCATACAGCTGCTAGAAACAAACCCAAGACAAAATGAACCCAAGTTACAAAGAAGGTCAGTTTTACTGATGTATGATTCATACATGTGGTTGATTTTTTACTAATTCACTTGCAGTACTATTTATTGTATGTCTTTTGTAGCTGCACAGCAGGCAGAATCGGCTACTTTTCATCAGTCTAATTGCTATTATTCATATCCATATTAATAGGGATAGCAATAAACTAAAGCCAAGAGTATGGTGTCGTTTTTACACTGATTCAACACATTCAGTCAGTAAGAACAGAAAACCAGTGGGTTGTTTAATTATCTGATACAAAAATACATTTCAAGGCTGAAAATGTATGGGTTCCCTGTTTACTTAAGAAATATGTGTATGTATAGACACATTTCTGGTCATTAAAGCATAATTTTTTGCAGTTATACTGTTCATTTTTTATGTAGGTAATGTTGGGATCATTTCGATTTAGACTTATTGTATGTAGCATAGAACATATCACATACATATTAGTGAACATGTTTGTAGGCCGAGATCTTATCATTTATCATTGTGTGATTAATTTAATTTATTTATTCAAGTTGATTTTTTATAGGCTTAGATTTTGGGACAGATACTGGGTAATAAAGTCAGATCATATGGTAGCTCACCAAGGGTCAGTGGTAAAATCTTGGCTTTCCTGTTCGTTCAGTATCAAAGGAACTCTGACATAATACCAACTCAGGCTTAGTCTGACAGTTAGCCTGCCTTGGACCAGGTTAGTTTCTCAGCGTAAGCTTCCAGACTAACTAAGCTTGTTAAATTTGGTTCATGAAACTAAAATAGCCTGACAGTAAGTCAGACTAACAAAAATAAGCCTGGCTTATTTGGTAAACTTGGTTTAAACACCTGGTTTAAACCTACACCTCATCTGTCGGTCAGGGCGGCTCTGATTCAATGGGGGCAGCCTTTCTTGTCTTTGTCTATTCTGTAACATTTGATAGCATCAACTGGAAACTGGACCAGGTTTACTGTAGCTTTTCCACACTGGAAGAAGTGGTGTCCTTTGTATTTCGGTTTAGCCAGGAAATTTAGTTCTTGTCTTTTCTGGTTTATTTAGCAAGTTGGAGCACTGTTAGCGATTGTTTGATTCTATTTATTTCACTGATTTAGCAGCACCCACAGGGCCTGTTTCTCCTTAGAGGTTTTGCCAGCTATGTTTTTTTAATTGCTAAGCATTAAATTACTTTGCTAAATCAAAAGCTTCTGATTTTATGTTGCTTCCTTTTACGCTAGCAGAGCTGAGAACATAACACTGAAATTATTTCGCAGTATGTTATTAGCACGTTATCATTGCTGTACCTGCAGAGTGACCCAGATTACTCAACGCAGTCTTTTATTAGCAGTAACCCTGATAACATGTTAGGTAAAGCAACTATCAGCTAATAACGTCTTGTTTAGATTCTCTGAGTAATAAATACATTTTTCTCTGTTGTGCTAATGCTGCTCCACACTCCAGCTGTAAAGGATATAAACACACCAAAGTCTAAAGAACAACTTCCCAACGCCGGAAATGGGATTGCGCGAGGACCATGGGATGCACAAATAAGGACAATGCTAATCTTGATGTTTACATAAGCATTATAAATTGGCTTTGGCCACAGGATTAAACTAAGTTATCGGAAAATTAAGATTCCGTTGTAAAACAATCAATAGTTGTCAAGACATTTCACCCAGAAATCCCAACATCAACCTCATGGTGGCGATAGAAAAATAATATGATCACCAAAGTCAGTGGAGTTAATCCTCTGGGGATCATGAATGTCTTTATCAAATTTTGTAGCAAGAAAAGTTCGTTTTGTATGGATTTTCATGATGAATTAGTAATTGCACCCTGAGCTACCAATCTACCAAATGACCAAATTCATTTGGTTACTGGGTTCACGCTCACCAGCCGTTCTCACGTATGATTACTGCCAGGCTTGTTGAATCTAAACATCACTAAATAGAACCTGTCTGGTATTGTGAAGTAGCTAAAGAATCTCAAAAAGCAACCCATGATGCCACATTCTAAAGAGATTCAAGAACAGATGCGAAACATAGTCATTGACATTTATCAGTCTGGAGGGTTACAAAGACATTGATAAGGCCCTGAGACTCCAGAGAACCACAGTGAGAGACATTATCCACAAATGGAGAAACATGGAACAGTGGTGAACCTTCCAGGAGTGGTCGGCCGACTAACATTTCTCCAAGAGCACATCGACATCTAATCCAGGAGTCACAGAAGAACCCAGAAGGACATCAAGATCTGCAGGCCTGACCGGCCTCATTTAAGCTCCGCCTACGTGGTTCCACGATAAGGAAGACACTGGGCAAAAATGGGACCCATGGGAGAGTTGCAAAGCCCAAAACTCTCCTGACCAAAAAGAAAATAAAGGTTTGTCCAGCATTTGAAAAAAAAATCTTTTGGATAACATCCTGTGGACTGATGAGTCAAAGGTGGAACTTTTTGGAAGACATGGGTCCTGTTACATCTGGCATAAAGCTAATACTGCATTCCACCAGAAGAACATGATACCAACAGTGAAACATGGTGGTAGAGTGATGGTTTGGGGCTGCTTTGCTTCCTCAGGACCTGGATGACTTGCGTTAACTGATGGAACCATGAATTCTGCTCTCTACCAGAAAATCCTCTTGGAGAATATCCACCCATCAGTTCATGGCCTAAAGCTCAAGAATAAATGGTTTCTGCAGCATGACAACGACCCAAAGCACACAAGCAAGTCCACCTCTGAGTGGCTCAGAAAAAACTAAATTAAGTGGCCAAGTCAAGGTCTGTACTTGAATTCAATTGAGATGCTGTGGCAAGACCTTAAAAGGGCAGTTTGTGCTCGAAAACCATCTAATGTTGCTGAATTAAAACTATTCAGCAGAGAAGAATGGGTCAGAATTCTCCATGGTGAAGTAAAAGACTGATCACAAGCTGTAACAAACATGTAACTGCAGTTGTTGCTGCCAAGGGACCAACCAGTTATTAGGTTCAGGGTTTTTTTCACTGGGGTTATATAGGTTTTAAATAATTCTTCAATAAACCATCATTTAAAAACTACATTTTGTGTTTTGTGGATCATCTCTGTCTAATATTAAATAAATATAAATATTAATTTGATGATCTGGAACATTTAAGTGTGAGAAATATGTAAAAATAGAGCATTTCTGTAGGGGGCAAATATTTTTGCACAGCACTGTATGCCTGGAAAGCACACAGAAAAAACTTCTTTGAGATATCACATGAACTTTTGTTTTCACATGAAGCAACTGTGATATTTGCATCTAATAGTACAAACCCATCAGCAAACAGGTGCTGCAGCCAAAGGGAGCTGTAAACATAGGCTCTGCAAACAGGTCGGTCATAAAGTGAGACATTTATAATTGGGAACCATCTGTTTTTCAGAGCACCTCAGGGTGGCTGCTGGGATCTGAATTTCTGTCTTCGTCTAACTGAACAGACAGTAAAAGGAAAGCTGCAGCTCAAAGTATTTTCTGCCTCTGTGCTGTGGTAGCTGTGGACATCATGTTTTTGGATTGTCTCTCCCATTCTTATGAACTTAATACGTCTGCAACATGTTGAGGGCATCTCTTCAAATTTTGCTGTAACATTCACTTTAACTCAATGGTGAACTGATTAGAGCAGGGGTGCCCAATCCTGGTCCTCGAGAGCCTCTATCCAGCATGTTTTGATGTTTCCCTCCTCCAACACACCTGATTCAAATGATCAGCTCATCATCAAACTCTGCAGAAGCCTGATAACAATCCTGATCATTTGAATCAGGTGTGTTGGAAGAAGGAAACATCTAGAACATGCAGGATAGTGGCCCTCGAGGACCAGGATTGGACACCCCTGGATTAGAGTTTGGTGGGTAAAGGTCAAAGGTCAAGGTTACTGTAACCCATTTAACCCAATTATAAGCTCAGTTTAGTATTTTGCACAATTCGTTGAAAACTGAATAATAAGGGTGTGTCAGTGTTTTATTGTGAACGGTGAGAAGGAACTCCTGCCGAGTGCATTGCATGATTTGTCTAACGGTCTTGCAAAGCAACATAAATATCCATCAAAACTGCTGCTTTTGGATGTAACTGCAACTTCAGTCTACTAGTGTTTGCTTATTGTCCAGATATCATTACATGGATATTCACAAACGGCTGTTGAGGCCAACGTTGACCATCAGCAGCAACACAGCCTCCACAGCTACAGACACAGAAGCTGACAGTGGAGGAAACGATAACATTACCAGCAGCAGTAGTGAGAAAGACTCTGTGGTTAGCCTCGCTGCCCCAGATGTACAGTGGTGTAAAGTGTTTGATTTGTAGTTAATGGTTCAAAAATAGAAACGACAAGAATATTCCTGTAAAGTAATGTTATATTTTTGTGTACTTGTAGAAAGGTTGGGTCAAATAATAATGGAGTTATTGCGTAAAAGTTTCACAAAGAGTTAAATTTGCTATTAGCATGAACTAACATGACGTTCTGTGTATTTCATATTGTGACTGTTGGATCCTAATTAAAGCATCTGTAGACATACATAAACTGAGCGATAATCAGCGGAGAGAATCATCAGGTCCCTGCTCTCCCCACATTCGGTACTTTGGGCACAAGCACTGCCTAGCTAAAGCCCAACGCATCTCCTCCGACCCCCATCAGAGACTGTTTTCCATGCTGCTCTCAAACTACCAACTCTTTGTCTTTGAGAGCAGCAGACTTCATAATGGCACTAACATTCATCCGAGAGGGACAGAAAAAGCCCAACCATCCTTCTATTAAACCAGAAGCTGGACAGCTAGCCATGGCCCGGGATTGGAAGATGCTAGTTGACATTGGCCATCAACTAATCTTACCACCTGAGATCGCAGCCACCACCCTTAGGCCAGACTTGGTACTCTGGTCCCCTTCACTGAAGTTCGTTTACATCACAGAGTTCACAGTCTCATGGGAGAATTCAGCTGAAGAGGCTGATGAGCGCAAAAAACTGTGCTACACAGAACTGGCAGCAGACGCTCAGCAAAGAGGATGGAATGTAAAAGTCCGTCCAGTTGAAGTGGGATGCAGAGGTTTTGTGGCTTCTTCCACCATCAAGCTGCTGAGAGACATTAGCATCCATGGACAAGCTCAGCGGCAGATAATCAGATCAGTCTCTGAATCGGCCGAAAGAAGCAGTCAGTGGATATGGATCAAGTGGAAGGAGCCTTGCTGGGCTCCAAGAACGTCAACGTGACCCACTCATTAATCAGCCAATCAAATCAATCAATTTGCTACGGGACACACACCGGGGATTTGATCACCCTTGGTGGGCCACCCTCGGGAGAGAGTGTCTCATGGTAATGGCCAAAACACTTGATGATCCTGAGGTCCATGACTGACGATGTACCCTGAACTTAACATCTGTATAAGCCCTGAGATTTATCTCTCATCCCTTCCAACAACAAACCTCATTTGAATACCTTCTGATGGCACAAAGGACATGTTTAACATCACGCCTGACCTCAGGCAGGAGGTTCTGCAGCATCCGGAGCAGGATGTCAAAATTCAGAGACAGTTTCTTCCACCTGGCCATAAGACTGTTGAACATTCACAACAATAAATGAACTCTCATCTTTGGACTAGTGAGTATTTTTTTGGTTTGGTTTTTATTTGGTCAGATGCTAAGTTGTCGACATTATTTTCTGTGCCAACCTTGGATGCGTGGTGATTGTTTAGATCTTTTGTGCTGCCAGGTTGAAGCCATGCGTTTAGTATTTTAGAACTTGTAGCAGCAAGCAAAGGTTTCATTTATAAGGCTGACTTTGAGATTTCAAAAGAAAGACTGAGTAAATGTGTCACCTCTCAGCACGCTAAACATTTTACAATCCCTGCGTTGTGTTGATTTCCAGAAAACGAACCCTCCTGTCAGAAAACGGCTCAACACTGGCTTATTGTCGAGCTGAGGCTATTTTTGGAGCCTCACTCTTGACCTTTAAACAAATGAGTTTGCTGGTTTATAAATCTCCTTGCTTCTACGCACTCGACAGCCACGTCTGACATGCAGGTGAAGATTTATCTGGATATTATCAGTGAGGTGAACTCGCTGTGCCCCGGATTTGGCAGTGGTGACCCAACAGCTATCAGGAGGGTTATTAATGAGGACAGACAAACACAGAAACTGCGAGAAGAACCAGGAAACTTGAGACCTTTGTCTCCGGCTGGTTGCTGGGACTTCAAATTAAACCTGAGAAGCTTATGTACCTTTTTGAAACGCAGGGCGTGACTCTTACGGATTGTGTCCTTGAGACTCATGGCCTTGAGATATTCCAGCCAAAACAATAAAACTAACGAGGTACTGTTTGTGATATAGCTTGAAAGAAAACTGTGTATAATGGCACTTTATTGTGAAACGTGGGACACACAGATACAAAAATCTACATTTATGAGAAAGATCAATCATAAGAACTATGGCGAAGTTTTCCAAAAAAGCTGGTTATCTTCGGCAAATTTGCAACAATTGTCAAAAACTGCTCCTAACTCTGATCATGCATTTGTGATTAAATGCATTTTTAAGGGGTATAAATGGGTGAATATGTCTAATAAACATAACCAAAAACGACAGAAAGCAACGGATGACCATTGGACCCTGAGAGTGAGCCGATAAACACCTGTTCAGTTTCAGGGGTGTAAAATGCAAAAAAAAAAAAGGTGTGTGTGTGTGTGTGTGTGGAAAGGTGTGAGAGGGTAAAGGGGAGGAGAAACAGCCAGACATATAAATCATTATACATATCTGTTGAGCTTCGCACATCTCACAGTTGCAGACCAGACGACACACACTTTCTCTCGGATGCTCCGACTTTCACAACAAGTTCCAGCGATCTGAAAACTGGATATACTTTTGTCTGACTGCCGGACCTGAGGAGGGGTCATGGATCCGATCGTGGAAGTAGTGGCTTTAGTTTTGGGGTTCGCTGGTTGGGTGATGGTCGGGGTCGCACTGCCAAACCGGTACTGGAGGACCTCCACCGTCGACGGGAACGTCATCACCACCTCCACCATCTACGAAAACCTGTGGATGTCCTGTGCGACGGATTCGACCGGGGTTCACAACTGCAGGGAGTTCCCATCGCTGCTTGCTTTGAGTGGTATGTTGGCAAAAAAATCAATTTAATTACACGTTTTTTTGCCGCATTTGTTCGTCAAACCATCATCAATATCCCTTTATGTTTAAATATTTATATTGCTTTGTTGGGGGAAAAGGATCATGGGATGAGAAGCACAGGTTAAAGGACAATTTGAATGTTTCTTTGTTGTTTTTTTAAATGCTTCTAGTAAAATAAACTCTTCAAAATGAGCTCACAGTGTCATGAAAGTTGCCAAATTGCGTAGCTGTCTGTGTCTCCAGGTTACATCCAGGCGTCTCGTGCCCTGATGATCGCGTCTGTGGTGTTGGGCACCTTCGGACTGGTGGGGGCCCTCATAGGAATGCAGTGCTCAAAAGCAGGGGGAGAAAACTATGTTCTCAAAGGGAGGATTGCAGGCACCAGTGGAGTGTTTTTTATCCTTCAAGGTAAGAAAAACATATATAAAAGGTACTTTAAAAATGTCAGGATCTGTGCTTTAGGGGAAGGTAAATCAGCAAGAAGACCTCTGACGTCCTGCACTACCCCATAAATACTGTAGATTCAGAAAGCTCTCACACAGAGTAATAATTCATGATTATGCTTTACTGCACATTCAAATCAGTCCCCCATAAATTTCCTCCTGGATTCCTTTTAAGACTTTGGACCCGTGTTTAACTCCCTGGCTGGCACTGCCGTCTCAGTCATAAAAAACCCTTCTTTTCCTGTCCAAAGGTGTGTGCACTATGGTCTCAGTGTCCTGGTACGCCTTCAACATCACTCAGGATTTCTTCGACCCCTTCTATCCCGGGATAAGGTAAGGTGTTGTCAGCAGCGGCGGTGTGAGATTAACAGGCCTGAAATGCGGTGCTGGCTCATTCACCCTCTGCCACCATGTCGTAGGTATGAAATAGGAGAGGGACTTTACATCGGCTGGTGCTCTGCGGTCCTCGCCATCGCTGGGGGGGTCTGTCTCACCTGCTCCTGCAAGCTGGGCTCGGAGGAAAAATAGTGAGTTCACTCTAACGCTTGGAAATCCTTCTGTCTAGCAGTCACGGTGTGTGGAGTTGAAGAGTGTCTAACAGGGCTGAACAATATGTTTAATATCAAACTGCATTCTGAATGAAAAACTGTAGCGTTACAGAAACCTACAAATCATATTCTCCAGGTGGGAACCTGCTTGTTTGATGCGGACCCTGAATCATTATAGATGGAAAAGAAATTCTTGCTGAAGTTGTGGCTCATATTCAAATATCTATCAAACTAATAACAACATGATTGTCTTTTTGCTTGTTGTTCAGCCTTAGAATCTGCACTTACAATTTGACTAAAGCATCAGCGGGTTTGCTGTTGATTAACTCCAACAATAAATGCATTAAATCACCGATGTAGTGATCTACCTCAAAACTTTTAGATTTAACACAATGCAAGTGCAGATTCAAAGGCTGAACAATATGCAAAAATGTATATGTGTGGATATATATGTGAGGTAAAGCAATAAATGCCAGGATTAATGAGGTTGCAACCATATAAACTACTAAAAGCTTATGTTGATGTGGAACATACCTCAAAGAGGGGTGTAACTGATTGATTATCTTCCTCTAAATCAGTCTAAAGGCAGGGGTGAACATGGAAAGAGGCGTACAGTGGTGTGTGTGAAAAGCCTAACTAGGCCTAGCAGTAGCCTCTGTGTGTAGTAGGAGTTTGGCGCCCCCTACTGGTCGGATAAAAGGAGACACTGTTGCAAATATGGAGACAAATGGTTTGCAAAAGGCCGAGTAGATGTGTTCGAGGCTGTTCAGTTAAAGAGATGTCATGATTTATTCGTCTTTATTAACCTGTGAGGCTGACATGTTTGTTTGCATCTTGTCTTGCAGCCCTTTGCCTTATCAAACCAGAGGAACTGTATATTCTGGAGCTGCACCCACCAGAAGCGTGGCCGCCAGTACTTATGGACGCAACGCTTACGTTTGAGCAGGAGCTGAAAACTGAACTTGAAACTGAAATGGAGACTTTTTCTTTTATCACCTCAGCTTTATAACGCGATCGGTTTTTTACGCTTCAGCTAACTGTGGAAGCACAAACGGTGCATCGCATTTTCACAGAGGGACGTAAACTCAGCATCACTGCACTGTATATAACCACAATATCAAGAGTGTAAAATGGTGGCATTGGAATGACAGCATCAGAGCCGGCCCTACCCAATGTGGTGCCCTAGGCCAGATTTTAAATGGCGCCCCCCCATTCAGTGATTTACATACGCTTACACAAGAAATCGAATAGCATTGTTTTGTAGTCATATTAACTGGACATTGCTTTACATTTGAATCAATGTGAGCTTTTCCATTTTAAGAGTTAATGGTAATAACTACTTTTAATATAATTATATTGAAGGTGAATTTTTGTTCCGATTTTGTGGCGCCCCCTGGAGGCCACGGCGCCCCTATATTGCCTAATGGGCCAGCCGGCTCTGGACAGCATTGATATTGTAAAATTTGTACAAAGCGGCACAAACATACAGCATGCTTTCAATGATTCTATTTATATTTCACTGACACAGTTTGCTCCGATACATTCACAGCCATTCACTTTAAAGATATTCAATCAGTTGATGATCTGCATAAAAGGTGGACAGACATTTGTTGCGTTTTGTACAGTTTTGTAGGTAGTTTCTGTGAGAGAGTGTGGAGGACAGGTTATCTTTGTTTTCATGGTGTTTTGTCTTTTTTTTTTTTTTTTACGATTGCTCACAATGAAACGTTTTATGCGAAACATTTCAACTTTGTGATTGTGCTCTTTTTAAAAAATAAAAGTCATTTTTTTTACAAACAATGGAAACGTTTATTCTGATATTATAGTGACGTTATTATTAACTATTTAAATCAAATATTGCATCACAAGATTGCCACAGCATTGCAACAGCTGAGGTATTCAATTCAAATTCTGAAGAACTGCAAGGTTTGTAAGCACCGACACATTACTCAGAGTAATGGCAGGTCTTAAGTGTTATTGTCTGATCAAATTCCATTTTTTTCATGATTTAAGGTTGCTAAAAAAGTAGGTTTGTGTCATTTTGTACATACAAAATATATACAGACAAGTGACTAATTAAAGGAAAAAACCTAAGTGAAGTATTGTGGCATATAGGTTGGAACAATAAACACCACCATACAGGGAAAATTAGATGAGAAAGACACTTAATTTTCTAAAAAAAAAAAAAAAAAAAGAAAAAGAAAGAAAGAAAGAAAGAAAGAAAGAAAGAAAGAAAGAAAGAAAGAAAGAAAGAAAGAAAAGGAAAAAAGTAATGGAATACATGAAAATCAGGGAACTAAATTGATGATAAATAAATAAGTAAAGGAAAAAGAAAGAAAGAAAGAAAGAAAGAAAGAAAGAAAGAAAGAAAGAAAAAGAATCTGTGTTCCGCCATATTTGCATTACAATTCAAATATGTTCTGGATTTTTTCTGGATTTTTCATATTAATTATTTTTAGGGTGTCAAGCTGATCCTTTACAAGGTTCCTACTAAAAAAAAAAAAGATTTTTTTTCTCATTTACTGGATTTACATTAGCATTGTTGCCTCACAGCTAGAAGATCCCCGGTTCGCGTCCCGTCCCGGCCTGGGAAGTTTCTATGTAGAGTTTGCATGTTCTCCCTGTTGTCCGGCTTCACAGTCCAAAGACATGCTGAGGTTAATTGATAATTCTAAATTGTCTCTAGGTGTGAATGTGAGTGTGCTTCGTTGCTCCTCAATGTGTAGCCCTGTGATAGACTGGCGATCTACTTCGGCTGTTCCCTGCCTTCGCCCTGAGTCAGCTGGGATAGACTCCAGCCCCCCGATACCCTAAAGAGGATTAAGGGGTGTATAGGTAATGGATGGATGGATTCACATTTATTTTCATTCCACAACACGCTGTATGGAGGTGTCACTGAACTGCCTGCCCAGTGGAGCCGCTTGGTCCCCGGGCTCTGCTGTGTGGCCCTTGCAGGGACATTGTGGGAGGGACATCAGTGTTAAAATAGTCTATCCAATGAGAGCAGCCCACGTTTCTGGTCGAACACGGATGTGCGCCGAGTGGACCAACCACCGAAATGTAGGGCAGATAGGGAGGAGACGACGATAGCAGGCAGAAAGGATTCATTTACTAAGTGTGCACACTGTCAGCTGTTCGACTTCTCCATTATCAAGTAACGAGAAGTGATTTTAACTCCAGCTAGAGTCTAGTTATTGTTAGTTTCTCCAGGATATCGATGTGCAACTGTTAATTTGTTCGAGTGGGAACCTTTCAGCGACGGGACTTATTTCCACACGGATTACTGTCCCGCCGGGACCGTAAATATACAGTCGTAGCTGTTTCAACGGGGAGAGAACGATGAATATTCAGTTAATATTTTTACAATTTCAATGAGACAAACAAACATTTCCAGTCGACGTGGACGCAGAGCCGCTAAGTTCGCTGCTTCCGGTGTCAAAGTGTGAATAAATCGGGAAATGGAGTCGTGTCGGCGGACAGGACTCAGCGGGGTCCTGTGCTCCCTGTCTCTGCTCTGTGTCATCCTGGACATCCAGCTGGACGGTAACACCGACTATACACTAAAAGCAAGCCTTTAACTGCTTCCTCACTCACAAGAACACACCTTTGTAAGCGTGTCCAGCTTCTTTATACGCTCTAGCTGCTAAAAGTTTCCCAAACTGTCATTGAATGTTAGCTTACAGGGGTGACAGTATATATATACCGCCGCTGTTAGACTCCAAATAAAAATCACTGCCTCGTTGTTGCTCTAATATGAAAATAGAGTAGCCTGTTATACTTAATTCTGACAGTTTAACATGATGTTAAAGAGCAGTATTTGTGTACATAGAGGCGTAGCTATCCTTCACCTGTCACCAGGAGCCCACCTGCCTTACCTGTGTAAAGAAAAACAGAATTGTCTAGCTAAAAATAGCCATATGAATATCATATGTTAACGATAAGCATTCAGTTAGGGCTTAATCGATGTCTAGAAAATATCAGAAAAGAAAGAAATGATAGTCACAGTATAGCTGCAACGATTTTGATAATCATTCATCACTTGGTTTGAGCAATTATTTAAAAAAGAAAAGTCAAACTTCTCTGATTCCAGCTTCTTAAGTTTGACTATTTTCTGGTTTCTTTCAGAGATCTGATTCTTTTAGGTCTTTTTAGGGTTAATATCAAAATATAGAATTACACAGACACCTACGCTCACCTTTTTTGAAATCCCTTTTTTATGTGTGCTTTCTACATTGTTCATGTAAATAGAACTTTGACTACAGAGTGGCAACTGCAGACAAAACATCTTGCATCAGAGCCAAAGAAGGGTGTAACTTAGTTAAATGATTATATTTTATTTGGATTCATCTTTACAAAATGACAATGAAAAGAATCTGAAGAGTGCTGAGTATCAGCTCTGATAATCAGACAGGCTGATAATCACTCAATGCCTGTTTTCTTTATTCCTCTATAACAGTAAATTGAATATCTTTTGGTTGTTGACAAAACAAGACTATTGAGGATGTTATCCTAGACTTTGAGAAACACAGATCAACAAATTTTTATAGACACAAACATTTTATAGACCAAACAACTAATCTATTAATCAAGAAAATTTAAAGAAATTATTCAACAATGAAAAATAAACCTTATTGCAGCTCTGTGTGTATAGCCAGAGGCGTAGCTAGACTTTACGGGACCTCACTTCCTGTTATCAGAAACCCACACCACCTACATTAACTGTGTAAAGAAAAATACTGTCTAACCACAGACAAGCATAGTACTATAATAACATTATGAGTGGATGATAGGCATTCAGTTTGGGTCTAAAGATGTCAGAAAAGAAAGAAATGCTCATCACAAAGACTGATTGATTAGTTGTCAGCTATGAAGTTAATCGTCAGCTCATTTTTGATAATTAACTGAATGTCTTTGGCTTGTTGACAAAACAAGACATCAACTTGGTATTTGGGAAACAGGATAAAATAATAGTAAATCAGAGAAAAGTAGCAAGTCATCACATTTTAATACATTTATTTTCCTTTTTTGTGGGTCACATGAGTAATCAGTTCAACTCTGGATAAATTCATTTATAACAGTATATCATGTTATACAGCAGTAATTATCTTTAGCGATTTAGTAGATTTTATGGAAAATAGATTAAGAAACTGGTAGGAATATTTGCTCATCAAGAAAATAAACTATCAAATCAAATAAAACATTATTACACTGATACTTACATCATCTAAATCATGCTTACTGATCTGCTACACTTCCAATAATGATTCGGCTTAAAAACAAATCATAAAAAGATGAGCGTAGAGATAAATTATAGTTTTCACTCTTTGTAATTCTAATGTTGCCGGACAGTGATGTGAAAATAAGTGTAAATCTAAAGAAAAGCCTAGAAGACAGAATAAATTTAGCGACATCATGGTTTGCTGTTCTAATTTTGTAGCGCAACATTTGTCAGCAGTGTATTTTCAGCGAGGCTCAAGCGCGGATTTGTGTTACAGGTGTCTTAGGAGCGACCCACGTCGAGATCGAGCACCACTTGGAGATGGGCCGCAAACTTTTGGCAGCCGGTCAGCTGGCTGAGGCCTTGTCCCACTACCACTCTGCTGTGGGTAAGGTTACACACATAGACATGCAGACACACACACACTGACACACATATATGTACTCCCCACTGGCTGGCATTTTCAGACCGCGTCTCTGCTCTGATGATGCTTGTTTTCTGCCATATTTGCTGCACAATTATGCCTTTCGAGACATTTTTTTGTACAGAATGTTAGTTTGGAAGCTCATGTTTAAAGCAGTAATAAAATAAAAACTGTGTCTGGCATTTTCCAGAGGGAGACTCTAAGAATTATCTTACCTACTACAAGCGAGCTGCAGTGTTTCTGGCTATGGGGAAATCCAAATCTGCTCTGCCAGATCTGACCAGAGCCATCCAGCTCAAGCCTGACTTCTTGGCTGTAAGTTCATCTGATCATCACAGCCCAAAAGATCTGCAATCTTGGCAGTATTCTGCTTTTTTCCCCTCTACACCTCCTTATCATGTCATCTTGTTTCCTTATCTCTTTGCATTTTCAGGCCCGGTTGCAGAGAGGGAATATCCTGCTGAAGCAAGGCAGCACACAGGAGGCCAGGGAGGACTTTGAAGCAGTGGTAGGTTTAATGACATGTTGCTTTGGCGGTCCTACACCGCTGCTGTCTGTGTGCTTGCCAGAATAATACAAGTCATTATATTAGAACTCTGTCTGCTGTCTCAGCTGCAGCGCTCTCCAGACCACAGAGAAGCTCATGAACAGCTGATGAAAGCAAACGAACTGGAGGAGCTGCAGGAGGAGGCCCATGCTGCATACCACCAAGGAGACTACAGCACTACCGTCACTGTGTTGGAGAGAGTTATAGAGGTAGATGTCATGTCTGCTATCTATCCATCTATCTTTTGTTGTCCTCTAATCCACAATCTGGTCATGGAGGCAGTAAGCTAAGCAGAACTGTTTTCTTGCTCTTCCATGGAGGATCTAAGGAAGCATCCTAATCAGATGCTGTATCCCATGAGCTGGCTCCTTTCGAGGGGAAGTTTGAGCTCCTCAAACATTTATCTAAGGTTTAGCCCAGCTATACTATGGAGAAAACAGCTCGGCTACTTGTATCTGCGATCTTATTCTTGTAGCCATTACCCAGAGCTCATGACCATAGGTGAGAGCTGGAAGGTAGAATGACTTGTAAATGGAGAGCTTTGCCTTCTGGCTAAGCTTCCTCTTAGCCACAGTGGTCCAGTACAACGACATCATTACTACTGACACTGCACCTGTCATTCATCTCATGCTCCGTTTTATCAGAAACAAGATCCCAAGGTACTTAAACTCCTTCTCTTGATGCAGCAACTCACCCCAACTCAGAAGGAGCTACTGATTTGTAGCAGAGAACGATGGAGGTGCAGACTCACCATGGCAGCTACACACTCGTGTGATTTGTAGACATGCAAATGTCTGCATTGTTGGATCAAAAACGGCTCTTTTATGTTATATCAAATCAGAATCTCATCATTTCCTTCCTATAAAGTTATTGTACTTTTAATATTAAACCATGTTGTGTTGATAGAAAATCCTGGAATTACATAAGTTATGATTAAAATGTGAATTCAGAATTTTTTGTGAGTT
This sequence comes from Dascyllus trimaculatus, assembly GCA_024666655.1. Classification (NCBI taxonomy): domain Eukaryota; kingdom Metazoa; phylum Chordata; class Actinopteri; family Pomacentridae; genus Dascyllus; species Dascyllus trimaculatus. Next base: position 20,136,043 of record CM045467.1, on the reverse strand, counting down.
GAAATTTGAATTTAACATCATTTGGAAACACTTCAATCCATGAGAAAATTAGGATCTTAAGCCATTCAAACAGAAGGGAACATTACTGTCTTTGCTTAATTCGTTTGCATTACTCTGTCCATTTGTAAAAACTGCTGTCTCTCTTCAGATCTCTCCCTGGGATCCTGAGTCGCGAGAGCTTCGTGCAGAATGTTACATCCGAATGGGGGATCCGCAGAAGGCCATCCAGGATCTGACGCCGACGACGAGGCTCCGCAACGACAACCGCGCTGCCTTTCTGAAGCTCAGCATGCTGCACTACAGCCTCGGGGAGCACCACGAGTCACTCAAGTGAGCGCTGCTACTTGAATAAACAAACTCAGCGGAGCCATGCAAATGAATTTGATCGCCTGCTTGAGAGCCGCGTTCGTCTGCTTTGCTGTTTTGTTTCTTCACTCCGTCTGTCTGTCTGTTTCCGTGCAGTCACATCAGAGAGTGTCTGAAGCTCGACCAGGATGACAAAGAGTGTTTCAGCCACTACAAGCAGGTGAAAAAGCTCAGCAAGCAGCTGGACATGGCAGAAGAGCTGATTCAGGAGGAGAGGTCAGTATATCTGTTGACCTCCGCTCAGTGTGGAAATAAGTGCTTTAAAATAAGCAGTGAAGTTGAACCTTTTCGACATTATTAATACAAAAATGTGCAGGTGTTTGTAAGCTAGAATCTTTGTTGGTGGTTTGATGAGTGAAGGAACATACTATCTGCTATGATATATTCAAATCCTAATCACTCCCTCACACTAGAACACTTGAAAACTAATTCTGTGACCTAACTCAGTTGTTCTCTACCTTTAGATACCAAGAGGCTATTGAAAAGTATGAATCAGTGATGAAGACGGAGCCTAATGTGCCATACTACACCAACCTGGCGAAAGAGAGGATTTGTTTCTGTCTTGTCAAGGTGAGAGAGAGAACCAGACGATGTTTCTGTATAGTTAAGGTTCTGGACAACTGCTGATCAGTTTGTCTTTGGCCCCGAAGATCTCAAACTTGTAAATAATTAGTCATTCACTTACACACCAACAGTCACGCTGCTCGCCTCGTTCAGTCTTAATTTTTTCTCCTAAGTGATCATGTGTTTCTTTTCAATCTTAGGTTAAGTTGGCTAATGAGGCGATAGATGTGTGCTCAGAGGCTCACCAGAGAGATCCTCGCAACGCCAACGTCCTCAGAGACCGAGCAGAGGCCTACATCCTCAACCAGGACTACGAGAAAGGTAACAAGCCTCACCCTCCTCAATGACACACACCTGGAATATACTTAATAACTTTGTTGCAGTCAGAGACCCTGTTTGTGAGAAAAACTGGTTTAACTGGAAGACGAGTGTTCATAATGTTTGCTTTCAATGTTACAGAAAACAATTAATGCAAAATTTGTTGACTGAAACCAAAATAAAAGCACACTGGGCATGTTTCCTGAACCCCAAATACTAGTGTAGTGTGCATTTTAACTGACGTTTTCATGGTTTCTCAAACTGAAAATACTGAAACAAAAATAAATGAATAGCTTGTTGTGTTTTATTATTGCCAACATTTTCTAAATATAAAATATAATTGAAATATAGCTGCATATATTATTACAATAAAACAAGGCTGCCTAATTGCTCCTATCTTTACAGTTGAATATTTGGAATTTTATTGACAATAAAAACATGTTTTAATCAAAATTTCCTAATAAATTTAGAACAAGTGTGTGGTCGATGGACAAGCATATATTTTGTGACATTTCTTTAAAGTCTCTTTGTATTTTTTTCTACCACAGCTGTGGAGGACTACCAGGAGGCCAGAGAGTTTGATGGCGACAGCAACGAGATTAGAGAAGGATTGGAACGAGCGCAGAAGCTGCTCAAAATCTCTCGTAAGAGGGACTACTATAAGATCCTCGGTGTCAGCAGGTGATCAGTCTGACGAGTTTGTTTCCTCTTAAGTGACACGAAACTCAAAGTCTATCATTCTATATAACACTCACTAATTATGAGTAACTCTGTTTTTCGTAGAAACGCCAACAAGCAGGAGATCATCAAGGCGTACAGAAAGCTGGCACAGCAGTGGCACCCTGATAACTTCCAGTCCGAGGCCGAAAAGAAGGAAGCAGAAAAGAAGTTTATTGACATCGCATCAGCTAAAGAGGTCCTCACCGACCCAGGTCTGGAGCTGAGATTGTTACTAACATGCCTGACGTAGTTATTTTAGAAACAGGCCTCAGAGAGCACATACTTCCGCCAAGGAGCTTCAGCCCACCCCCAACACAATCTCCCAATTCACATATTTTGTATGGAACGTTACAGATATGAATGTAATTACATACAGTTCAAATGTCCTACCAACAATGCGGCCTTCACCCCTTCCAACCTAATGAACAGGCGCGGCCTCTAGCGCAGCAGCTCCTAACAGCCTCCCAGCTTCTTAGACAACTGGAGATAAGAATGCCGGCCCAACCGTGCGTATGTCGCTCAGGAAGCAAAGAGAACTCCGGCATTGCACCGTCTGTTGCATGCAGACCTAAACTCTCATGTGGTTCAGAGGGGGTTACCCCAAAAACAAGAGTGCCCTCTGGTGGCTTTTAGAGTAAACCGCATTTAATTGTCTACCCGGTTACACTTAGATCAAAAAAAAATTTGTGGATTGACATGGTGATCCGGAGCAGTCCCAATCATCATTTCTTCCTTGTCCCATTTCACCCATTTCCTGAAAATTTCATCCAAATCTGTCCATGAGTTTTCCAGTTATTTTGCACACAAACAAACAAACCAACACCGGCCATCACATAACCTCCTTGGCGGAGGTAAAAAATCACTTACAGGGCCTTTAAACCTCACCAGTTTATGCATTATATCTTAATTTGTAGAAAAACAGGAGCACATAATGAACAAATTATGATTTCAGAGTTAACGTGAACGGCTGTTAAGCTGAACTACCAGGCTGCAGCTTCATATTGAATATACAAATGCGAGAATGCTATTGTTCTTATCACAGTTAGACAGCACTGAGATACAGTATCATAAGAGTTTTACAGTATTAGACAATGGAAGGAGCTTCTATTGGTTCGAAGTATTTTATTACTTGTAAACTACTATCTCAGGGCTTCAGACTGAGATAGTAGTAATTGTGGTGTCTATTGATAAGAAGATGTTCAGCAAGTGATGTGTTTTGCTTGTGACAAGGTGAGACGCCGACCAAATGACCAAATGAGAAAGTTGTGTGCACCGGTGCTACCAGTCTTAAACCTTGTATCTGTTAGTCTGACTGTATCCAAAATACGCCTCAGGCTTAAGGATTTAACTTCCACTGAACTTAAATTTGTCCCTCCATCATTCTTGTTTTCTTGCCAGAAATGAGACAGAAGTTCGATGCAGGTGAGGATCCACTGGACCCAGAAAACCAGCAAGGTGGAGGTGGAGGACAACAGGGCTGGCCTTTCCACTTCAACCCCTTTGAGTCTGGCGGCAGCTTCCACTTCAAGTTCCAGTACAACTAGGCAGCAGGACTTTTCGAACACATGGGAAGCAGTGCCATTTTTAAGTGGGTGGGACTTGGGGGGGAAGGCCTGTGTTGGATTCATGGAGAAGTCTTCCTCAGAACTTGCGCTTCAGCTTGGACGCAGTTTTGTCGTTTACTCGAACTTTTGTTGTTTTGTTTTTCAAATCTGGACTTCTCAACACAAAAGCTAAGGACTGAACTGTGGCTGCTGGTGAATTAGGTTGTCGGTGTTGAAGCAGATGAAGTCTTGTTTGAACCCATCAGCTCCACTAGAAGTGGAGAGGTGGTGGTTTAATCAGTGGATGTGGGACATTTGGGGCGTATTTCTTTCTTTGTGCCATTCTTTGAACCTTTGCTGAGACTCTTTTTTTAATGCAGTAACTTTTGCTTGGACATTACATAGGAAGAATGTCAGTATGTTGGTGTTTTGCTTGCAGTATTCTTTTAAGGGTTACTGATCTCAGTCTGCATTTTTCAACATGTTGAAGCATCTCTACACTAGAGAACCAAGATTTTTATATTTAATGACATGAAGAGATCTGTGTTGTTGAGCTCATATATGATATACAATGGTGACTTAAGCACTATTACATGAAACGTCTGGGTGTAAAAGTTTAGAAATCCTATGGATCTTAAATCGGTGTAGGTGCTCCGTGATTGATTTTGATGTTGCATTAATTTAGCAGTTGTTTCTAATGAATTCTGGTTAAAACGCCCAAAATAACTGAAAAAAAAGTTCAATATTTCCTGAACAAAAACGTAGCAATTGATGACTGACTCAAGAGTTGTAGATTTTCTCTTCCCCTTTTCTTTCATTTCAATGCACATCTGTGAACACTTGCACTTTTAACCTTCGTTTTGAAAAACCACTCCGCAACTTCTCCACTCCTGAAATGTTACTGCAGGCTTTTAAAAGCCTTCTCAGAGACTCTCTACAAACCAAGTGTGTCTTCAGCGGCTATCTGAGAACCTCATTTATAAATAGGCCTCACAAAAAAGTGCACGTGTCAAATGTTAGACTGAGCTGGAGCTCGAATTCCTGAAGTAAACCATGTACTTCATAAACAGAATATTTGGATAATATTTATCCAGTGGGTTGCACTGACACAGAAATTGAAAACTGAACCATTACATTTGTAAATGAGGCTCTAATTTTGCAGCTGTGTAAGACTCACAGCAGCACTAGAACAAAGAGGATATGATTTTGAAGACATGTTTTTCTTTTTTAGCATAATTTAAGTTATTTTGCCAATAACAGCTTAAGGACACAGTGACTGTAAACTGCTTTTACTGCTCGATTGTGTGAACCAAAATGTGACAGACTCTTTGTATTTAAATCCGAGTGGGACGGTTTTGTTTCTGGGTTTTTTTTAGGGTGTCTATTGTTAGTGGCATCAATTTTTCTGTTGCCAAACTCAATCAGCTGACATGCTCAAGTGTATTAAAATATTGAAACAATCCAGGTTGGGCCAGTTCTTAAATGTCCCGTAAAGACAAGAACAGCGACACAAAACCTCAAATACAGCGATTTATTTTAAAACACACTGTAACAAAGATGTTCACTAACAGACACTAACAATTTCCACGCACATCCACGTTGCGGCTTTTTGTCCACACTTTGTCATACACACATGGCACACTCGCTGCGTTGTACAGCTGTCACTGCAAATAGACTCTTCCTTCAATCATGGAGGGAATGGCTAAATCCAGAATACTGACACAGAAGGTCTGTATCTGCTGAGGCTGAGCGACTGATTAAAATCCTCCATCGAAGATGTCCGTTCTTCTTTGGGCTCGGCCTCAGCCTTACATCTGGCTCAATGGGAGTCAGTCACATGAATGCTGTCCAAACAGACGGGGGCTTTGTCAGTGGTTCGCTCCAAATCCTTGTGTGTCATCTAGACTGTCTGCCTCCACCTCGATGGACACCACGTGGTGACCGGGGATCATGGCCAGGCCCAGGACTCTAGGTTCACCCTGGGAGAATGTGTCTGAAGGCAAAAGGAGAAGAGAAAGACAATCCAGTTCAATTGTTCAGGTGAGGGAGAGGTTTTGTTGCTCAAATGTAAGTCTCATAAACAGGAAAATTCTGCTGGTAATTCCTCAGAGTGATGTCACATGGCAGTCATTTGAGAACAGGGCTCCAGACTAACTTTTGGCATCAGCTGCATATAATAAATCGCTACTGTACTGGCCACACACCGGTCACAGCACAGGATCAGTTTCTTGAAGGCATTTTGCTTTATTCATGTTTTAATTTGGAACATCAGTTACTACAGCGCATGCAATTCAGATAGGTGTGTGGCCAAAATAAACAAAAGACAAATAGGGCATTCCTATGTCAGTTTCATGAAAGTTGAAACCAGCTAATTCTATCTTCCGGGCAAGGTGACAGGAGACACACAGACAGACCTGCTAAATACCTGTAGAGTCAGAAAAATTTGACACAACCATTATTTTGGTTTAGAAATTTTACACACATTTGTTTGCATCTCAAAGTAGTTGTTTCTTTTTCACCACAATTACTATTTGTCTCCTAGGAAACAAGTAAATAGAAATCCACAGCATGAAGCACCTTGCAGGAAGTGAGGGGAAAAAACTGAGGAAAGTAGATGAATAAAGGAGACACAGGTGAAAGGATCGGGGTCAGCTGTTTGTTTAGTCTGTCTGCACGACAACACACTCTTTAACTTCAGTCTAGTTGCACTCACAGCAAATTTGGGCTGAAATGATGAATGAATTAGTCCATTGATTTTTTTCTTTAGTTTTGTGTCTGTCAGTCAGACAAAATAAGATGTCTGATTGCACATTGTGCCCAGGTCATCCTGTTGTTGCCTACCTGTGGATTTGAGGAATTCCTGAGCTGAGCCGAGGATGACGTTGCAGTCCCGGTCTGTGCAGAGGAAAAGCCCCACCAGAGTCCGGCCGTCTGTCATGCGAATCCTCATGTTCTTATTCAGGAGCCCCTCCAGTTTCTGCCGTGCCTGAGAAGAGGAGGACACTTCAGACGGCTCCTGGGTGAGGACAGAAAGGAAACAGACCAAAATAACATTTATCTTTAATTCAACTGGTTCATTAATCAAAATATATACTTTATTTATTCATCATGTAAAAATACCTATACAGTTGGCACTTAAAGTTACTTTTAAAGGTTGCTTGCAGGTATCAGAAACAGTACTTTGTGTATTTTCCTACTGTAAACAATATTAAAAATACTACAGGATTGTATAAAGACATCCATTCATACTGAATTACAAATCTTATCACACATCATATTGTACGATCTTAATCTTCATATCCAATTTTGTAAAGCACATCTGCATATTATATAATATTGTAGTCTCTATTCGTATGTTTAAATTAGTCGGGTACATGTGTATTTTATTGAATATATTAGGGTCTTAACCTAAATACTTAAATGCGTTAGCTTGTCAATCTTGTTTCTTACTTCTCGCTTTGGCTCAGCTGCTGTTGTTTTGTATGTGCTTTGATCTGTCTGTCAAATGACTTCGTAAACCTTCTTTTTTCTCAAAATAAGTGCTATAAAATTAAGTTATCAGTATTATTATTGCTACTATCAGGGTTTCTTGTCTGACTAGTGTTAAGTAAACGTGTTTAACGCTTACATGCGTTTAGGAAATTAAAATACAAAATAGACATTTAGACTCTAGGGTTGATTAGCTTGCATTTTTATGAAAACATTACCCAGTAAGTACTTGTCAACGTTACACAGTCTGTACAGGTGACAGATATGTGCTAACATGTTAGCTGCCGGCTAGCGTTTAGCTACAACTGAAGCCTTGACAGTATTTAAAAATGTTCAAAGCAAAACATTTAACCTCACATTAATGACACGTAAAACTACGAACAGCTATATTAAATGCTAACAAAGTAAAACAAGAAACACATACATGAGTAGAAGGACCATTTTCCTCAATCATTGTTGCCATAACCTCCTCTTCTTCTCCTACATTTGCTTACGGAGCGATTTCACTGACGGACCTGCTAAACCGGATACATCCAGTTTTTTTCCCTTTAAAGTGACCGAGCACCAGGATGTTAATAGACTGACTCATAAATCAGTCAGGTTTAGCATAGGAATTCAAGCTTATTTCACCAGTACGTTGGTAGATATTACATATACTTCAAAGAAGAGGCAACAAACAACTGGAAACAACAATATTAAATGTAAGAATTTGTTGTTAAAGCTGACACATTTTCTCAACTGAAATTAGCATCTTTTCAGCAGGGTTTAGCCACCTGTTAAATGTTGTAGCACTACTGTCCCAAACAGTTCATTCCTGCTTCTTTCTTCATATCATTTTTCTGTGTATGTGTTTGTATATTATGGGTTTTGTGAATCTGTGGTGCTTTATTTTTCTGCATTAACATTTTTTTTTAAATATCTTTTTTAAATCATGTAACTGAACCTAGCTAGCACCTTTGTACATCTTTGATGATTATGAAAATATTTTTTACTTTACAACTGAACAAAATATATTTATAAACATATTTTCCACATTTTTCTCGGCTACCTATATTTTCACAAAACAATTTTTAGCATTAAATTAAAATAAACAATTCTGCCTGAACAAGTTAGAATATGATGTTTTAAAGAAAGATTGTTTTGCTTAACAAAACAATCTTTGACTACCCATGGCTACCCCAGTAGCCATGGGTAGTCATTTCAGGATTTTGCCATGTTGAATTTACCTTCATTTATTGAGATCCCTCTGAGTAAGTTGCTTTAAAGATGTTCCCCTTCTTTACTCTGGTGTTAAAATATGTAGCTATTCATATGGCAATATATGGTGTATGTCATTTACTATGTAAGTTATTATTTTGCCAGTGAAGAGTTTCACTGGGTAAAACTTTAACTAGAACAATTTAGTATAAAAGACATAAAGAGTTACTATTGTCTTTTTTGTTTCGTTCTTCATTGACTTTATGAACTGTCGTAATAATATATTAAACACTGATTTAAACGCACTATGTGATAATTTATTACATTCTATCCATTCTTTCTGACATGACAGAATAACTGTTTGGTATTCAAACATACTGCATTTCTCCAACAGAATGAATGTCATGAAGCGACCAAGTACCCACAATTTTGGAAACAATAATGAGCAGATTGAGAGTGGAGTTATACACCAGAGGTCACAAGCTGGTAATGAGTTGCACATCTGCGACACCTTGAGGTAAGGAGCTTGTCCATGCTGGTTTGTGGAGTGTTGTCCCACTTTTTCTGAAGGACTTGGCGAAGTTGGCGGACATGATCATCCAGATGTATGGGATGGGATACTTGACATTGCTGGTTTCATCAGTCTGTTGAAACCAGCAATCACTTTGGCAGAATGCTAAAGTGATAGCATTCTGCCATTCAGACATACTGTAGGTCATTTTTCATTAATGTGCTTCACGGACGCTACACCAAGTGGTGTGTAGTACATATTAATCCACTAATTAACAAACTAATACGAGGCTAATCAAGCTGTTTAAATAACTAATAGCCTAGTTTGTTTCATGATTTCCTTAATACTGAAATTTCTAAGTGTAATAATAACCTAAAATCTACTTCAGCAGCAAAACGAAAATACCCAGACAGCTACTCAAGCTTAGGACACTGAGGACGACCATTATGTGACAAGTGAAAGATTCCTACAAAGCTGGACAGGCCACACTCAACTTCAGCTACAGTTGATATTTTGTTAAAAACAACCCAGACTGCATTCATAATTGGTCAGTATCAATAATCTGAGCTATTAGTCTCTGTTTTCATTGCAGTAAAGTTTTATTTTTATGGAGATTTTAGTTAGTAATAGATGTGAAATTGTAGAACAAATGGATAGGGAAGTATTTTGAGATTTTGGCAGCAAAATCTTTCGTTTCGTGTTTTTGGACTAATATTGGTGATGAATTGTGGAAAAAAACACGCAACCCAAAGACCTGCAGAGGACCTAGACTTGTGCCATGTTAAAAGTGATACCAAAATGTTACTTCGCCTGACCGAAGAAGATACTATCACAACTTTTATGGAAAAGAGAGCAGTCTGCATACCCAGACATTAAGCTGACACAATTGCCACGTTGGAACAGCCTGAACATAAAGGAGTGCATGTCTGAAAGGGGCTTTAAATAACAATTTGCTACATTCAACCCTTTTCTAACCATACCAGTAGAAATAACAGTCAGAATCGGAGTCAGTGGTGTATACCCTTATTATATGGAGCCTTTAATTTGATTGTGTGACTAAACAAGGTGATTTCAAATCATTGTCTTTGTTTCTTGTGTTCAACAAAGTAAAACAAAATATATCAAATATAGTTAATTTCCTTCTCCTGTGACTAATTTAAAACAAAATTGACAAAATGTAAGTGAATTACACAGACTACAACTTTGTGGTTGAGTCGTTGCTGAAAAAGACAAGAAAAGAAATGATAAGACAGGTTCAGACATGATGTGGGGAGACAAGACTAACTCTGAGTCAAATGCATCTTAATCTCAAAAGACGTATGATTTGATGGTCACTTAATTACATGTAAATAGGACGTAATGTAAAATAGATTGACGTCTATTTATTATACAGCAAAATATTGATGCTTACCTCCTAAATGTGCAGCCTTAACACTGATATGTAGAAATTAACAGAATGTCCACGTACAGAGTGAAAATAGTGACTGGATCTGGTGGCGCTCTTCTATTCACAGAGTGAGCAGGAATGACACCTGCCATTTATTGAGTAGTAATATGTCAAAGCTATCAATCAGTGAATATTTGTAGTTAAACTCCTGATTTAAACATGTGTTTTTGAAACCTCCAGCCCCTGCCGACCCTCATAACCTACTGCATGGACAGCCGAAGGGGAGATTAATGGTACAAGGTGGGGCTACATACCGTGACGTCACAATGTCATAGCTAAAGGTAGGTGAAAATTATTTTGGATTGCCTCCTCTCTTGGCCTTCATTGTGTTCCACTCAGCCTGCAAAAGAATGCAAGTTGCCTTTAGTGTCCAGTTTAACCTTGAATCAGTTAAATTATTCAGTAATGTTCAGGAAAAAGGAGAAACATGTCTGAAAAAGAGAAAACTAGATGATGGGATAAACATGTTTTCCTATTCTCTTAAGCATCTTATGGCCCCCAGAATTCAGCCCTTACATCTCTTTGACTCTCAGTGTACTACAACCGCTGGCTGTTCCATATCTCACCTCAGCTGTGGCCTTAAAATCCTTGTCTTTGCTGAGTTGGGTTGTAAAATCAGCTACATTTGGGAGGTTTGCTACACAGTTAGCAGAGATGATGTGGCACCTAATTTTCTACATATTGTTTACAGATATTGTTTATGATTCTAAATAAATACACAACAATGGGCAAACCTGTGTATAGACAACTCAGCTGTGTTTCTTATAATGCGTTGCACACTTGATATCAAAAGAGAGCATTTCTAAAAGGTTTAAATATCACTTTTCTTCTCCAGAATTGTTCGATAAATTCACCTGAGGCTTTATAGGCAGTAAGAAAGAGGATTTTGTGCAGAGATGAGGGTTAAGAACCAGAGTACAAGATTCTAAAGCAAATTAAGCACTGACTTACTGCTTTAGAAACTAGTAAAGTCTCAATTACAGAAGACCCCTCACTAGAACCTATTACCAGGCTCAAGTCAGACTAAACACAATAAGAATATGTCATACTTTCACTTAAAACACTTTGTTTGGAAGTTTCACTATTCGGGAACATGCTGACCCAGAACTCAAGAACTCATCTTCCTCTCCACTGGCCCCCACTGCATGGCTGTTATTTAAGCATTATCTCCTCCCTGGGTTGCCTCAGTTCAGACAGCGCAGCACTGAATGGAGCACAGGAGCCAGTGTCTTCCTCTGTGTGTCACACTGCATAAAATCTGTGTTAGCTAGAGCGCAGCACCCAGGGGAGGCGCTTTCTCTCTCATCCTCGACATGCCTCCCTGCCAAACGGACACAGGGGGTGTTGGAAGGTGGAGTGGGGGGGAGTCACAGCACAGTAGTGCAGTGTGTCAGGGCCTGCGGCATACGAGAGTCCTGGCTAGATTCACCCTTTTTTTTGTAGTAGCATAGTGAGACACATGCACAGTCATGGCTGCAAATACCCCACACATGCACACATGGATGCTGGTGGTGAGGGTATATCAGCTGCACACACTGCGTCCGTCTCGCCAGCCTCTCAATCTGGCAACAGCAGACACCTCAGTGGCCAGAGGCTTAGTGGGGGGGGGGGGGGCTCCCTTCGCACACTCAGATGCGCACATCCCTTCTCTGTGTGTGTCTTGCATTGCACCGTGTCTCTCTTGGCAGATGTGGCCGTTGGATCAGGCACTAACAAATTCCTCTCTTCTCATTTGTGGGCGCGGGCGAGCAAAGCCGAGCTGGAGCGGCTCAGGCACCTGTTGCAACGGGGGAGAGGAGTGTGCACAGCAGACGAGGCATAACCGAAATGCTTGTTTGCACGATATCCAGTTATTGGTGTGGGAGCCGCAGCTGACGGAGTTATTGCACAGACAGAGTGCAAGGATGCTAAAAAACACAAAAATGATGTTTCACACAGTAGCACAGAGGCTGGCTGTTGGTCATGTGCTCACAATGTCAAAAGTTCAATCCAAGCTGACAGCTTCTGAACACGATCCTATAAAAAAGATGACATTTTTATTTAGGGATATTTCCTTCTTTTAGGTTATCTACAAATCTGTTGGGACGGCAGTTAATTGACACGTTGAAGGGTTAAAGTATGAGTTTGTTTTTAATCAAAGTACTGCCGCTTATGTTTGAGCTGCATAAATATCTTACGCCATGATGCAATATCTGATGGAAGTTAATAAAATAACTTAGGAGAGGATTCAGGCTTGTTGTTAAATGACCAGCCGGATCCAGTTTTGTGATTGTATCCCTAACTGATGCAGCGACTGTTATGATATCTTCATACGAGTATTGTACATATAACAAGTAGGACTTTACTTTCAGCTGCAGTTCCTTTAGATAGAAGCAATGAGGTGATCCCTAATATTCAGTGGCTGTATTTTTTTTTTAAATGAGGCACCTATAACCCCCCGTGTGCACATTTTAATATATCAAATCAAACATAATGACATTTTGAGAAACACTGGTCATCCTGCGGTTGTATTTTTACAATAACTCCATCTATTATAATGGCTCAGTTCTATTTAAGTATCTCAGTAGGTCATAGCAGGGTGATAATACCAGAACCCTGCAGCCATGATACATTTAACTATTTACACCTGTGATTTCTCTATTGTGACATGTCAACATGACTTAAGAGGCCTGCTGACCTTGACGTGTGTTTGACCCCTGAGGTCGCATCAGACATGATAATCATCAGTCAACAGAGAAATACCTTAACACAAGGTCCACTTTGTGCCGTTATTTTCTAAGCTTCATTTCACAATCTTCTGTTTCAATCTGAAGGTCATTAGATGCTATTTAAAGCTAGTAAGAGAACCTTTTGTCTGGATTTTTTTCACCAATTTGTATTGGCAAGGTCAAGATTGCACTTCTGTGCTCAAGTGAGTAGAATATTCAAGAGCTTTTCGCCACCTGTGATCAAAAGCGCCGCGGAGGGATTAACTTATTAATATGCACCCTCATATTCGAACCGAAAAAGGACTAAAATTAGAAGAAACTAAGAAGATAAAAATAGTGTCCAGCGGTGGCATCGCTGTTTGAGAATACACACACATTTAGAATTGTGAGTGCTTTTAAGTAATGATTCACTATTGGCTAGTGCAGCTTCAGAATGCAGCTGCAGAATTTTCACTCAGCCTGTATTTGGCCTTGTAAGTGTTCAAGAGTTAAAGGTTAATGCTGCCTCGAGGAAATGGAATCAGTCATTATGATGTTACTTTCCTCATCCAGCTGCTTTTTTTTATTTTTGAAGTGAATAAGTGAAATAAAATTATCTGAATGCATCAAAACCAAAATGTAAGGAATGGTTAAACTGCATTTATTTAAGCACACATCCAGATTTTTCACTGCATTTCTTTTTTTTTTTTTACCTTAAGCGGAGCCACAGTTTCTCCTCTCTGACCCCGATTTCATTGTGAGGTTTGAATGTGGAGGGGGAAAAAAAAGAGAAAAGAGCAAATCAAAATTCTTTTTGTCAAAACAAAAGTGCCTCGGAGCAGCCACTGAGGGGGCTGGCTGGGGCCTAGGGATTCCCATGGCCTTACTGCCATCCAGTTGACACAGCCTGCCGCTAATGAGAATTTACAGTAAGCTTTCAGAAAACCTCCTGTGCTGCTTTCAAACCTCTGCACCAGGGCTGGATTGTTCGCTCTGACCTGCTTCATGTGCTGTTTTTTTATTATTGTTATTTTTTTTAACAAAAAGGGGGGTAAAATGTAGTTTGCATATTGTGAATTGTTTTCATCCCCACCACAAGTAGTTAATTTTTAAGCAATACAATCTGATGTAAGTCTGGGCATGGCTGCGGCAGATTTTCCCAACCCCCCTCTCTCAATCCCTCCCCAGCACTCACACACACGCACGCACGCACGCACACACACACACACACAACCCTGCTGCTGCTGCTGCTGCTGCTCCAAAATAATTTTTTATACCAACGGTGGGGGCTCCGGAGAATATAAGGTGGCCATATTTGATAGATTTGTGTCGGGCTCTGCAATGCAGAAAGCGAGAGTTGTTGCGTGTGATCTTGCAAGTGACAGTGACACCAGGCGAGTCTGTCGGATTCGTGACTGATCCGGACTCGGGGAGTGAGAGAGAGAGAGAGGGAGAGAGGGAGAGAGAGGGAGAAAAGAGAGGAGGAGGGGGGGGGACAGACGGAAAAGAAACAAACAAGTAACAATGTAACTTACATGCAGTCACACACCCCTTTTTCTTGTAACAATGTGTACGTTTTTAAGGAGGGAGGGGGCGCGCAGAGGGAGAAAGAGAGACGGAGAGAGATAGAGAAAGGAGGAGGGGGGTGCGTTCTGAAATAATATAGTCAGCCATTTTTTATGTAAGGGGATTTTTTCTTATTGGGGGGGTTGTTAAAAAATAAATATAAGAGGGCGGCCATCTTTGTTGCTCTGCCTAGTGTAAAATATTCCAAAACGCCCCCCACTTTTTTCTGTGCCGATTTGAATATTAAATAAATATCATATATTCGGGCAAGAATACGCTTTTTTTGAATACGAGGACGGATCCAATGACAGGGATATAATGTCCTCTCCTCTCCGGTCCTGTGAGGAAGACGAGGGCATGGTGGTTAATTCCGAGGGAGGAGATTTTGATGAAGAAGACGACGACGGAGACCTAGACGAGAACGCAAGCGACATAAACTCGCCGGCGGCGCCTCGGGAAACTGCAACACCAGCCGCGCCAGGTACAGTAAAAGAACAACTGGCGGACGGAGTCGGGAGCGCGCACCCGAAATAAGAAAAACACACTTTTTAGCTAGCGCGGAGAAAAAATCCCGGGGAGAAGGGCGCTTTGGTCGAAGTAGCCCCGAAAAGCCGCAGTTTGTGCCCCCCCATTCCTGCGCCTCTTTCCACGTCCAGAACCGTGCCGTAGAGCCCCAGCCAGGAGTCGAGTGCGCGCGGACGAGAAAAGAAATAATAGTTGAGATTCGACTAAAAAAAAACAAGCCCCATGTTGCACCACCTAAACCTCCTGCCCTCCTCAGTTAGTGCACCTATATGTGTCCGTAGGTGCCATGTTTGCAGCTTGCAAGAGAAGCAGGAGAAAAAAAACCCAGCGAGAGCGCGCCTCGGAGTTTGCAACAAAAAAATGCAATAAAAACAACACACCTAGCAGACAAAGATGGGTTTCTGTTGTGTTGTGTGCGCACTCCGTCCTCACTCCACTTCCTCCTAACCTTCTAGCACATCCCAACAAAGTTTAAACTAAACTTGCCGCAGCTGGGGCTTTTTTTTTCTCGTCGCAAGCTCACTTCTCCAGCCAGCCGAAAGTTGCAGCTTGTTTGTCCTTTAAAAAATCCCCCTCTGACAGCTCCTACAGACACGCAGGGCATGGGAATGAGCTGGGGGGGTAATAAGGTCGCCCTGAAGGGTAAAAAAGCTCACGGTTGAGAAAGACTGGTAAAACATGGAGTCCCCGCTGGCCGCAGGCTATGTTTATATGTGATACCCGTCTGGAGGAGACGAGATGATGCGTTTAGCTGTGCAGACATGAAAGCCGGGTGACAGTGTGAAATCGCGGTGTCAGACACACCAACTTGCCCCACTGTCACTACCCCCATTGTCGCTATGACAGGTCAAAATAGGACACAGCTGCTGCAGGCTGCTCACTCGCAGGACAGAGAGGTGCAGCTCCCTCTGGTAGCTCAGGAACCAGCCTCAGAGTCCCTTCTATTAAACGCTGATTGTGTGTGTGTTTGCACCGCAGGAGTCCTCACCGATCCATGCATGTATTGATCTTATCAGACAGGTGATTGACTGAATGCATGTTATGACGTTCTGGAAGTTTCTGTGGCAGTGAACTTGCAGGAAAGGTTGGTTCTCCATGAGCTCGCAAGCCTTAACGGTGCAGTTAATTAATTAATTAATGCGTGCAAGTATTCTGATAATTTGGTTTGGGTGTGATTGAAATGTTTCAAAAGTGACAGTAAAGCTGTCAGAAGGTGGACTAGCAGGTTAGTGGTGATATCACTTGCTATTAGAATAACACAGGAATCATCCATTGCTTTGTCTTTACACTTAATTAGCTCCACTCCGGACCGGCCGCCATAACAAGCCAGACAGATAAATTAGTGTCGGGCTTCCCGTCGAGGACCTCAACCCTCTTACGACCTCTTGCAGCGGTCACAGCAGTGGTCGGGGTCCCGGTGGGGGAATTGCAGAGCGGGAAAAGAAAGTCGTTTCAGTTCACCGCACCGGCGGCCTTTGAATCACCGGGCCCTGCGTGCGTGCTGCTGCCGCCCCCGGCGTGTCTTCGGCGGCTGCACGCTGCACGGATACGCGGGAAGCGGGGCTGGTTCGTTAGACGGGGTGGGAGTGAAGAGGAGGTGGAGGAGGAGGAGGTGGGAGAGGTGGTGGTGGTGGTGGGCTGCTGCTGGTGGGAGCGCGCACCAACAAAGGCAAGGCAGACAATAAAATCCGACAAAACCTATCAAACAGGCTGGTTGCCTGGCGGAGACCGCAGCCCATATTTTGGTTATGCTTTAACGCTTTGCTGCTTTTCCTCTGAAGCTGGGGCCTGTGTCTTTTCTGTGTTTTCCTCTTCCCAGCTCCAAGCCAGGTCAGGTTGCAGGTTAAATTGCTTTCCCTGTGGTTGGGATATTGGCCAGGTACCACAGGGAATAACTGGCCTGACATTTTCACATCATCTGCTCCCTGAAAGCAGAGATAGAGCCATGTATTTTAGATGTACTGTGGCTCAGAGTCCTCAAGACAAGCTGAGGGTTTGAAGCTTTTCTATTTCTACCTCTTGTGTTTCCCTGAAATGAAAATGTTTGTAAATAGAACACTAGTTTTATAAAATTCTCCTTTTCTTCATCAGAACTTGTGGATGATCCTCAACACCAAAGATGGCTCATTTACAAAGGCGTTGGTCGCCCTTTGCATGGCCATAAACCAATTATCCCCATGCGATAATAACACTAATACCAACTGTCAAATCTACTTACAGCCCTCTAATAAACTCTGTCTAATTTACCATGTGTCACAATTCAGACAAGGTCAGAGGTCACTGAAGCCACTGTGGCTCATCGTGCAGCTTTTGTTGTGTGTAATTATGTTCAGTAGGGATTAACTGGCTTGTTGGGAAGCGTTCTGAGAAGATTACATTGTTTAGCTGAGTCTGATAGCTGTCTCTCTTTCAAGCTTTCTTTAACCCTGTCTCTCCTTTTGGTGTTCCTGTCAGACGAAGAGCCGGAGATATCAGACAGAGAGGTCCCGTGCAGGAAGAAAGGCCGGCCGAAGAAAAAGAAGGACGCAAAGAAGAAAGACAAAGAGGGGAAGCCTGTTAAAGCGAAAAAGCGCAAGAAGATTGTAAGTTCATTAGGCTGCCTGTCAGTCGGTGGATTTTTCAATTTGATGACCACAGTGCGTCGCCTTAATTACTTTTCTTTCACTTACTGCACAGGACAGTGATGTAGAGAGAGACTCGGATAGAGAAAGAGACTACGGTGAGAACTCAGACAGCGTAGCCAGCGACTATGGCTCTGGTGAGAAAAAGAAAAAGAAGAAGCATAAAGAGAGGAAGGAGAAGAAAACCAAGAAGAAGAAAAAAGACGACGGTGACCGAGACAGCAGTCAGGAGGAAACAACAAAGGTAAAGAATTCAATTTGTCTCCCGAAAGCCCAAAAGCCATCTTTGCCAAGTCCGCCCTTGTTTGTGGACTGATTGGTGGTTTCTTCTCAGCAACCGATAGAGCAGAAGACGTCTGCCCAGCTGGCAAAGGAGTGGGGTCTGGAGGATGTTGATCATACCTTCACAGAGGAGGACTACAGGGAACTCACCAACTATAAAGCCTTCAGCCAGTTTATGAGGTACGGCTCTCTTGTTTTCTCACGGCGTTGCTGCCTGTAGGTGTGGGTGACATTAAGGCATGGAAACAACCACATATGCAGAGCTGTCAAATATGCCAAGTGTACTGCTGGCAGGAGTGGTGGAGCGAGATCTCCTCTAGTATGCTTTGTAAGTTATGTTTTTTCAGTATCTGAAACCAGTAGCACTTGGGCTAAGTTGCAGAAGGAGGCAGAGTTTGACTAAAGTGTTTCCCTCACTTTTTTACAAGCAAGTGCAACACTGTGGATGTCTTTGAGGGAAGATTTTCTGAAAATGCTTGTCATTCCTGCACTCCCTCCTCTCTATGACAGCAGACTTTGCACTCCACCTTCCATGGTGGCGTTTCAGAATAATTATCCCGTTTAACTGGTGATTTTAAACATGGTTGGTCAAACCTTTGTTTGTGAGTTGCTGAGTGAAGACAGGGAGAGTCATAAATAATCTCAAGGATGTCAGAAATTAAAAGGAAAATGTTGTAGCTAACTATGTGGATGTTGAGTCTGTCCTTTAGGTCAGAACTGTAAAGATTCATGCTGTTTGGTTACTCAGGAGACTTGCCTCATGTCTACATGTGCTAGATGTGCTTAATGTCTCTGCTCAGCTGACACGACAAGCCTGGTTCGGACACTGAGGAGTCTTTTTGTATGTGGCTACATGCCATTTCTGCTGATACAGAATGACTAAAAGGGTTGATAGAACAAACACAATGTCACTTAACCACGAGTTTTTCCTTTCGTGATCATTTCAGTGTTAGAAAGTAAAGGACAGAGACAAACCAGTATCATCCAAAAAAACTAAAAACAATAACAGAAAAATAGCTGTATTCCGTTTTTACTGTAATGTCCAATTATTGCCACTTACATCCTCATTCTCTGCTGTGTTTTCAGTCCTTCAACATTAGGTGCAGCTGCTCTGTTGTTTCTGTTTGCACTGATTATTGGTTTCTGTTTAACTTTGACCAGGCCAGTCTCATTCTGCACTGGCTTCAGCATTCAACTAGATCTGTTCAGGGTGAAACAACCAGCAGCATATTAACTCAGATACACGCAGTTTGGGTTGAGTACGATTACTTGCTCCTGCCTTCCTCTGGCAGCAGCGTCTTTATCATCCCAGCTTGCTGTGTTAGTCAGGCAGCAGCGCTGACACTGTGTCAGTTGCAGCCTGAGCCTCGGTCTCTGTGGCTGACTCATACATACTTTGACTCTGATAACATTGAGTAATCCGTAATGTCGAGCGCATTTTTATGTTGAGGAGTTATTTGGTTGTCAGATTTGGCTGTATCAACTCCTCTCAGCCAAAATTGTCTGCAGTACAGCTGACACTCAGCAAAATGTAAATCATTCTTAGTTAATAGAGTATCCTGAACTTAACTCTGATAATAAGGTGGAAGTTTATGCATTTTGCAGATATAGTTTCTCTCTTAAAGCATACCCTCTTGCTCCCAGGCCAATGATAGCCAAGAAGAACCCGAAGATCCCCATGTCAAAGATGATGACCATCCTGGGGGCCAAGTGGAGGGAGTTCAGCTCTAACAACCCCTTCAAAGGCAACGCTGCTGCCGTTGCGGCGGCTGCTGCCGCTGCCGCCATTGCTGTTGCCGAGCAGGTCTCTGCAGCGACCGCCTCGCCTGAGCCGCCACCTCAGCCCCCGCCAATTAGAAAGGCCAAGACGAAAGAAGGCAAAGGTCAGTGGCCAGCCTTCCTCCTGTAGCCTTCTGTCTCCTGTACTCCTTTAGCTTTTAAGTTATTTTTAATTGTCTGGTAATCTTTTAAAACAGAGGTGAAGCAGATGACATGTTATTCATGCTTTCATTGCGACATCATGCCACCGGGATAATGTGAAGTTTAAGAGACACATGATAGAACAACATTAATCTGTAACACATGCTGCTCTTCTGTCTTCTGTGAACAGATATTGTCTGATATTGTGATTTACATGTTAATGTAGGAATTTAAACTAAGTGTACTGTGTATCACAAACATCGCGTTTACTCCCACTCCTTTGCTAATACAGTACACAGTCATTCTTTCATTTTGAATAATGCATTTGATCTTTTGTGTCCAGGTCCAGGCTATAAGAAACGCAGTAAAAGTCCTCGAGTTCCAGACAAGAAAAAGGCTTCAGCTTTGGCTAAGGCTAAAAAGATGGCACCCATTCGTATTAAACTGTCTCCTATAGGTGCCAAGAGGAAGAAGAGCTGCTCAGTGAGTATAAAATTTTATATGGTGCTGAAAAGAGCGGATGGATGGAGATAAATATACTGACCTGTTATTTTCCTCTGTTTTTGCTACCTGTTTATCCCTCTTTCCTTCTTCACTCACTCCCCCCCACACTTCCTTGCGCTCTGTTAGAGCGAGGACATGGATGAGGATGAGTCTGAGCAGGAGGACTCCAGCGTTCACAGCTCCTCGGTTCGCTCTGACAGCTCTGGTCGAGTGAAGAAGAACAAGCGAGGACGGCCTGCCAAGAAGAAGAAGAAAAGTAAGCACAGCCAACTTGTTGTATGTATGTATGTATGTGCATAATTATAAATGATGTACAATCTCCGTGTCCACATCTGTGTTATAACCCCACCAAGTCAAGTTTACTCCAACTTTTGGGAAAACCAAAGGAATAACGGAACTCAGCTGTTTTAGTTTTGTTTCAGACGGCAAGAACATAGTGTACAGTTTAAATGTGAGTGAAATAACTTTGAATATTAGTGGCACTGGTGAGATTTAAATCGCTATACAAGGGACGAGATATACTAGATGATGGTATTCAAGAACCACTTGTTGCTCTTTGTCAGCCAGGAGCTCTCAAGGTTTAATTTGTCCCCTCTTGGATGAATAGTGTTCACCAGCATTTCATTTTGCCAACCAGCGCAAAGCCGAATTAGACAAACAGGACACTTATATCTTTTGTAGATTCACTCTGTCTTTTGCAGCACATCTTCACAGAGAGCGTTTCAGCTGTGATTTTCGGCTGTTCCTTTGAGTCCGTAGGAAACACATCAACGTGCCCTTAAAACTCAATATTTTACTTGATGCATCAGTGGAAAATACATTTTAAACCTATATGTCAGATTGTTAAGTTATTTTCTAGTGTAAAAACCACCTCCAGACTAGAGCTGCAATAAATAAATGATTATTATCAGCTATTTTGACAATTAATTAATCAGTTTGAGTAATTTTTTAAAGAAATAAAGTGAAAATTCTCCGACTCCAGCTTCTAATAATTCAATATTTTCTCACTTTTTCACTCTTGACATGACACTAAACTGAATATCATTGGGTTGTGGACAAAGCAAGGCATTGTTTGACATCATGTTGGGCCTTTTCACCATTTTCTGGCATTTATTAGCCAAATGAATAATGAATTAAAAGAGAAAATAATCAACAGACAATGACATGAATAACAGTGGAAACAGTTCTTAGTTGCAGCCCTATTTCAGGTAGTCATTTGTCTTCCTATTCCTGCTTTCTCCAGTACCAGGTGAGGAGGAAGGAGACGGCTATGAGACCGATCATCAGGACTACTGCGAGGTTTGTCAGCAGGGTGGAGAGATCATACTGTGCGACACGTGTCCTCGAGCGTACCACCTCGTCTGCCTGGAGCCTGAGTTAGACAAGGCTCCCGAGGGCAAGTGGAGCTGCCCCCACTGCGTGAGTACAACTACACAGGAGCACATCCGCTCCTGTTTTCTATTTATAATTTCGCTTTGCATCTTTTTACTCGCATTTATAGCCAAGTGACAGGGCTACTTGGCAAACGCGGGCAAGAGAAGAAAAACTGTTTATTGGAAGTGGTTTGTTTTTACTTGCTTGGAGGATTAGATGAATAGAAGCTTTGTAGTTCCATCACAAATCTCAGTAGAAAACTGGCTGCATCTAGACTCATAAAATTCTGCCCAAAGACAGATACCTGAAGTGGTGCTGTGGGTGTAAATCTACTCATTAATCTCACAAATGAAGCTAAATGCTAATTTGTTGTTGCCAGGACACAGTGGAGATTCTGTTTTTGTAGCCAGTGTCTGATGCAAAACAAGGAAATTTAGTCATATCAGTTAAGCTGAACTGTGTTTCAAGAAAGCTAGTATGAAATTACTGACTAAATTGCTGTGGGAGGTTTTACAAAAGGAGAATGAAAACCAAAACACTAGCAATCATTCAGTTCATTATATGTGGACTTTTATGTGATTGTTGCATCTTTAAAGTTATTCAGCTGGCATGTTGTTAATACCCCATTCAGATGGACCTGCATCAGTTGTCTGTCTGCATGGATGACCTGGTATCGCTATCAAAAGTTGAAATAAAGTCATTACTGGTGTTGAAATGTGTAAAAAAAAGCTAGGGAGAGGGAGAGAGAGGGGGAGAAAGACGAGAAGAAGTAGAGAGAAATAGGCAGTGTGCATTAGAGAGTGATAAAGAGAGATCAAGACAGGCAGAGAGCCGACAGAAACTTTTATCTAGTGATTATGTAATGTCATTCTCAGGCTTATCAGTGACTTGAATTGAAATACACTGCACTGCGACAGCCAATATATATATTTTTTTTTACAGAGGAGCAATACTCTGAGAGAAAACACAGAAGTTAAAGTTGTAAAATTGCGTGAAAAAACTTGAATGTCCTCTGAGATCATAAAGTCATAAACTGACCAGAAAAAAATATTAAGACTGAGGTCACAAAGTTGCAAAAATATAATTGGGAAAAAGATTGTTTTTTTGTCACTGCAGGAGGCCTTAACTGTACCAGTGACATTTCTTATTCGACAATTCCATTTAATCTTTTCTTCTGTCTGTGCTGCAGTTGTCTTTTTTAATAACTGTTTCTCATAAATTTGTGGCAG
Organism: Dascyllus trimaculatus; assembly: GCA_024666655.1. Classification (NCBI taxonomy): domain Eukaryota; kingdom Metazoa; phylum Chordata; class Actinopteri; family Pomacentridae; genus Dascyllus; species Dascyllus trimaculatus. Next base: position 20,113,179 of record CM045467.1, on the reverse strand, counting down.
GTTTTCTCTTAAATTTACTACTTTAATCTCAGTGAATATCCATGTGTGAGTTGATTCTGTATAACTTTATTCTTAGAAATAATAATAATAAGTCATCTGATAGTTTTTTCTCTAAATCTTACCCTCCTCCCCGGCGTGGTAAAACTTCTTATACCCATTTAAACATTTGTTTTAATCGTCATTGTTGCACAGGGAGAGTAGACGACAAATATGGGTTACACAGGTGTGACATAAATTACGTCGTTCTTTTTTTAACCTTTGTTCACCCAGAATAGGTTCACTTGGAGCTGTGATCTATTTTTCATGAACTCCGTGATTCACACTCACAGACTTAATACAGTACCCGAGCAGCTCTATTGGAGGTCTCCTGAGTCCTCCTCCCTCTTATCTTTTATCTCTCAGTCAAATTTGCACTTTAAGACCATAAAATTCATAGTTACAGCCTGTTTTCACCTTGACAGGTAGTTTTGTTCAAAAAGCCAAGGCAGCCTGGTGGTTTAGAGATCAGAGGTAGCATGTTTTTCACCCTGTCTGTCTCAGTTCTTGTTCCTTGTCATCGCTACTGCCAGCCGTAAATAAAGGCATAAAAATGACACAAAGCACGAAAAAAAAACCCACTTCAGCATCTTCAGTTAAATGTCTGCTTTTGTGTATGCTTTCCCAGGAGAAAGAGGGAATACAATGGGAGGCAAAAGACGAAGACTTTGAGGATTTTGAGGAGGACAGTGAGGACAGAGTGATATCAGAGGTCAGCGTCGGGATCCCAACTGGAGCAGAGGAGGAAGATGACGATCACATGGAGTTCTGTCGGGTGTGTAAAGATGGAGGTGAACTGTTGTGCTGTGACACCTGCACATCATCCTACCACATTCACTGTCTAAACCCGCCTCTGCCAGAGATCCCCAATGGAGAGTGGCTGTGTCCACGCTGCACGGTTAGTTACTCCAGTGTTCTCGTTTCACTTTGTTTAACTGCTGTTTGTGTTCGATTCTGCACTTGGTTTATAGTCTGTGTAGTTTGTTATGTATGTTTATAGATTTATCTGCCTTATAAAATCAGAACTTTCTTGTTGACATATTTGCCTCCAGTGTCCGCCAATCAAAGGACGTGTGCAGAAGATCCTCCACTGGCGATGGGGCGATCCTCCGCCTCCCATTCCTGTTCCACCCGCTCCTGATGCCCCACCTGATGCCCCACCACCACCACCTATGAAAGGCAGAGCCGAGAGAGAGTTCTTTGTCAAGCTGACTGGGCAGTCCTACTGGCACTGTACCTGGATCACTGAGCTGCAGGTGAGACAGAGAAAAGATCAGGAGAGGCATGACAGGAAAGAATGAAGAGGCGAGAAAGCTGTTTTTGCATGCTTTGAGAGCAGTTTTCTACATATAGAGACATGTGACTGAACTTAAACAACACAATGAGTGTTAATGTTTGCAGCTGTTTTGGGTCTGCTCTGTAAACTGTTATGTGTTTGGGCTTAATAGGTCGCTCTTGCTCTGACTCTGTTGCAAATTGTGCCCAACATTTTTGAGGCCAGTAGATATATATAAAATGCACAAAATTGCACAAAATAATGTATGGTGGGTTCAGATTTTTCTCTTCTTTAGGCCTCTTAAAAACCTTCAGAGGGAACAATCCAAGAATGAAAATCAGTGCAGTCCACTTCTAAAGCTGTAACTTGTGATGAAAGATCACATGTCGATTTATTTAAGTTGAATTCTAAGTGTGAGGAGCGTTTGTCCTCTGTGCCTTCCTTTGTTTTAGAAGCATCTCGTACTTCAGCTATTAGATGTACGGGCACTGCATTAGCCATTTGCTGAGGCTATTTTAAGCTACACATATAAATGTACCCATATCTTACTCTATTTAAATAGCTATCATAAATATTGCATGTATATTTTGCTAAGAGATAAACATGAGTGCAAAACAGAACATCAGTTGAATATACAGATGAATAGTTTTGTTTATGATTAGCTGCCAGCTAGTGTCTTACAAATGCTACATATTGCAAAACACTGTATAGAAAATCTGCCTAAAATGGAGAAAAGTTAGGTTCTGACCAGCCTTATTTCTTATCCTTTCAGCTGGAGATCTTCCACTCAGTGATGTACAGAAACTACCAGAGGAAGACGGACATGGATGAGCCTCCTAGCCTGGATTATGGCTCGGGTGGAGAGGATGAGAACGGAGTGGGAAAGAGTGAGAAGAGGAGGGCCAAAGACCCCCAGTATGCCATTCTAGAGGACAAATACTACAGATATGGCATCAAGCCCGAGTGGATGATGATTCACCGCATCATCAACCACAGGTAAGGGGGCTGTGCATTTGAGCAATGCAAGGTGAAGGTTTCTGTACCGTGACTCACTGTACTGTATGTGTTTCCTGGCCAGTGTGGATAAGAAGGGGACGTACCACTACCTGGTCAAGTGGAGAGATCTGACTTATGACCAGTGTACCTGGGAGAGGGACGACCTGGAGATCCCTGACTTTGGGATTTACAAGGCTAGCTACTGGAGACACAGGTAGAACTGTGGAGAACATATTTTACACCCACTGACACTGTTATGAGAAAAAACAAAGCACTTTTGATTAAAAGAGGCAAGAGCTTGTTTTTTTGTTCACTACAACAAGTCAGTTAGCTATTTTCACTGAGTTAGAGTCAGAGTTACATTAATGTATGTATGTTTCTAATTGTTATTGATGAACCAGATCCTGCCTCTTAGCATCTAGCCAGCTTAGTTTTAATGTTGTAATAACTTTGTTGGTGTTAAACAGGGACACCATAATGAAAGAAGACCCAGACAAACCCAAGAAGATGAGGAGCAAGAACTCAGAGGGTGAAGATGAGTCTCCTGCTTCACCGGTCACTGATGTGAGTTAACTGTAACTTTAGTTTCTGTACTGTAAAGTTTGATTTGTAGCTGCTGCCTTTGCTTCTTTTGCCTGTCAAACCAGACACAATCTTTGTCAACACCTATTGGAATACTTTTCCAATCGCTAATATACTTTTCAGGAATTTGATCAATTAAAATTTACCTTATAAACTATGCAAAATTATACATCTATCCTAAAGTCAGATTCAGTTTTTTTAAGGGTATATCTCCATATTTTCTTGTACAGTTTTGTGGTCATCACTGTATGACACATCTCCACTGGCGGATGTATTTTCATAATCTTTACCGGAACTAATACTACAGATACATAAACCATTATTAAGTACTTCATGATGACAGTATAACAATAGTTTATTGTTTGAGTATACAATTAACTTTCCTCTTTTCTCCTTTTATCCCTCCAGCCTACGATAAAATACGAGGAGCAGCCAGACTTTGTTACATCAACTGGTGGTACTCTGCATCTGTACCAGCTGGAGGGTTTGAACTGGCTTCGGTTCTCCTGGGCTCAGGGCACTGACACCATCCTGGCAGATGAGATGGGTCTGGGCAAGACCATCCAGACCATCGTCTTTCTCTATTCACTTTTTAAAGAGGTACTGGACTTAATTTAATTATTTTTTTTGTCCCTGGGTGAACTCCTTTGAAATCTCACAATCTAACCAAATACTGACTTTTCCTTCTGTTCTCCTCAGGGTCACACCAAGGGTCCTTTCCTCGTCAGCGCTCCACTCTCCACTATCATCAACTGGGAGAGGGAGTTTGAGATGTGGGCGCCTGACTTCTACGTGGTCACGTACACAGGAGACAAGGACAGCCGAGCCATCATCAGAGAAAACGAGTTCTCGTTTGACGATATGGCTGTCAAAGGAGGAAAGAAGGCCTTTAAACTGAGGGTAAGACAAGGCTGATGAGAGTACACATGAATGACCATAACATGAACAAGCAACATTATAAAAAACGCCATCCAACATCCTTCATTTGTTGTTTCTCTGTGCAGCGAGAGGCTACGATTAAATTCCATGTGCTGCTGACATCTTACGAGTTGGTGACCATCGACCAGACTGCGCTGAAGTCCATCGACTGGGCCTGTTTGGTGGTGGATGAGGCTCACCGCCTTAAGAACAACCAGTCCAAGGTATTGTGGCTTGTTTACATGTGTCACTATTAATGCACTTCAGCTCTCTCTGGTGGACAAAATGTGCCATTACAACACTCTGCTGCTTTCTTTGTTAAATTCAAGTTATTTATGTATTAATTCCAAATCAGTCCATTTAGTATTAGTAGTACTTTTTAGGCAGTCAAGGGTACATATATTAAACAAAAAACTATACAACAACCTATAAGATAATTCATCTGTCAGCCTGTCAACAGAGTTGAGCTCAGCCTTTTTTTTTTGCTTTTGTTTCCAGTTTTTCAGGCGTCTCAATGACTATAAGATCGACCACAAACTGCTGTTAACAGGAACTCCACTACAGAACAACCTAGAGGAGCTGTTTCATCTGCTCAACTTCCTCACACCCAACCGCTTCAAGTAGGATATCTCTCCGTCTAACGCACACTCATAAAATGAACCTCTTTCTGGCAAGTTTTGCTAGTTAAAAATATTGATGTGACAGGCATTTATTTGCTGGTCAATAAATTTGAAGAGCCCATGTCATGTTTTTATGATTTCCTTCCTTTTGTGTGTTTTATGTGAAAGTTCTGCAAACCTACAAAGCCTAAAGGACAAAGGGAAATATATCTCTAAGACAGAAAACACTTCTATCTGTCTGAAATGCCTCGTTTTAGGCACCGGCTTTTCTTCCAATGTTTATTTATGTAACCATTAAATACATGTGCATAATGCCTGCCTAGTTGCTAGTTTGGCATGCCCTCAAACAAAGTATGAGCAGTTTCTTCGCAGTTTGGCATTGTTTACTCGCTAGAGCCTCTTCTGCTACAGATAAGTCTCTCTGCTTTATACTCAATGATCTGGGGTTAAGGTAAGTAACCAACCTTAACTCACTTTCATTGGGCCGGCTGACCGGTAAGAGCAGAGTGAGCTTTTAGGAGGGGAGCCTTTAAAAGACAGAGCTGAAACTGAGCATTTGAAAAGAGGTGTTGCAGCATTGTACAATATAAGGAAAATGTTGTGTTTTTTAACATTGAAGCATGTTAAAATATACTATAAGAAATGCGTGTATTATGGGCTCTTTAAAAGTAATTTTTCCGCGCTCTAGTAATATTGTCAACACATTACTTATTTATGTGACAAGGACTGATTTTACCAGTCCTTCACCTAATCGATTTCTCTGTGCAGTAACCTTGAAGGCTTTCTGGAAGAGTTTGCTGACATCTCCAAAGAGGACCAGATCAAGAAACTCCACGACCTGCTGGGGCCTCACATGCTGCGGAGGCTGAAGGCCGACGTCTTCAAGAACATGCCTGCCAAGACCGAGCTGATTGTCAGAGTGGAACTGAGCCCTATGCAGAAGTAGGTCGCTGACAAAATCGATGTAGAATATTTAATAACTGCATTGACTGCCTTTTCTGCAGGCATCCAGGAAGTTGCACAGTTGCCAACAGGTGCGCACAGAGCTGTATGATTTCTGTGAAAGTCTGGAAACACTTTAGATATTGGCCATAATTACTGGGTTCAGTGAGAATCAACAGGCCACACTGTTCTAAAACCACTTTTATGGAGATTTATTGCTTCCTTTTTATTTACCAGCAGCCATTCAGTCAATACATATTATGATTGGTTGCTTGAAACAGTAAATCTAATATGTAATGTTGACGTAGAAATTGAGACAACTCTTTAGCAAGAGTAAGAGAAAACAAACCGCAGAGTGTTTGATGTTGTCATGCAAAACTGAATAATGGAGTGCAGAGAGGAGAAAAAGGAAAGAAGTCACTCTTGATCTGGTTTACTGGCACTGATCTTATAATGTCTTTGTGTTTTTAAAAACAGGAAATACTACAAGCTGATTCTGACCAAGAACTTTGAGGCTCTGAACTCAAAAGGCGGAGGAAATCAGGTCTCCCTGCTTAACATCATGATGGACCTAAAGAAGTGCTGCAACCACCCCTACCTCTTCCCTGTCGCCTCCATGGTGAGAGCGCCTTCCACAGCCAAGTATAAAGATTTATAAAAAAAAGGAAAAATTAATTAATGCAGCTTAATTTGCTGTGTAAAATCTAAATGACTTAATCTATGTTTAATGGCACACACAGTTTAAGTTGGTCATTCTTTGGTTGATTTTCACCTCTTTCTAAGTGATTCGCTTTGATTTCAATGTGAATTGCAGGACAGTGACACCTTGTGGTCATGTGCCACAGTGCGTCTGTCTTATTCATGTGCTGTCAGTAGTACTGTACGTTGTGTAGCACAGGTAGAAAGTAGTAGTAGTAAGAAGCAGTATAAGGTTTGAATTAAGTTAAGATGCAGTGGTTTGTTATTATAAGACATCCACATTATTCATTAATGTATGAGGATGCAGTAAAACAAATCCCCTCCCATCTTGCAGCACGGACTAGTCCACCAGTGTTCACCTTGATACCTTATTTGTGTATTTGTAGGAAGCTCAGAAAACACCCAGTGGCGCTTACGAGGGGTCGGCCCTCACTAAAGCCTCCGGAAAACTGATGCTGTTGCAGAAGATGCTGAGAAAACTGAAAGAGCAGGGCCACCGAGTGCTGGTCTTCTCACAGGTACAACATACAGCATGCATAAACAAAGGCAAGCATATACACTCACACACATACCAGATGGGCATGTCCCTACGCAGATGTTGTATCCGTCCCATGACACCCCCAGAAGGCTCTGCAGCAGGCTGTGATTCCAGCTGTGCAGCTGCGTGGGTAATCAAGTATAGATGAAAACATGCACACATGACCAGCTTCTCTCTGTCGCCTTTTGTTCGTAGATGACTAAAATGCTGGACTTACTAGAAGATTTTCTCGACTACGAAGGTTACAAGTATGAGAGAATTGATGGAGGCATCACAGGAGCACTGAGGCAAGAGGCCATTGACCGCTTCAACGGTAAGATCCTGGACCATGTGCACTAAGTTGCCCTCAGATGAACTTAGTTGAGGATGAATAGGAATCATATCATCGTTTGCGCCTCCTGTTGCCATGAATCACAGTTAGATAAAGTGAAGAAATAATTAAGATGCAGAGACACTTTGTTAGAGAGACTTGGCCAATTAAACCAGCTTTCCAAAATACACGTCAATAGAAGAGGCAGTACATCAAAACACAAAGTACTGTAGGAATACTGCATTAGTATTTTTCTTTTAAGCTTTCATGTCTACGAAGGTAAAGGAAATGAGGAGTCTGGAACAAAAACTGTGAATCAGTTTTTATTTTAAAATACCACCAAGTTAGGCCGATCTGATGGCAGAATGGTTAATGCGCATACCATATGTGCACATATGAGCAGCAAATCCCAGCTGAGAATCATTTGCTGCGTTTCATTTCTCTGTTTTACTTCCTTAAGATAGAAGAAAGGAACACCAAATGGATCCTGAGGGTTATTTATGTGTGCTGTTCTTTCACCTTTTTCAGCAACCTACATTCTGAAAATGGCAATGTTTGCAGAAGAATTGGATCATGCAATGAGCAATTAAAATGCCAATGTTTAGAACTGGTACGGTGCAGTGGAGATAGGTCTGACTATGCTGTACTACACATGGAATATCATTGTAATGTTTAAGCATTTGTTGGCAATGGATGCCAATAAATTATATAGTATGAAAAATAGCCAAGAGCTGAGTGATGCATCTCCTGGAGCTGGTACAAGGGCATTTGCTACTTTAGGTAACTGCCAACGTTAAAATATAATGAAGCATTAGAGCCACACAGGAAAACACAACAGGGATACCTAAATATAGAAGCCCTTGTGTTCTGCAAACTCATTGTTCTCAGATAACTTTAATCATGAAAACAATGTTCCTGTTTTCAGATTGTGTAACAATGACAATGAATATTTCATTTGATGTTTTTTCTTCACACACATTGCACAGTAAAAACGACAACATCAAAGTTCAGGATCAGATAATTGAAATGAATGTGTAATTAGAATTAATTAAACGCACTTTAAAGTGAAAGTTTAATGTTAAAAATGCTTTGGTGCAGCAAGTGAACAAACAGCTAAGTCTATTTTGTTATTTTCAGAGAAGCTGTTCCTATTCTTTCTGCTATATTGCTGCCCTCTTACGCACTCCTTTTCTCTTCATTTCCAGCTCCTGGTGCTTGTCAGTTTTGTTTCTTGCTCTCCACCCGAGCGGGAGGTTTAGGAATCAACTTAGCCACGGCAGACACCGTCGTCATCTTCGACTCTGACTGGAATCCTCACAACGACATTCAGGTGCTGTTTGACCAGCTGTTGTAAAAGGAAATTAATCCCTACATTATCACCTTTTTTTGTAAATCAAAACCTAAATTGTCCCTCTCTACACAGGCATTCAGTCGAGCTCACCGTATTGGACAAGCCAATAAAGTGATGATTTATCGTTTTGTGACACGAGCCAGCGTGGAGGAGCGTATCACCCAGGTGGCTAAGAGAAAGATGATGCTAACCCACCTAGTAGTCCGGCCAGGTTTGGGATCCAAGGCTGGCTCCATGACCAAGCAGGAGCTGGATGACATCCTAAAGTTTGGGACAGAAGAGCTCTTCAAGGACGAGGGAGAAGGTGACAGCAGTTGTGGTTCAATGAGGAAATTGCACAAACCGGATATTTTTGTCAAATGAAATTAGGATTTTAGTTAAAACATAATAATGATGGGCTTATGGTCAAAGCTGGTGTGAGACTGATTCTAAAAGGGAAGGTTTGGCAGGGAATTCATGTCCTGAAGGAAATTATATTGTCAAATACACTCACTTTTACATCTTGACAAGTTTGGCCTGAGGTCATGCTTGGCATATTCCTGTTTTATTGATGAAATAATTGGTTGACAAGAACATTTATTTTTGTTTAACTGGTCTGCAAGAACAAGACAAACCATTCCCACTTTTTGACATTTGGCAGGTATGAAGAACAATGCGGGTGATAAAGTCGAGGACGAGGGCAACGTCATCCACTATGATAGCGTTGCCATCGAGAGGCTGCTGGACCGAAGCCAAGACGCCACAGATGACTCGGACGTCCAGAACATGAACGAGTACCTCAGCTCCTTTAAAGTGGCCCAGTACATGGTCCGAGAGGAGGATAAGGTGAGAGACAGAGGAGAGAAAGGAGGACATACCGTATTTTATGTTTAAAATGGCAGTTGTATTTTACCAATTATTTATGTGTCTTGGATTTATTGAATTGTGAGTGGTGGGTAGGGAGTGGAGATTTATTGCATAGTGTTCTCCACATATAGTCATGCACACGGGGATGTAAAGGAAATATGTTGTGTGCACTCTCCCACTCAGCACACTGAGGGAGAGTGTGCACTAGAGAGAGAATTAAAATGAAACTATACAGAAAATAAGAATCTTTATTTTTGTAAGTGTGCACGGCCTGGTGGTTGGGAAGGACTGGTGCAGAGGACTGATTCATATTGGATCCTTTTAATGATATCATGTTAGTCCCTTTCAGTTGAAAGGGACTAACATGTCCTTGTTAACATGTCCATAGGGTGCTTTTTATATGCTGGAAGACATGTCATGAGCGAAACTAGTGCACAACGCCATGACTGATTATATCCACCTTGAACCTGTAGTGTAACAAGGACAGTTTCAAAACACAGATTCAGACTTCAGGGATTTCATAGGTAACAAACACTATCCATACTTTCTTGAGGAAGCAACAGTCTAGTTACATCCAAGCCATTTCATGGCAGGAAGGTTTATTTTCTTAGACAAACTTCTAAATATGGACACCCTCTTAAAATAATGGCTCAGTCATTTTTTCAGGTTTTTCAGAAATAACTAAAAACTGAACCGCACCATACTGAACCTTGACCTGGGCTGTTATACTACAGGGGTAGAACTGCATGATCTGTTCCACTGGGGATGTAGGTGATTTGGAACTGCATCATGAGGAGATGATTTAGGCAAAAAAAAAAAAAGTCAATAAATGACTCAAGTCATTATTTTAGGAGGACATGTAACTTTGGTAGACAGATGTAAGTTTTTAATGATTAAAAAAAGAAACTGTAATAATGTAGCCCCATTGTTGTTGTGTATGAGATCTAACATCTTTGCATAAAAATTACAGTGGTTATATCTATCTATCTATCTATCTATCTATCTATCTATCTATCTATCTATCTATCTATCTATCTATCTATCTATCTATCTATCTATCTATCTATCTATCTATCTATCTATCTATCTATCTATCTATCTATCTATATCTATCTATGTATCTATGTATCTATCTATATTCTGCTATTGTAGCCACAGTTAATCAGATTCAGCTAGGTACCTTAGAGACATTAAACAATTGTTTGCACAGAAATCTGTGAGCTTGTAGCAACAAGAATGTGTTGCAGATGCAAGTGTCACCCTGCCCATCTCTAAACATTGTTCCTTGTGTGTGCATGTCTCTGAGGAAAGGCCCTTCACATTACTTTCTTGTAACTGGTCTCTAACGTAATCTTTTCTGACCTTTGTGTACGTATTTAATGCTGCAGATCGAAGAAATTGAGCGGGAGATTATCAAGCAGGAGGAGAACGTGGACCCAGATTATTGGGAGAAACTGTTGCGGCATCACTATGAACAGCAACAAGAGGATCTGGCGAGCAAACTGGGTAAAGGCAAGAGGAACCGCAAGCCTGTCAACTACAACGACGCTGCACAGGAAGACCAAGGTAGGGACCAGGTTTGGACCTGGTGAGACTCAAGTAAGCTGAGGAAACTCTTCTGAAGGGGTTCAGGTCAATGACAAGTCAAGAGTCGGATCATCTCAGTAAAAAAGGAGCTTGAGCTTCTTTTAGGAAGCCCTGTATTTAAAAATGATTCCTCTTACATGAAGCTAAGGATAACTTCAATATATTGTTAAAAGTTCTTATTTTAATCTTATGATCCTAATAGTAAATAGTAAGGTTTTAGATTACATGTGTCCTTTTTGAGTTAATACTTGCACAGTGGAAGTGAATGGGCCTGGCCTATTGACAGACCACCATGTGCTGTTTCAGAGTGGCATGCTGACATTTCAGATAACCAGTCCGAGTATTCAGTGGGCTCCGAGGAGGAGGACGAGGACTTTGATGATCGGCCAGAAGGTAAGGAGAGATAAAAAAAAAAAACGAGAAAAAGAGACATCAAACCGAGCAGAGCTGCTCATGAACAAATGAAAGACGTCTATTGTAAGACAGCCTCTAAGGTCTGTGTTGAATTACAGTTTGAAATTGATTTAGTGCCCTGGCAAACCAGAACAAGTTAGATTGCCAAAAATGCAAACCACCATCCACCTATTGCTTCAGAAATATTTAAGAAAACGCTTCAAGCAAATCAGAAGTTTTGAATTCTCAGTTGATTTATACCTACTAGCTATAAATTTTCTGAAAGCTCTTTAAGTCTGCAAAATGTAAAAGAACCCAAACAGCATCCGTCTGTCTCCCCCTTCTTACAGCAAGCATTCCTCCATGTGTTCTTACATCCTTTCTGTTGCTGCCTTTATGCACAGGTCGAAGGCAGTCTCGTCGTCAGTTGAGGAACGAGAAGGATAAACCTCTGCCTCCTCTTCTGGCCAGAGTGGGAGGCAACCTTGAGGTCTGTACAGCTCTGGAAGCTTTCCTGCTTTCATTTTGGCCTTTTTATTGTGACATTACTGAAGTCTGTCATCTTTAATCTGAAGTGAACTGGCAATCTTAGATATTTTTCTTGCAATCTCACAAAAAAATTAATTATCTTAAATTGGAGATGGCAGCAAGGCCATTATATCTCCAACAGCTTTGAACTTTCCAAGCTCATTTATCATCGTGATAGTGGTGGACGTGCTTATAATGGTCTGCATTGTTCAAGCTGGGGCTCAGAGTTTATTTTAGCATTATCAGGCGGTCAGACTTATCCAGAAAAGGCCTTGGGATGTTTGAGAATTACAGATGTCTGGAGGAGGATAAAAAAAAAGTTTTGTCGTGGTATTTTTATTTGAAATCCACCAGAATAATAATGATACACCGATATATTTTGACTGACGGGTATTAGATCCAAGGTTCAGACAGCAGCAGCTTCACACGCTAAGATCCATGGTATCCTGTAATTTCCTTCAATAGGTGCTGGGCTTCAACACACGCCAGCGCAAAGCCTTCCTGAATGCAGTGATGCGCTGGGGAATGCCGTCTCAGGACGCTTTCGCCTCTCAGTGGCTTGTTAGAGACCTCAGGGGCAAGACCGAGAAAGAATTCAAGTAAGTAACAAAGAGTCTATTAAGGAAAGCTGAAACTTCCCCCAAGTTCAATTTAATCATCTCTCCCTCTTCTTCTTTGCCAGAGCTTACGTGTCTCTCTTTATGCGTCACCTGTGCGAGCCTGTTGCTGACGGGGCCGAGACATTCGCAGATGGCGTCCCGAGGGAGGGCTTGTGTCGCCAGCCGGTCCTCACGCGCATCGGTGTCATGTCGCTTGTCAAGAAGAAGGTCAGACCAAAGCTGTTGGCCTTCCTAGATTAGGACAAATGGGGGTGACTGAAGCAAGTTCTAGGTGTTGTAGTCCTTAAAGAGCCCAGATTATGCACATTTATAAGTGTTTTTGGAGTCTACTAGAATATGTTTACATGCTGTAATGTCCGTCTCTTTAAGGCCCCCTCATGAAAATCCTAGTTTGCTCTGATTGGTTATCTGGCCCAGTGAAAGCCGGTAACATTGTTTATGTGCTGTAATTAAAGATCTATGAGTACAAACAGAGTGTTGTAGCACAGAACTACCTGATGTAGAAAAGCTTAGACTTTAAAAGCATTTCAGGCAGGCAATGAGCAGTGTTTTCTGTGGGGAGAAGAGCTCCCTTTGGCCTTTTACAAAAGCAAGTGTGGTTTAACACTCCAGAAAACACTCCTTGAGAAGCTAATTTGTCAAAAACCACAGCAGAAAAGAAACAATCCAATCTGTTTACAGTACAACCAAACAAACTGTTTCAAACATGTCAGTCAATAATGAGGCAAGAGCTCAATTTCAGTAGTTTTCCACACAACAACAAGCTCCCATTAAGTTGTTCATCTTGCCGAGAAGTTGTGTAGCTCATTGCTCTGAGACTGCTCTCGTCGTAGCAGGAAATGTTCAGTTTGCAGTAAAGAAATTAATCTCGTAAACAGCTGTGGGACTACAAACAGTATACCCTAAGGCAGATATCAATTGGATAAAATCACAGATATTGACAGTATGTCAATAGTGCTAAAATATAGGGATTGAATTCATTGTGCATTAATTCTGCTAACACTAAAGACTACTCTACAGAGAATTAAACACAACAAATGTAAATACACTGAAAGCCTATTGCAGGAAAAAATGCAAAAACAAAAAACTTTGTTAAAAATCATAAGGATTATAATGTTAATACGGAGCCTCCGTATCAACATGTATTTACAGGTCTCTGTGAAGTCGTAAGTCATCTTGTAGTAAATACAATGTCCTAGGTCTATTTCTAGCGAAGCAATCTGTCCTGACATCTTGAAAGATGTTTTCATTGCTCTACTACTTTCAGTTTGTCAGTTTATTTTACTTTGTCCAAACATCTTCAATCCAGCTTTCAGTTCAACTTGTTTAAACCTGCAGACATCCTGATCTGCTAACTGTGCCACAGGGAATGTGTGATATATTGCCAGACAAGCAGGGCATGTGGGTGGTGTGTTTAAATGAGGTGGTATTAGGTAAAGTGAGTGCATGCCAGGATCTTTTTTTATTTTGCTGAGTGTTTCATGTTTCTGTTCAGATCCAGGAGTTTGAACACATCAACGGTCGGTGGAGTCTTCCAGAGCTTAAACCTGAGGTCAGCATAGACAAATCCTCCTCAAGGGCCTCCTCTCCTGCTGTGAAGACCGCCACTCCCACCCCTGAGGCCAGCTATAACAACACACCATGCACCTCCAAGCCAGGTATCCAACAACACACACACCAGCAGGGGGCGCTCTACGTAAAGGGCACCAATAAAGTTGGATACGATCCACTTTAATGTACATATATGTCAATGTGTGTGAACACATGCAGCGACCCCTGCACCAGCAGAGAAGCTGGAAAAGAATGGGAAGGAGGGGGAGAAGGAGGACAAGGAGGAGGCTGAGGCCACACTGGAGAAGGAGAAAGTGAAGGAGAAAGACAAGGAGAAGGATGAAGGGAAGGAGGTAGACGGCAACAAGACAGGAGACCCTGAAGAGGTGGGACACGATCCTCAAAGCACAACACATTTCACAGCTGTTCTGTAGGTCTGAGTGGCCAAAAACAGTATGTATGAACTACATCAAATATAGTTTTTCATTTTCATATGTATTTGCCTTTGCATCTCTGCAAAAGATAAAAATATACTTTGTTTAAAAAGCTTTCAGCCCTCTTTTACATCAGAGTACCATTTGTTTGGGTGCATTTTACAATAAATTACATGTGTTTAACATTATTTTCAATAGTTTTCGTAGACATTTAACAATTTCTGTCTCACACATAAAATCCCAAATTACATTGCAAATAGTGCAGTTTTGAAATAACATGTACATTCTATGTAATTTGATTGGCATTTTTATACAGTGTGAAAATCAATTTAAAGTTGTGGCTACCTGGAACATGAGAAAACAAAACTACTACAGCATGTGCTGGAACACATGATGTTGATTATTTACAAATTTAGTTTTAAACTGAATAAACTGTTGCCACAAATCAGATATTCTCAGTTCTGTAATAGTTAACATTTGAAGATTTTATGATTTAACATCTATTTAGATGTACTAAGTGACAGAATATCACTGTTGTCTTCTCCATAGCTTTCTTCCTCAACAAAAGACACATCACAAAATGCATCTCCTGGTCAAAAACCTGAAGGCAAAGGAGAGGGTGACCCGAAGGAGGACGAGAAGAAAGAAACAACTGATGTTCCAGCTGCCACAACAGAGGAGAAAAAAGCCCAGGAGGAGAGTAAAGAGGAGACAAAACACACATCGAAGCAAGACACAGATGTCAAAGAGGAGAAATCAGGTATGAAAAACAAGGGAAGCAAAGTCGATAAGCCCATAAGCAGAACTTCATCTTTGTTGTGTTGTGAGATAAAGTCTGACATGCACAAACAAGAATTCCGAGGATGGTTTCCTACCGCAGGTTTATGTGACTTGTGATTTGTTTGGCTTTTATACAGAAGGAGAGAGGGCTGGGGAGGAGAAAGAAAAAGAAAAACGTGAGGAAACATCGACAACCACAGAAGCAACAGATGTCAAAGATAAGACCGAGGTGTCTGATTTGAAGAAAGGTGTGTGTCACTGTACTGGTCTCATTATCTACTAGACCTGTGAAGGTATGCTGCCATAAATACAAAGGTTTGCTAGTTAACACATTTACTGTCTTTGGTAATAACAGAAGAGGTCAAAGGTGAAAAGGATGTTGGGAAAGAAGCCAAAGCAGCAAAAGAGGAGGCTCCTAAGGGTAACGGGAAGCCTCCGATTGAGCGACCCCGCTTCATGTTCAACATCGCAGATGGCGGCTTCACTGGTTAGTACTGATTTACCTGCAGCTTTACAGCTCAGTTTGTCAAAAAGAGAGTTTTCTTGCAGACTTGCATAAAAATCGTCATTAAGGATTCAAAAAATTAGGAGCATTTCTAGACCTCACAAGTCGTGTATATATTCAGCGAAATTGACCCACTTAAGGATGACTCAGCACCGAAGAGCTTTTTTTTTTAGCATTCCTATGAAGAAGTGTGGTTTGGAATGATTTGCACACAATGCACAGTGGTAGTCAAAAAAGAGAACTAAGTATGAGGCAACTTACTTGTAAAGATGTGGTCACATTAGTCTTCTGTTATAGGAAATTTCATGGGAAATGCCACGAAAAATACAAAGTAACGTCATGTTTCCGGTGGTCAATATTTAGATGATGTTCAGGTTTTATTTGACACTTAACTCTTTGCTCTGAATCTCCGACAGGACTCTTAAAAAGTATCCCTTCAAGTTCAAATTGCTGTCCTCTGATATATAATCTAGGCTATCTTGTATTTTAATTATTAAAGAAAAGACTGCAACCATCAGCTGTAAACTGTAAAAATATTTCCACTTCAAGACTGACAAGATAACATGTCTTTCCAGGTAATCAAAAGTGAACGGTGCAGGGGTGAAAATAACTCAATAGGCTGACCAGAATGTTACTAAGCAGTCCAAACAGCATAAAATTAACTACTAAAATGAACCAACAAAACATTCCTCTTGCTTTCCAGTGCTTCTGTACAAAAGCAGCAGTCAGCCAAAATTATCTCCACCTTGATCACAAACCCAGAAAAGCTGTGGGTGTGCTGTGGAAAACACCTGCAGCCAGGTTTCAGCTAGCGAAGCACTTTGAGACCAACCTAATTTCTGCCTTGTGCCGGCTTCACCCCCGCAGAGCTGCACACACTCTGGCAGAACGAGGAGCGGGCTGCCATCTCCTCGGGGAAGATGAACGAGATCTGGCACCGCCGACACGACTTCTGGCTGCTGGCGGGAATCGTGATGTATCCTTGATAGCAGTTGCCCGGGCGATGACCCTGGTGTGTTTATTTTTCTATCGGCCGGCAGAAGCCCAGCGTAATAAGTCAACAAGGCGGCCAGAGCTCAGTAAACAGCGAGCTGTGTCTGCTGGAAGCTGATGTAGTGGGTCATTTAGTTCACGTTGTTGTCTCTATTATGGTAATTAAGGCCGTGCTGCGTTCACATAAAGCTGTGTTCTCATTAATCTGCAAGCGAATGCTGAGGCCCAGATAGAATGAAATAAAAGGAAGACTGCTTCGCTTTAGAAGCTGCTTGAAATCTGTTTTGTACTAAAAAAAAAAATCCTGTTTTGCATTTTTAATAAGAAAATTGTCTTGAATACTTCTCCCATATTTTGTTGCTCATCCTAACATGAATACTGACAGTAGGAGGAAACAGCCAGCTGAAATTGTGTACCAAGGTTACTGATAGTCAGTTTTACCTTTCAGTTTGCGAATATATAAAGCTAATGTGTTACAGTGTGTCTGTTAGTGAGCTTTAAAGCAGCTGCAAGGTGCATTTTGTCACCTTCAGACAGAGCCAGGCTACCTGTTTCTTTGTTTCCAGTCTTTATGCTGGTCTTTCAGCTAAGCTAACAAGCTGCCCATTTTAAATTTATACTGAATGAGCATTTACGAGAGCAGGACACATCTCTTTATCTAATTTGTGCTAGGAAAAAAATAAGCATTATTACCAAAGTATGTTCCTTTAAAGTATGTCTTCTAACTCTACTACAGCTCAGTAATTAGCATCTTGTTTGTTTAATTCATAAAGCAGGATTGTGAAACAACTGAGATTTCAGCAGGAGTTACATGCTGTAGCTTCTCCTTCCCAGGAGTCTTGTTATCATAATGAGGTTGTGTGGTTTGGTACCATCTGTGTGTGTCTGCGGCTCTGTGTAGAGATCCATATCAGAGAGTGTGCTTTACACACTATATTTGCACATCCTGCACAGTCAAGAAATGTTTGAAGTACTGTATATAACCTCCTATAAAACCATAAATGGGCACTGCTACTTGAAAATGAGACAGTAATTGGCGAGGCTTTAGAGCATTAGCAGGCACATGTTTCAGCTTTGGACAGGGTCTTGCTAGCTGTTTCCACCTTGTTCTGGAGTTTATGCTAACCCTAGGCTAATTGCCTTATGGATCCAGGTCTACACACACAGACAAACAAGAGTAGGGTGTTTATCTGTTCATCCAACTCTTGGTAAGAAAATAAAAACTCATATTTTCCCTGACATGTACATATTTTTGGTGTTATATGCTGTTGGTTGGATGTGATAGCAAACACTGTGCTGCCTCATACTATCTCTGACAAAACGTGTTTCGTGGCCCTTGACCCCCTGCGCTAGTCACGGCTACGCTCGATGGCAGGACATCCAGAATGATCCCCAGTTTGCCATCGTCAACGAGCCTTTCAAGTCGCAGGCGAATAAAGGCAACTTCCTGGAGATGAAGAACAAGTTCCTGGCTCGACGCTTCAAGGTAAGACGGGATGCCGCTACACCTTCATTTTGACATCCGAGAGCTGCTTTTTCCCCCACTCTTTTAAGTTGTGCTGATACATTGAAATTGCAAAAGAAACCAATATTGTTAAATGTTAAATACAAACTTACATAGAAAATGGAATTGCCTTAAATTGGGTAAATTTGACTGTGAGCAACTTTGGCTACTTGGCAGTTTTTAAATTCTTTGGTGCTATGGACCGGATGGTTTTGGTTGCTATAAAAAACTCTTGAGGTTCAGCATCTTCGGTCACCTGACTTGTTTGATGGTCGGATGACAGATGCCCCTAGACCCACATATTAGCCCAATGGTATTGCTGACGGCTGCATTTCTGAAAGAGCTCTCATCCTGTTTTTGAGCGGCTCACATGTTTCAGATCCTGCCCTCAACATCCTCATTTACTGTATTGCTTTCTCCGTCTCGTCTCTGTCGTTGCTTCTCGTTATGTGTCTCGCTAAAATATATTGGAGGTTTTTGGTAAATCTGGAATCAGAATGCAATTCTGTCTTGACAATTTCTGCTTACCGTGTTTTTGTTGTAATTGGTTGTGGAACACGACGACCTCTTCCTCGACACGTTTACCATAAATAACTCCTTTTTCCAGGACACACACTAAACAGAATTACTGTTTGGAGCTGGGATTCTCGTGAAATGCTTGTATTACCGTTGCTATGACAACTAAGACATTGATTATAGAAAAATGTCAGAAAAAGACAGAGAGATGATTGCAGCAATTTTCAGAAGGAATATAATAAGAGAAGATGGGAAAAAGAGGGAATTACAAGAGCTCTTTTGTCATGTTTAATTTTTGTTTAATTTTCTTCATCTGTGCTTCAATGGAAGGAAGCTACATTTGATTAGTTTTCCTTTGATTTTAGACTGGTTTATTAAGTGTACTGATTTTCTAAGAATATATAGGTAGTTTATGCTCACTGTTTTATTAAGAGGATTTTTTCATTGAATGTGTGGCTTTTTATATAATTACCCACACCAACGGAGTCAGCTGTGGGTAGGGCGGTCACTGCCGTCTGTCTGTCTCTCTGTCTGTCTGTCTGTATGTCTGTATGTCTGTCTGTCTGTCTGTATGTCTGTATGTCTGTCTGTCTGTCTGTCTGTATGTCTGTATGTCTGTCTGTCTGTCTGTATGTGGGTGTGAGGTTGTGTATGTCCGCACCATAACTCGATAGCAAAGACAGATAGGACAATCAAACTCAGCACAGATGTTGATCTTTACCTAACCCAACCCAGTCACCCATTAATTTTGGGGTGCAAAGGTCAAAGGTCAAGGTCACAAGTCTACCTGCCATGTTTAGGAAGGCATCCAAAGTGGGTCTGCCTATCAGTTGAGTGCATTCTGTGTTCTTTGTTTGCAATCAGTGGCTTCAGCTGCACACTGTCACAACTCGCAGTGAGTTCAGCTGTGCAGGGGAGGAGCTTTAGCTTTAAGTCTGTGGAACTCATTTTCTGCGGAGCTTTGCACAGGGAGAACTGTTAGTTTGATTTATTTGTGCAGAAGCACATGCAGAAGAAACACTAGATATATAAGTCTTATTTTTAACCTGCCATAGTTTTTTCTTTCACATAATTGTCAGCCATGATATAGTATTCTTGCTCTGTCTGGGCAAGATTTGCAATAATATGCAGTCTGTGTATTTTATTAGAATAAATCAAGCTCATGAGATGAAGAATATTTTATATTTCCTTGTTTTATGCCCTTATATTCACTGCATTTGTCCAAATGAAACACCTATGTTGGATATGGATTGCTCTCTGTCTTCAGAAAGCAGCTTATTAGATATCAGGACATTTAAGCATGTAGCATGTTGACACTGGAAAAATGACAAAATCAAAACGCATGCTGAGAGTTGGTAAACGCACGAAACACACCTGAAGTTGGATTTTGCCATTAATGCCGTGCACAGAACAATAGAAGAGTTACTCACTGCAGCACAAATGCGAACCATTCGCAGGTATTGAGACAGGCTGAATATCATCTGTTTCTCTTACTCTTGTTTCAAAAGGCCATCCTTCAAACCATATTGCTCAATAAATCTTCACCTAACAGTGGTGTTAAAAGTTGGCTTTGGAAGGTGCAACCCTGGCTTATGTGCAGCAAAAAGAAAGAACCACAGCAAAGACGAAAAAAGAAAAACAGAAGTTAATGTATCAAAAATGCAATTAAATTTGAACATTTAACTTTATAGGTCCATTCTATTTTATGAATTATTGATGACTTCACCAAACCGTTGCGAATGTAAAACAGGCCACCAAAATGGGTTCACCATAAAATCCTCTTTGAGTTCCTAGACTGAGATCACTTCATGACAGATGGATATTGAGTTCATACTTGCAAATGACTGAGATTTTGTTGCAAAACTATACGTGAAGAAGACACGGCTTGATTCTTGGTTTATTTTTCAGAAAAGTACAATTAACATTAGTATTGGTGAAATGTGAAATAAAGTAGGATTCGTCTCAAACAAGATTTCTAAGAGTCATAATAGGACTGGCGGAAGATAAATAGATAAAGTATATTTTAGTATATTACCTTAAAAAACAATGTAATACTAATTGGCCTATTGTACATAGTGACTATGTTAAAATACCCTTATTAAAAAAACAAAAATAATATTTCTCCCAAGCTCTTTATACAGCTAATGAAACTTACTAATCCCCTCATTTTCTTATGCAGATGTTCATACTCCAATCTCATTCTGTTTAAAGTAGTTGTCCTTTTCTTTCTGACCCGAAATGTGGGCTTTTCTTTTGGGAATGCCTCTGTATCCTAACCTTGTACCCTAACTGTTGGGTAATTGGTTGCCTACTGTAAACTACCAAGAGACTGCGTGTAAAAAAAACTGCAGTAAAACCTCCAATTAAGACGAATATTTCGAATGTGCTGTGTACATGTCCAAAGAGTCCTCTTAAAACATGAAAAATACCGACATATCCCGCATGTCTTATTTTACATGACGTTTATTTAGTTTGGAATATTGTCATATCAGACATGTAGTCCTTGTGCACCAGTAACATGTTGGGATTGGAGTACTGCATTGCAAACCAACTGGGGTGTCAAACAATAGTATGCTATGTTTGTGAAATAATATCTGTAGTAAAGTACACATTCTGGAAACAACACTGTCATTTTAGAGCCCAGTGTGCAAAAACGCCTATATCATACAGTATAATGCAGAATCAGTATCTTCTTTTAAATCTTTTTCATTGGTATCCAACATGTTTGATCTTTTCCAACTGATAACTTTACTCTTTTATATTTAAAATGTATAGTGTTGCTGTTTTTTATGTATTCCCTGTACTTTTAGGATCCTCTTTTGTTATGTTTATCTGAATTTTCCCATAAAGCAGTAAGAAACTGCTCTGAAACGTGCATTCACTGTTATTATAAGACAGTAGGTTATGAAGCATTGGATGTACTAATTTTAGTTCCTCTTTCCCTACCACTGTCCTCCAGCTGTTGGAGCAGGCGCTGGTGATAGAGGAGCAGTTGCGGCGGGCAGCTTACCTTAACATGACCCAGGACCCGAGCCACCCGGCTATGGCGCTCAATGCTCGCTTTGCAGAAGTGGAGTGTCTGGCAGAGTCACACCAGCACCTCAGCAAGGAGTCACTGGCAGGAAACAAGCCAGCCAACGCTGTCCTGCACAAAGGTCAGCTATGATGTGATGACACCAATATTTCTGGAGAAACTGTCTCTTTGTTGCGTAGTAAATGAATCGACAAAAACAACTGAGCCTGCATTGGACATGGAAACAACTTTTGTGTCTATGAGAAATACAAGCAGAGAAGCTGAGACAGCAAACTTGGGCAGACAGATTTAGAGAAAGTGGGAGAGATTGGCAGAAAGATAATGACAGGCGCACAGTGAAAGAGATCCACATCAACATCTCACCACAGCTGTTGTGCAATCTTTGTTGCTGCATTGACCATATCTCTCCGCCTGGAGCTGTAGTCAGTAACGCCAAGCAGATAAGCTTACACTATGTTAAGTGATAGCTCCAAACATTTCCTCACTGGGTCCCTAGCAAGTCTGCCCATGTTTATACTGTCGAAAGAATAACATGCTGAGCACACTACTGTTCTTGTTCTCATCTTGTATGTCTGCACGTAGCATTTTTATCAAATTACAAGTGACTCTGATAGTCTGTGGTCAGTGATTAATTCCATGTAGGGATGCGATGACAGAGAGGTCAGATAATAAAGGATGGGAACTGTAATCTGTTATAAAAACAGTGTCAGAAATGTGCTATTTCTCAGCATTTTGTCAAATAAAAGCAACAAATTTATATAAAAAAATAGACTGTTTAGACAGACTGTTTACAGTGTTCGGACTCTCTAAGTTATATTTGAACTTCATCGTTATCACCAAACTTATTTTTAAAGATGTATGAAGAACGTTTTGTGCAGAAGCAGTCAAACAAATGAGAAAATATCACGCGTATGTGAAATACCTTAGATTGCCAGCACTAATCAATAAAAAAGTGAAGTATCAAGTATTTAATAAAAGGTCGAAAAAAGCTGGAAATAAGAGCTAAAAGAGTGAAGCGCTTGTTCTTTCTTCCAAATATTGTTCATGTTGTTTGTTGTTGTCATTGCAGTGTTGAACCAGCTGGAGGAGCTGCTGAGTGACATGAAGGCCGACGTAACTCGGCTACCGGCCACGCTATCCAGAGTCCCACCCATCGCCGCCCGGCTGCAAATGTCCGAGAGGAGCATCCTCAGCCGTCTGGCCAGCAAGGGCACGGAAACGCACACGCCCCCGGTCAGCATTCTGCTTTGAAACACAGCACACGCACATGCACACACACACACACCCTTAATCGCACATACAAACAGAAACACTCACAAGTTGAAACCCGCTCGAGCTGCCTGTACACTGACGAAAAGTAATAGATGGAGGGCATCCAGTGAAAATACAGAGCCTATTATCTTGTCACCCACCTGGGCCTTTTCACTCCCCAACTGCTTAGTCAGCATGTTTCTTTGTCGGCTTACATAAGTCAAGAATGGTTCATTTGATTTCTCTTATTCTTACATCTTCCAATTTTTTTCACTCTATCTGTGCATAATTCCTTTCTTTGTGCAGCCCATACCTCCAGGACCCTACGCCACCCCTCAGAACTATGGAGCCCCCTTCACCCCCGCCCCTCCAAGCGCCCTACACCTGGGAGGGGCCAACTATAGTCAGATGCCGCCCGGATCCTTCATATCAGGTCAGTGTTTGAAGCTCCAGTGACACTGCTGTCCTTTTGTTACTGTAAATGATTGTGCACTCAGGAGTCGGAGTGCGTATTTGGTATAAAGCACCAGGAGAAGATAGAAAGTGTGTGGAAAAAAATGATTTGACATTGAAGCTACTTGAGTGCAGTATAAGAGGAATTTGAGGAATAGTAAGGCAGTAAAAGTGCTCTGTCACTGAGCCATGGAAAATGCGCGTTTGTGGGTGTGTGAAGGAAAAAGCAGGTGAGTGAGTTATAAACAGTAATAATAAACATCAAAAGGTATTAGGGCTTCGATAATTATAGTATTCAAGATAATTTACAGAGGAAGAATACCTGTTTGTTTGATCTGGTTGACACCTGGCAAGCTGATGATTTAAGCCAGATTTTTGCGTCTTTGCCAAGGTGTTATTGCAATCTCACTGTAGCCGCCTCTGGCACAGGAACTGATTTATATCTCAGCACAGAATCAAAGGTAGTGATTGTCATGACACAACTGCAACAGCAGCTCATTTAGGAAATGTTACCTAAAGAGGTCCTGTTCATGTTCTTTACTTGTTGCTTGCTGATAAAGGGCAAAGGAGGAAATGGCTTTGCTAGCTCAAGCATAAACGTCGGATTTGTCAAAATTATCTTGTTTTAAGCTGGAGTGTAGGGCTTTTACGTATACTTCAATGTCTGTTGCTTTCAAACCATTGACAACTGAGTTCACACAATGCTGATTAATCCTGTCAGCACTAGGTAAATCTCTGTAATTTGCAGTATACCAGAGTTTTAAATCTAGTTTCTGTGGCGACATTCCCGCACTGGCTTACAGGTGGTAAAGTGTTTATGTGTTCACCGGCAGTGATTGGTTAGCCAGAGCTGAAGCGTGGAGCAATGACAGCAGTGGAGAGAAGACGAGGCTCCAGCTGTGGATGCATATTGGGAAGGAACAGTAGCAACTATAGGAGCAAAAACCCAGGAAGAGTTGACAGTGTTTGTGTAATTACTCCCACTGTCAGAAGGGGGAGACAAAAGTCACGCGCTGCAGGTTTTTAAGCAGTTGAGTAATGTCTTTTTATGGGTCTGTATCAGATTTGTCAAGTCTGAAAAAGGAACCCTGGTGATATCATCAGGGTTATCTCTGGTTGGTCTTGAGATGACTTATTTATAAATGGAAAGCATTGCATTACAAACAGAGGTATAGCTGCTAGCTGTTAAGGTGTGAAGAAGTTTACTTCTGCCATTCCTCAATCCTCTTCACAACAAGGTAGCCTTCCAGCTTCCCAAACAAGTAAGAAGTTTTCTCAGCTGACACGGTCTAAATGAGGAACCATCTGTTGTCTACCTTAAACTTTGTATTATTCTGCCTTGTCACTGCTTGCTACTTGTGAGGTGAGCCATTTCAAGCAACTGCCTTGCAGTCCGCCAGGTTTCTTTACTTTCTCGAGCTGCTTCTGCTAACTCCAAAATGTCTCAGCCATGAGCAAAGCATGCAGAGTGTTCTGCACATGGCTACAAGAGTGAACACAAGAGCCTTCATGCACTCTCAGCACCTAAAAAACTGGAGACACTGTGGATTACTTTTATTATTGATGCCCATATTGCCACAACAATAGGAAATCCTCTAGTGTCAGCACAATACATGGCTAATGAGGCTAACGTTGCAGTAAGTTTTAATGGTATGCTCACAGGTCAGAGCTGTGTGGAAATTGTAATGCTGATGGACATTCAGATATGGTGGAAACTCAAAGTCTTTTTATGATCAGTAAACAAGGCCTGGCTGTGTTACTGTGTTTCCATGTCACCTGTTGGGCTTCATTACAACCAAAACTCAGCCAGAGTTTACATCTGTTTGCTTCTTTCCTGACTCTTTACTCACATATACTGCGTTTTCATAAAGCTGCTTTCTGCAGCCCATTAAAACTACATAACCAGCAGTCACTTCATAGCCATTTTTCAAGCTGCAGCTCTGCAGCACTAAAATACAGATTTATTACCACAACCCTATCTGACAAATTCATGATATACATGAGCTAAAAACGTTGTGTTGTGAATATGGTGATATTTCCATTTGAAGTGAGAGAGGTGATAGAAAGTCCTGGTCTCACACACGTATTCAAGTCTGTGTTAGCTGTCATGCAGTCAATTGTTTTGCTGTCAATCACAGCTGCAGAGAGTCTTCTTCCTGAAGGGGGCAGAGACAGCAGCAGCTCAGCTATATTTAAAGCTATAAACACTGAAACGGTTATATAGATAGAGCAAAGAGTTTCACACCAAAATTACTTGACTTTTCACAAAATAGAAATTTGTTCATCCTTACTGAAAAGGACAAGATAACTCAGCACTTTTTGAAGTTGCTCTGTGTTGTTTTTTCAACTGTCTTCTCTAACTTTAGAAACCTGTATAAGAAAACACACGCACACAGTCTCACCCATTACAGCTCTTGTGATCTATTTGGTTAATCTCTTTAGCCTCCAGTATATTTAAATATTGAAGAGGGTGCACAGCAGATGTAACCAGCCTCCACAACACCCTGGTGGAGAAGGAAATATCCGGCTTTAGAGATAAGGACTTGATTACTTGGCAACTTCCCCTTATGATGGGGCAGAACCAGTCTAGAGTGGTGCTCCTATTTTTAAAGATATCATCTGAGGAATTCCATCTTTATATGGTTATGTTGTTGAAAAACATTCAGCAAAGAAAATGGAAAAAACATGTTCAGGCTTCATGAAAATGACTGTCTCTGGGAAATGGGTATTTTAGGATTTCTGTGCACTGTACTTAGTTTTGTGATCAAAAACAGCATTATTTAAGTCTTCAGTTTCATTGTAATCCCTAAATGAGTGGCACATATGACTACCGGATGGCTTCTAAAGCAGCATTGTTTTAGGCACTTTGAGTAGACACTTTATCTCCCTGAGCAGCTTAAGTTGTGAAACCTTAAAATCCAGAAAGGAGTCCATATCGGAAAAAGACATCTGCAGCAGAGTTTGTGATGTGGCTGCCAGATAGACACCTGAAATAGACATTACCAAAATCAAACACAAACGTGCTGCGCTGCTATATTAAGGCATTTTCATCTCTTAACATGTCTAACCTCAAAACCTCAATACTCTGCTCAGCAGTTACAGGATCTAATAACACATTGTGCAACGGTAAGGCACAGTCTGGAGCGCTATCAGACCTGTCGGAGGAGTGTTTTCTTTTTCAGGCATGTTTATTTTTCCTTGTGAAGTCCTATTGTGGCTCTCATTACTTACTGAGTTAAAAGGTTTGAAATGAAATTTTAAAGGAAAAAAAAAATCTGTTTTTGTTTTGGCCTCTTGTCCCACTTCTTCTCGTCTGCAGTCTGTCAGAGCTCACTGGCAGTTTGTGAATTTATTTTCTCATAATTAGTCTGGTAACAGCATATGCTCTCCAGACGTACTCTCTGCTCTGCATGTGTATTCGTGTTCGGAGATGTTTAGATAGCAGAGATGTGGCAGAGATAACTAGTAAAACCTGATATTCCCCAATAGCTTTGCCCTGAAAACCACAACACCCAGCTCTCTCCGTGCTGCGCCTGCCTCTTGCTCGGTGTATCTTGATTTTTGTAATTGTAGACTGAAACATCTGTCAAAAGCATTGCATTTTAGAGAGCCAGGGCCTATCTCTGAAAATGTCATTATACTCAGCCTGTCTGAGTCTGGCCATGCCAAGAAAACATTCGGACTTTGTACCAAGGTATTTTGAGAGGGACAGAAACCGCAGCAGTTTGGTTGTGTAAACGTCGTGTTGTGACTTGTGAACTGGCAGAGGGCTGGGCCCAGCACTGGCTGTTCAGAAATAGTTGCGCGTGAGCTGTGTTCCTCCGTGGGTTTTTCGCTCACCGGAGCCTCACAGAAGGCAGCTGAGTTGAGCCATGTGCAGTCTCCATACTCTGGCAGGGCACAAGCATGCAGCAAATGAGACCGCATTTACGGTCTTGATTGGGGTCGTGCTGGTTGCTGACCTTAAAAGATTCAGCCAGAGAGGAAAAAAGAGCGAGCAGAAGGAATGGATGGAGTTAGAATAACAAAATTCTCTGATTTTGTGACCTCTTAGCTTCCCTCCATTAACAGCACTTTCCTAAGAGAAGCTCCCACACTTGAGTACACAAAACATGTCCAAAAATATGCTTGTCTGCTGTGGCACTTTTGAACTACACATCTACTACTTTAGCTGCACTCTGTGAACTCTGCTGAAAAATGTAACAATGCACCAACTCCACCGATGAAGAATTGTTTTGTGCTGTCTCACACGTGGCAATATCTCAGCATTTGCACAATATCTTGAAATGCATTTTGGAAAACCTGTTTCTGCCATCAGGAAGCTACACATCTGCGCTAAAAGGAGTTCCACATTTTAGACAAAACTTCATCTTTTAGGAGCGTAGCAATTAAAGAGATGGAATGAAGCGCAAGCCCTCATGTCTGCAAGCACCTGCCATGCTGAAGTGTCCTTGAGCAGGACACTGAATCCCCCCCCGCCAGCTCCAGTAGCTCTCCTCTGACCTCTGACCTCCCTGCAGAGGAGGGAGGAAATCTAAAAGAGAAATCCCTTCGGGGACCAGTAAAGTGTCACATTATCCTGCTCCCCTCTCCGAGTCTCCACTACAGTCTGCCGCTTGTCTGCCCCCACAGAAGCCGCCGCCGCTGCTGGGGCCACCGGGGGAGCTGCAGGTGGAGCCACCGGAGGGTCAACCGCTGCCGGTGTTTGCCAGAAGACCAAGGAGCACGATGTGGTGCAGCGGCAGCGAGTGGTGGATCTGTGGAAGGACGGTAAGTCAGAGGGGGCCATTGGGCAGGAGCTGAGGATGCCCAAGTCCACGGTGCACAGCATCATCGTCAAGTACCGGCTCAGCAACACAGTGGAGAACCTGCCGCGCAACGGGCGACCAAAGAAACCCTGAGGGGGGAGGAGGAAACTCATGAGGGCATTGAAGAGAGGACAAAAAAAATCCTGGAATGTAACAAAAAAATGGAGACTGAAAAAAAAAAGGACAGTGCAATCTTGAAAAGAGACGAAAACCTGAATGCATGTGAAGGAACTCCAAAAAGGACTCAAGGATGGAGCACTTTGACACTGCTGGAATGTGAGGAATAAAAAGGGAGAGGAAAAGCTCACTGGATGCACCGAATAAGGATGGGAGGCAACGAAAAAAGGAGAGGACATGAAATGTGAAACAGAAAGTGGAGGCGGCACTTTGATCCACAAGAGAAAGCGAGCAATCAACCGCAGAAAGAGCGGGTCCAAAATAAAAAGGGAGAGGTGAAAAGCTGGGCCTGAGATCAAGCACTGATGATGCTTGGGGTTTGGGATGAGGCACAGGCAGAAACAAAAGAGAGGTTACTTATATGAAAATGGCGCTACTGAAAAAATAATCCAAAAATCTGACTTTGAACGTCTGGACTGAAGACAAATGGAAAAAGACAGTATGTTAATGCAATCAGGTTTTTAGGATTTCAGATATGAAGGCTGAATTGAAGAAAAAAAATGTAACAAAGGAGGACTTTTTATACCTCCTTATACAGATTTCATAAGACTTCTTTTTCTGTTTCTCCCTGTGAGACAAAAAAGATTTCCCCTCAGATCAATTCTTCATCCGCCGGCTGACTGAACAAGCCTGTCCCCTCGATCTGACCCTGTACTCCCTCATTCCTCCGCAGCCTTCCACTCCTCCGTATCTCTTTCTCAGTCTGCACACTCACACATATATATACACACCGTGGACCTCACACACAACCTGAAAACCTGCAAAGAACTTAATTTATCTGCTGAGTACAGGCAAATGAAATCCCAACTTAAAATAGAGTGGGACAAGCTGGACCCAGATTATTTTGCAAAAAAGAAAAAAGAAAAAAAAAGCAGGGTAAGAAAGAAAGATGGGGAAAAAAGAGTTTTCTAAGTATAAAACTCGACTTCCCATGGACACTCTTGCCCTGGCATTCCTGAGTCTAGCCAAGCATAGAAGCAAGAACCATAGATATAAAAGAAAAAAACTGAGACGCTGCCTTTGTCCAACAGTCAGTAGCAACATTGTGCTAACCCAATCTGATGGACTGCTATTAAGACATGTACTGTATTACAAAGCATATTTACTATTGCACCTTTTTTGGTGGGGGGGGTGGGGGTCACTTAAAGGGGAATATCACTCTAATGAAGTATTTACATTTCCTGTTTTTAAGCCTCATCGCAGCAAAAATCAGGATTTACGAGCAGCTCTTCCCCAAAGATCAAGACTGTAATCTATCACTGAAAGAAAAAAGAGAGACTCACTTTGAAGCCCGAAGAGACTTTTTTCTTTTTTTTTTTTTTTTTTGTTCTTCGAGCTTCTTTTATTGTGACAGCGTGATTGATTCCATGGCGGAAAATGTCCCCTGATCCCTGAGAAAATAAAACACTCTGGACTGTGTCATCGTTTTTCCAGCTCGGTGTGTGTGCAGTAGAGCTGTACATCAGTGTGACATCTCGGCCAGGAGGAACTCTTCGGCTTCGTTTTGCGGACGGAAGAAAAGTGAATTATCAATTGCAGTCCAAACTCTTGTGGGGTGTTTGGGCATTTTTAAGCTAAAGCTGAGTGGTATTTCCCTTTAAGGTTAAAGGACTTTAAGACAACACAGAAGTGTAGTAGCGGTGTGGCCTGCAATGAGAATATGCCGTGTGTGTGTGTGTGTGTGTTTTTGTGCATGGTAGTTTTGTCATTTTTATCAGAACTAGATATTGGTATCAATGATTCTAATACAATACCTTTTGGACACTTTGCTTGCAGGAAAAGGTTTTTCTACAGAACACTTTTATCTATTTCAAAAAATAAGCTAAACTTCTCACACGCTTGTTAACACGAAGCATTTTGTCGAAATAAAATGTTCTAAAATTTGCAAAATTAAAACTTCAAGCTGCGCTTATTCATATTTTTATACATGCAGTGGATACAATGTTTGTGTTTGATGTGAAAGATGCTGCTCATAGTGACAAAGCTGCAGAAACTATCACCAAACTCTGCACTTCCTGTTAGATTGAGGAAGCGTTTTAGGGTCTTTTAGCTCTTTGTTTTGATTTTTCAGCCTGCAACTTTACTGTTCTGGTTCAGCCTCACTGCTCTCAGCATTATATCTAGCTGCAGGCAGCTTTCTCTGGCAGCTGGTGAAGATGGTGGAGCACCAAAATAGAGCTAAAGATTATTACACTTACAGTCTCGCTGCTGTCTGCTGCATATGTATAAGAACAGCGAGCATGGTAGCTATATCAGATTTTTAAGGTGATTACTTGTCAGTGTTGCCCCCATGTGCTCAAAAATCAGTGCAGGTTTAATCCCTAAATAAGCATCTTGTTCCAGTCAGTTTTCATTACCGAGCAGATTTTTTATACTCACATTCCATGCAGTATTCCACAATGCATGCACACGCACACAGAAGAGCACAGACATGAATACAGATCTCCCAACACTGAAATCCTTAATCAATGATTTTGGCTCCAACTGAAACATTTCCAACTTTCCCGGCCGATTGTGAAACTCCAGCACCCCGAGGATTTATGAAACTCTTTTCTCCGTTGCAGCGACCCAACAAGCCTGGGCTTTCTTGGTTCCTGAAGAGTTGGCAGTGCAGAGATACAAGGTTGTTCTTCATGGAAGGTTCTGGCATAAACGCACTCACGCGAAGCTTTTGAGTAAGATAGAAACGCTGCGCTCTTTGCCAAGATGGCAGCGTTGGCTTTTATCAGATAGTAGGCTGGACCTACAGGGGAGAGACACAGACTGACATGTTGGCCAGGAATGTTTTTTATTGCCTTTCTGGACTTCAGGAGCTCCATCCAGCTCAGTCCATAGTCGGAGGCCTCGGAGAGGAATAAAACATTTGAAGCTTAAGAATTCTCACATGTCCTTTTGTGAGCTTTTAGGTTTATCATATGTTTTACTGTAACTACAAATATGACTGCCAACCTAATTTGGGACGAGAAAACGTTTATTTAACAATGTCTGCTGCTACTGTAAAGCTTCAGACCGACTAGTGCGAGCGAGAGAGTAGGAAAAGAGGGGAAAGAGTAGGAGGAGTTTGGATGGACAGAGGTGAAGTATTACAGAGTGACTTTGGCAGCAGAGAGAACAGAAAGAATCTGTTATCTGGTGTAATACAAGTGCTTCCTTGAATTCCTTCTTCTGTTTTATCTGCATGGCTTCTTTACCTTATATGCCTTTTCGGTAGAGCCCAGCTGATACTGTGGTTTTGTGAGGCCAGGACTGATATTTAAAGTCCTTTATTTTTGGATTTCAGTCCCAGCTGATTTGCCAGTACTTACTGGCAGTTACTACAGTGAACTGCAGCTAATGGATCTGTTTACAGTGCAGCCAAACAAACCCACATTTTAACCAAGAACTTGGTCAGTAATAAAACAGATCCACTCCCAGACACTGCTGAAAATGACTGTTTTTTGTTTTGCGAGACACTTTTCAGATGAAAAATTGCGGTTTGTGCTAAACTCGGTGAGAAGTAAGTTTCATTTGACTTCTTCACAATAAGAGCTGCAGTGTATTTCATCAGTTGAAAATGTTCTTTTAAAGTGAAAGGGCACCGGCCAGCTATGTTAGGTTATAGGTAGGGTGAAGAGAGTTGGCAGTTCTCAACGAGATAAGGCAAAAAACAACAAAGCTGGATTAATCAAGCATTTTTACCTGTAAATTCCTGATGCATAATTTGAATCCAGTGCTGCAATGGCTGGCTAAATACATTGAGTTGCAAAAAAAATAAAACAGTAGCAAAAGCAGGGTTAGTTGGATCAAAATATTGGTGGTTAAAAAGTGCATTTTATTCTTCAAGTAAATGCATAGCAGGCATTTCTGATATGTATCCCTCAGGTAATATCTCTTCTTTCCCTTCAAGGACTATTTTTCTTTGTCTCTCTCCTGCTTTTGTTGAGCGCCCTCGATTTCTCTTGCTCTTTCACCCAGTCTTTACCTCGATTTGTTTTGCTTCTTATCAGATTTTTTTTCTGCCTCACACACACACACATGCTTACTGCCTCTCTCCATCTCCTGTGCTGGCCTCCACTGGCCAAATGCCATACGTTTTCCTATAAGTGGTCCCCACTGTGGTTTCAGACGGACACACGCACACACAAACACAGTTTCATCCCCCCCCTTAAACATCTTCAGCTCAATACGCTCCTTATCGCATCTTTGATCTGCGCGGGGGTGTTATGACAGTTTATCTTTCCCTGTGGCGCGAGTGAAAGCAGCGCGCTGGCTTTGTTTTGAAAGGAGCGCTAAACTCGCCGTTCCACTCCCCGAGTAGATTCATGATAGCGCACAAATGTGGGAAGCACAGATTCCCTTCGCTGGCCAGCTGTGCAGTCGTGCAGAAAGAAGTTAATTTTCCTGCATGTGGGTGTTTGTTTGTCTGCGTCCTCGTGTGCCTGTATGTGGATGAATGTGTGTTTGCTCATTGCTGGCCTCACTTTCTCCAGGTTAAAAGCTCTGGATTCTGGGGTTTTGTCTTTATTGTGAACATGATACTGTATATGTAATATTATATATTGATGTACTGTATTATGCAAGTTTTCTCATTAAAAAGTATTATAAGGTAAACTTGGATGTTACTTTGACCTCCGTGTTTCAAGTGGTTACTTCATAGTAAATTATGTTTTGGCTGAAGCATCATCAGTTAGCAAAGCCAAGATGAAAATGATTGAGTGAGACATTTGTAGTGCTTGTACTTCTCAAATTCAGATTTAACCTATGACCTCAATATTCATGAAATCCTGCTTTCAGTGATAAAATGATAATGCACCAGTCCGTTAAAGTAAAAACAGCAACAAACAGAGCAGTGATTGTGCTGTGAAATGCATTCTGTAGTCCCTGATTTCCAGTTTTTATTATTTAAGATAACCTTACTTACATTTTTTTTTAAGAAGCGGTGTGGAATTTACTTTAGCGCTTTCAGTCTCTCTGAACTGTGTGTCACATAGGGGTGGGAATCACGGGGTACCTCACGATACGATACGATACACGATACATGGCTCACGATACCGATACTATGACGATACAGCGATGCTACGATAATCGATATATTGCAGGACAATCGCATAACAACATATCATGGTACCTCTAACAGAAAAGCACAAAATGCTTGCTAAAGCACCAGTTCTTAGCACCTGGGGCCGGTGCTTACACGGTGGAAACAGAAGGAACTGGTGCTACGTCAGGCACTGGCTCCGAACTAGCACTGGAACCAGCTCGGTTAAAAAGGGGTATCAATGCCATTTCAATTCCTGATGTCATTGTTGGCTAACTTAGTGCGACACTACACGTAGCCACGTTTCTATAATAACGTTTGCTTGTGGTGATTTTCAACTTCTTCAAAATGAGCTGATGCACGTAACAGAGACTGTTCAGCTGTTTCCACTTCTTTTGTCATCTTTGCCTTTGGATAGATTAAAACATTAGCTAACATCAGCTGGCATGAAAGAATAATCTCAACTTACTATGCTTACTCAACTCTCATTGATGTCCAAAGTTTTGTACATTTTCTTTTTTCTTCTTCAAGCTTATTTGGTGGTCTGGTTTTGTTGCTGACTTCTTCTACTCTATTTATTACTGCCCTTGTGTAATGTAACATATAGCGCCACCAGCTGATGACACCACACAACCTGGTTTATTCGTCCTAAAGATATTCAAAAGTTTGAATTAAATTCACTTGACAGTTATATGGAAAAAAAACACCATTACCTGATGACCAGCTTTTTGATGTGCCTTCCAGTGTGGTAATTCGGAGCGACGATAAACATTTATTTATTTAGGACGCAAACGAGTTCAGAAACGCCACAACACATCACTTACTCTGAGTTGAAAAAGCAGCAAGCTTTTAATTTCTTGTAGATCTTCTCCTCATTTCAGCCCAATCACATTGCAAGGAAATGCAGCGTACAGGGTGCACTTTTAAACCTGTTGTGATCATTTGCACAATTTGCAGAATATTACACTTTCTTATTTAAACCTTCAGTAACACGGGAAACAGTGTCTATTGTGACGAGATGAAATGCGTACAAGAGATTTGTGTTTTGTAACGACGACAGCGTACAAGTCGAACTGAACTCGCCTCTTTCTCTCCATCTGCAGTGCTGAACGGGCCTCCCATGTCCGTGAAGAAGGAGCGGGAAGCAGAGCTGCTGGTCAATCGGCGGGAGCAGCGCAGCGGAGAGGTCATCTGCATCGACGACTAGACGACACGCACACACGCACATGCACACAATGAAACCCATCTGCTGCAAAGATGTCTTCAATTTCTGCGCCACACATCCAGTATTACAACTAATTGACTGACTGAGGGTGAACCTATTAACCCGCTAGTGATTGTAGTTGCTTCATTTGACACACACACACACATACATATACAGGAATCTTTTCAATTTTGCTCTTCTGACTGACCCAGAAAACTACAATCGCACACATACAGCACAGACGCACTCACGCACATGTGCACTTATTGTCCACGGACACACACACATCTACAGTACACGCAGTCCAACTTGTCTCATAACTTCTTGTGACCTTTTCTTGTCTGCCTCAAACCATTATACTCCTCATAAACGGCCTCCTCACTCAGGCCTCCTTCTCCTCTAGGGATGCTTCTAACCTCACCTACACAGACACACACACACACACATACACACACACACACACAACGCTGAACTCACCTCAATCCTAGAAACCTTTTAGATCTCTCAATAGACCATGTAACCTTCCTCCTCCTCCTCCTCCCCTGCTCCTTAAACTCTCGACAGGAAGCTGCATGTGAAACTAGACTCATTTCTGCCATCGCACTCCATCCCCTGAAGCATGCTCTAATCACAATAATGCTGTCTCGTGGAAAGAAAAAAAAATTGGTATCAAGCTGTGCCTACAGTCGTTTTAATACTGTTTCTAATTCTCAGAGAGAAGCTGAGTCTCCGATTTCTCGGCCCGAGCAGCTCCAAGCACAGCTCCAGCTTTTTTTTTTCTTCTTCTTTTTGGCCTTTGTTTTATTTTGCTTTTTTTCAATGGTACATGTTCAGATAAAACACGCGCAGAAAGGTATGATATGATAAATATATTCAGGACTTGTTCGACCACAAAGTATTTCCCGACATCCCATCCATCCCGCTTCCCTGGTTCTAGTTTATGTACAGAGCTTTGAGGTATTTGGGGGGTTTGTTCCAGAAAAGGCCTCGCGACGATGCTATTTTTCAGAAGCCTCCTATGAATGTTTATAACCTTTCATAAGCAAGTCAGTGTTATTAAAACCCATCGACCACCCTCGACACTACTCTCGACGCCCCCCCCCTCCATGAATTTTCCTTTCCTCCCTTCTCTCATTCAACCTTTTTTTCTGTTTTTTTTTTCCAAGTTTCTATTCCTTTCTACAAAATCCTGTGATATACTTTGCATATTTAAACAGCTCATTCGTGTTCTCTTGTGTTTTTACTCTCGCGATTCTGAGTATTGTTGTTGTCGATGTTGCTGTTGTTCTCGCTGTTGCTATTTGAGACAGAGCTTCTACCAAAAGAGACCTTTTTTTGTAACGAGAAACTATGAAAAACATCACAGTATGTGCGACACACGATGCACCTCTTCGCCATGTTTGTCCTATAATTACCAGAGAACGCAAACGAAGAAGTTGAGCTAACTTCAGAAGTAGATATATTACAAGAAAACACATTTTTTCTTGCTTACATTTTAGATTTGGGGCTTGCAAATGACATACATATATAGAAAATAGGCCATATGTAACCCTAAATGCTTCTATGAGCAGAAATGAAAATGCGTACTATGTAACTCCAGTAAAAATACTCAGTTATTATCTGGAAAATCAGAGGCTGGAAATCCATTTTATACACCGCATCATTTAAAAACGCCTTAATAAACATAGCTGAACAAATGTAAAGTCAATAAAATGAATTAAGAACCTGATGTCAACCTGTAAATTTTAGTCAGCACTGTCTGTTTTAAGTTAAGAATGAAAAAAAAGGATAGCTAGGAGTTAATTTAACCCATAAATTTTACACGGATCTTCCCAGAAGTAGTCCATTTTACAAATGTGTTACGTTTCAAACAGAAGTTTTGCAACCCCTGAGCTAAAATGTTGCGTCAAAAAAAAAGCACTTAGTTCTTTTTTTTTTCCTCGTTTACTTTGTCCTCTTTCCAGAATTTTCTGTTGATTTTTCTGGGTATCTTGTGTCACTGTGTATGTAGTGGTGCCGATCAAATGATGAGTGGCAGTGAAAACATGTCAATGATGACGCATCTCCTCTTTTTCTTTTTCTTTTTTTGTTTGTAATAAAACTGAATGAAATTATAAAAAAAAAAAAGATCACTGTGTGTGTTTTTTCAGATCGTGTGAAATTGTGGTAAATGAAGGGTTCACTGCTTTGGTCTAGACCAGAAAATCTCAGCAACTACTAGATGGATTAAATCTTGGTACACTCATGTTCCTGAGGGGATGGATCGCAATGATATTGATCATCCTGTGACTTCATCTTCAGTCTCAGCTGTGTCTGGTGTTGTCTGCTAAAGAGCAAATGTCAACATACTAATACAGAAGACATTTATCTTCTGTATGCATCCTCAAAAACACTAAAACAGCTGTCAGGATATTTTCATTTTACTGTGAAAGTCTGATCCGTTTGCAGACTTCAAAATATTTTTCTGACATGTTAAGGATTTTAATACAGTTTTAGCAGTGACATTGTGGATATGGATGCTTCCTATAACTACATACAGAACATGACCTAATCATACTAATGAAATGACATTTTGTTGTTTTATTGCAAGTTGCTGTAAGTGGATAACTTTGATATTAGGAACAGGCATCTCTTATCATGGACTATTAAAAAAGTCAGACATCCAAAAAAAAGTTAGAATGAGCATTACCTAGAATATATACTAATGTCACAAGCTGGTGGCTAAATGTTGGACACCCTGGTCTTCCTCAATGATTCTCAAACATTTTTATCACACCTTTATAAATGATTATAGCTCTTTGGGTCGTCATACCTCAGATCATTTCCAAGGCACAGTTTGGTCTTGGACTGTGATTTTAGTCAATCTGAGTTTCATAAGCAAAGAAAGACAGAGTGAGGAATTTTCATTGTCAGTGCTAAGTACAGCGAACTTGTAACCACTGGGTCGCCGGTTCGAGCCCCCGGACTGGCAAGAGGCTGAGGTGGGAAAGTTGGAGAGGCCGCTTGTCCCAGTCAGTCACCACCACTGTGGGCCCTTGAGTAAGGCCCTTAACCCTTGACTGCTCCCCGGGCGCTGCACCGCTGCAGCCCACTGCTCCTAGTATGTATTGTTAAGGTTAACTATGACTAGGACGGGTCAAATGCAGAGAAGGAATTTCTCCAAGGGGATCGATAAAGGTTACATTATTATCATATTCATGACCTTAAAATGGTGCCAAAATGTCAAGATTTTTGTACTAACATAATGTTTCAAGACCTCTGACCTACCCTCATGAGGTCTGACTAGATTTTTAAATAATTTCAATCTAATACAAAGCTGAACGCTTAAACCACAGTCAAAGAATGGCACAGGAAAACCGACTCATTTAATTAACTTATTAATAACACCTGCGCAGCAAAATCTCTTCACAGCTAGCTTCCACTAGCTAACAGTAGCCACCTCAAGCTCAGGCTGTGCAAGGCTGCAAGGCTGGGCTAAAGTTGCCCAAACAACGGCCCATTTTCCCACCTTGCTGGAGGAAAATAGTTATAACAATTGCGTTACCTTTGCAGTTGTGGCTGCATTAATATGAGTAGAATACAACTGCTAAAGTTAGACCAAACGCCATCATTTCATACTATAGCCAGGGACTTAAAATGGATGCTGCTGTAGCATCCAAACTTGGCCTTGGCGTCGACGTGTGAGCGCTCCGGTGAGTGTTTGAAATTGTGGAAATGATTAACAGCAAATAGCATATCCAGCGAGATTCCCTATTAATAAAAATCTCCATAAATGCTTCCGAACAAAACACAGTTTGTCGCATTTACGTCAACACTGCCTTGTATAATGCAATAATGCTATTACATAAACCAATCTTAGCTAGCAAGCGGGCTAACATAACAGGAAGCTAACGTTAGCTTCTTTCATATAGCAAGCTAAGGTGGAAGCTAACATTAGCTTACAAAAGTTAACGTCCATGCTAGCTTGCGATATGAATATAGTTAGCTTCTTTCTAACTGGTGACATTAGCGGTTAGCTGTGTTTTGAATATGCTTTTTTTTCAGGCTGTGGTGAATTTGCAGCCAACAAGAAGATGTAGCTGGTAGAAGTTGCCTTATTTTTCGTTATGAGATTATACCTTGATTAAATTTGTAATGTAACACGTATTTTTGCTAATTTAGGGTGCTTACAATTGGCAGTGCTTAACAAGAGGAGGAGACTTGCGAGCTGAGGGTGGCGGCTGAGAGGAGCACAACCAACAGGTAAGCAGCTTAAGCATGATGATAGAAATATCAAGAAACAACCTCATACATAATTAACATATGGTGAGGTAGGTGTGTTTTCTTAGAAACACTTATTTAAAGTTTGGAGGCAGGCTAAACACTGACTAAACAAGTGCTTCAATTAGGGATGTTTATTGTTAATTGATTGATTACACTTAATAAATAATTAATTAAAAAATATCTATCACCAGACAAGGGACATGCAGTTTACCTATCGGATAATAAATTGTAGATTTGCTGTCGTAGTACTGGGTTAGCAAGTACCTCATACTGGTTAATGAGATTAATTTGAGGTGTGTTCGCTGACCACCTGCAAGTGTTACCTAAATCGTACCTCCCTGCTGAGTAACTGCAAATTGTAGCAGTCGTGTTGATGAACTCTGTAGGTGTAAAAACGTGTCTAGTGGACCTGGACCAGGAGCTGGGAGCTAATCCTGCTATTGTTTAGGAGTAGCAAGGCTCTAAAGTGATGATAAAGTGCATCAGTGACACTTTGCCTGCAGTATAAATGCATTTTATAGGTGACCAATTTCCTGGACTGATAAAGACACTGTGACAGTATTTGTGGGCATCTGACCCAGCTGAGGAATTTTTTCCAGCAGCTTGACCATAGACTGTATAAAAAAGATGGACATAGTGACTGGCTCTTACTCAAGTGCCTTAAAGTGCAATACCACTGAGCACTGCTAGGCACTAGCCTCCATAGACTCCCATTAAAACATCATCATGACAAGCTAAGCCAGTAAAATTTCTTTCCACAAGTCATTACAATGTTTTTTTCGTTAAATTCAATCCTTCGGAATCAGTCTTCTGGCAGTCAATCTAAAATAATTCCATAATTAAATAGACATAAGGCCTCATTTTGGGTGACGTTTGACATGTCTGGTCGGGAGAGATCTTATACTTTGCACAGTGGAGCAGTAGCAAGGCTGATGTAGATGGATGGGCAGCGTGTCACAGTATATCATATCATTCACTGACGTTATGTTATTGTCTCTGGAAATTTCATTGGCAGGAATGTTTACAATTGTAGTTAAGACATTCTGTGGTTTTCATTCATGAAGATATGAGAGATGAGGATGATCAGATAGTTTTGGATGCTCTAGTGAAGTATCTTTTCATCGGGTTACTATTTATTCAGGTTAGAACAACAGCTCGTCTGCCAGCCCTGCAAATCTGCATTTTAAGCTTAGAAATGCAACTTTTCATTTGAATAGGTATGGCTGTGTTGCTTTTTTGTAGTTGCGTAGTTAATTAGTTTCATTTTAAATGTCTTTACCAATACCACAGTGTCTCTTAATTTGAGCAAACATCACCTGATATAAATTTGTCTTTTTTTTTTTGCTTCTTTTCACTTGTGTAGTTCTGAAAACTTTGTGAATAGTTAGGCATTGTAAAGGCAGACAGAGGAACATATACTCTACTGTATAACATTTATCTATATTTCAACAAAATATGATTGAATGATTTAGGTGCTTAGGGTAAATCAAACCCCCTGTACACAATATATGCTATACAATTTAACATGCATCATGTTTGTCACATGTGAGGTCCAAACTTTGTAAACAACTCTTTATCTTTTGTTGATAAAAGTAAGTTAAGAGAACTTCATCT
The DNA here is from genome assembly GCA_024666655.1 of Dascyllus trimaculatus. NCBI lineage: Eukaryota > Metazoa > Chordata > Actinopteri > Pomacentridae > Dascyllus > Dascyllus trimaculatus. The sequence goes on along the minus strand of CM045467.1, from coordinate 20,072,833 downwards.
CTGACTAAGCAAATTACAGTCATCCTCAGAGACTAAAAAATGCTGAGTGAATCCTCTCTGATGGCCGTGGTCAATGCCACATAGAAGCGGGAAGTTGCTAATATGAGAGGCTGTGAGAACAACACACTGATTCAGAGTTTGCTCTACACAGGCCTTTATAACACTTTACTCTGTCTCCCACACACACAAAACGGCCCCAAGGAGCAGATGGTTACTGATTCATGATGAGTAACGGTGAAGAGTCATCTTGCTCTGTTATTCAGAGCAGATTGATGCCTCACAGTTCACTATTTACTGTTATCACAGCTTTATGATTGCTAACGGAAGAGTCTGGAGATTAAGTCAATTCCCATTAAGTGTACGCTTACGGGCTCATTGCACATAATTTATTGACTGTCTTGGGTGAGTGCTCTCTGAGTTCAGGTCTCTCCAGATTAAATGTGAAAATGTTGGAGACTTTAACTGATGGAAATGTATTTCAACTAGTCCATGAAGGCCTGTATATTAACATACGATTGGTACGACTTATTACCGTTGCACAACATGATGTTCGCGAATTAATTTAAATGTAATAATCTGAAAAATCTACCCTGTGTTGAATTGCTCACAACTCAGACCATCGTAAGGTCTTTCTCTTACTATGTGAAGTGCCATGAGATGGCATATGCTGTGAATTGGTGCTATATAGATAAAATAGAATTGGATTGAACTGAATGCTAAGTTCAAAAGGTACGAAGGCTGGAATTTTTTGCCATTTTGAGTACAACACAACAAGATGTAAGACTTTTTTTTATTGCCCTGTAAAAAATGTTCAGGCTAACATGCTGGCTATGAATGGTCTTACACATCCAGGAGACAAGAATCAGCACCAAATTCATTTAGATCCATTTTTCAGGCGACCTGATGAACGCAAGTCTAATGTTCTCTCTACTTTTGGTCTGCATCAGCTTGTGAAAAAGTGTGTGGTTCTTAAATGTGCGCTCTGTTTACGAGCTGATTGCTAACTGTGCTTGTCTGGCGTTCAGTGCTGGGTCACATATTGTAAAATGGGTTAATCTTCGCTGAAATCATCTTTCTGTGGGTGGAACAGTGCTGATGAAAGCAGTGACAGTGAACCAAAACATTCAAGCTGCAGGCTATAAAAACAGAACAAAGACATTAAAACACATTGTACAGCTGAGGGAGACTGCAAAATAGTATTTACCTGTCTGTTTATCATTAGACACAACTTCACATTAAGCAAAATTATTTGACCCATTGGTCCAATAAAACATTGAGTAGTGCAGGTATAAGTTTACTGTGTATCCCATCCCCTTTATTTAACAGGTATTACATTTTTACCTCCTTTTATATTTCCTAATCTTTTTTCATCAAAAAACTGAAAGTATAATAATTAAAATATCAAAAACAACAAGGAAGGTTTATTCAACATTTATGAGTGAGTTGAGAAGAAATAAAAAAAAAACAACAACTTTAAAGCTATGCATACATCATCATTTTACAGGCAACTTCTTCACAAAACTTCACAAGATTTTCCGAGGTGGTAATAAACTTTGACATTTAGGGAGAAAAAGGAATCGGGGCAGGGAAGTGTGTACGACTGTGTGTGTGGTGACGGGGGAGGGACAAGGCATGTTTTTCCTCAAAGACTTTAAGCTATGTGGTTCAGGTTCAGATTCAGGAAGTGAAAATTTAGATGGCTGCTGCTGGTGTGTGTGCAGAGAGGACATTCATGGGGTTGTGTGTGTGTGTGCGGTGTGATTGGTGCTGACAGGGAAATATGAGGTGCACAGGGATGTTTAGGGGGGTGACTGAGACACAAAAAGGAAAGAGGATAAAGATGAGGAAATCAAACAGGATGCAATGTCTACACTCTAAAATCTGACATTTTTCCATTTGACAACATGAATGGTTGGCTCCAATTAAAAACACGATCGCTCCAGTAAAGTGCTGAGGAGAAACCAATGCGGTCCGTCCACAAAAACTACTTATAAACAAGAGTGGGAGTGCTGAAACCCACGGCTAGAAATACACACTGTTTGTATTGTAGCAGGGAATATTACAAAAAGCAGCAGCATATGAGAGAATGGAAGGAGGTTCAGTTCAGAAAAGATATAAAAGTAAAGAAGTGATTAAGAAACATTCTGCATATCTCAGATGAATATATGGATCTTTGGAGTTTAAACACACATTTCAGTGTCACACCATTTCACACTCTTTCTCAGCCAGAACACAAATAACCAGAACTGTCTGGTTATTTTCTGAGGTTATCAAGGCATACAACCTGGAAGCGCTCCACTGTAAATGAATGTTGGATCTTTTCCATGCCTCTGCAGAGTAGTGCTTTGGTGTCACACAAGTGATTTACAGTGAGGACAAACTCCTAATTTCTGGCTTTTATAAATTCAGTATGAAAGAAGGAAAAAAAGCAACCAAGTTAAGCCACATCCTAAGGGCAAGAAGACGGTGCACAGCCACACCAGCTGCTGCCATGCTAACGCTGCACAAAGTGCCAACGCTGGCATGTGAGCACACTCACAATAACCGTATAAATAGTGTAACTCAGTCTAATGTGTTAGCATTTGCTAATTAGCAGTAAAATACAATAGAGGTTGCAACAGACAATCATGCAACTTGGAGCTGAGTTTTGTGAGGGTATATGTATTTATGTGTAAAATAGCACCATAGTAAAAGTAATATTTTTTTTATTAAAATGAACAATTTAATGTGATGATTGATAGCTAAGACTAATGTTAAAAGTGACAGCCATGCTGATGGCTCTGTGAGGTTGTATATGCTAACATACTGATGTTTGGCAGGTGCAATTTATGTCATGTTTAGCATGTTAGTGTGCTAGTGTTTGCTAATTAATGTAAAAACATTGATTGTATATAAAAGATGGCTGTAGCTACATTGACATCAACAACTGGTTTGGAAACTACCACTCTGAAACATCCAGTTTGGAATTTAGCTGCTATGTTCTCACTGTCACATACCCAATGTGATAAGTGAAAGCGGATCTGACTGAGAACTCGAGGACATCACACATTGCAATACAGTAGCAACCTGTCAATCACAGGAAGCCTCTCCCTAAAGCAAACCCTGCTTTATTGTCTGTTTCACTATAAATGGGACCAAAATTTACCAAATGAGCAAAATTGCTGTATTGAATGAGACTTGAAACTTCCCCATGGGACCATAAACTCACTATGAAAACATTGTTTGAGGAAATAAATCAAGTGAGAAATAAGGTCATTTTCTCATAGACATCTATATAACTGGATTTCTTTTTGCCACTAGAGGACTCGCCTCCTGCTGACTGTTGTAAAAAAATGCATGTTTAAGGCACTCCATGTTGGCTTTACTTTTAGACCTGCAGGCTACTTCCATCTTTTATATACAGGCTATGTACATAACACAAAGTTTAGCTAAGGCTTATGGGAATTACAGTTTTATATGAATTTAATCACAAAATGATTGGACAGACTGAAGTCTTGACCTGTTGATGGCCCTAGAAAGTGATTACAATTCATCCTGATGAGTGGTGACTGATTATGTGCATCAATTTCATGGCAATCCATCTAATAGTTTTTGATGTTATTTGTAAGTAAATCATTTATGTATAGCTCTTCACATTTTGTGCAGAGAGGAAAAGGAAAAATCAATGGTAACTTCTACTTAGACTTTAGTTTTAGATGTGTTAGAGCCTCCCCAATTCTATTTTGACTGACTGATTAACACTTGTCGGATAACTTGCAAAAAAGCACGGAAGTGATGGTTATTGTGTCATCAAACAGAAGGAGGAAGAAGAAAAGACAGAGAACGCTGTATTTAAAGCTGTATGCTTTGCTTACTATAACTTGCATCTACTTGTCAAAAGTATACAAACAATCATTTGACCCTAGAGAAGAGAACAAATTCACATCCATGTTAATTAAAATGTTCCCCTTTCTTTGCCAGCTCCTGACTTGATGCACATACATAAAATGTGACATATATATACAAAGTATTTTTAAAAAAGGCTTGCAGTAATTTCACACTCACTCATACACATTGCATTGTTACGATCATAAAATCAGTTTAAACAAGAATAGTTTGATTCATTAGATTTCATACACATTTAAACTTTTAAAGTGTCGAGACATTGACAGACATGCTCTCAGCTGTGGAAGTGGAAGGTGCATGCACAGTTTTACTGTCAGTCTTATAAAAAGAGTGTAAGCACAATTTATTGCATGATACAAAGGCTAAGATGAACATCCAAGGAATTTTCTTTTTATATGAAGCTCTGTATCTACAGAGCAGCTTCCATCACATCTGTTCTCTCGGCAGCCATTCATCGCAGGCATTTTGTTCACTGTGGGTCTTGGTCTTAATCCAAAATCTGCGTTCCAAAACAGACCCGCAGTCCAGAGAAAAATTCCATAACAGCTTCCACAAATGTCAGGTTTGTCTTTCAAATTAACGTCTTTGGGAAGAAGCTGTAGCATTATGTGATGCCTTGACTGCTTATGACTGTTTCACCATGTCGAAAAAAAAATAGTCTAATCCGTACAAAAACAAGGTAATTTTGCTGTACTCAGATGAGTTTGTGTACTCGTGAAAAGTTTCCAACCCAGCTCAGTTGAGCACTGAGATTCAGTTGACTTTAAAGATACTGAAGATGTGAGGCGAGGCCGAGGGATTGCCTACAGTGTGGAGTCTGAAGGACGAGCCTGTAATGGCCTGCAGCTCCGTGCCTTTGTCTAGTCGCAGGAGGCCGGACACCTGGCAGGGCTTCAGGAAGTGGAAAGGGTGCGGTCCGGCGGAAGGAGTCGTCCCATATCCCTCCATGCACTGCAGCTTTTGAGGCCTCTGGCCGCTGGTCACCACATCCAGCTTCACATACTGAGACTGCTGCTCATTGAACAACACCTTCAGAGGCAGAGAAAGTCAAGACATCCACATCAAGAGAAGTCAGTAGAGCCGCAAGGAGCACTTGTTCCTTTGCTTTTCGAATGAAAACTAACCAGACTGCTTCAGAATTTCTAAATTCCTGCTATCAGGACGGGTTGTTTTGTTGTCGTTTTTGTCCTGATTTTCTCCAGGTTTCTGTTAACCTAACAAAACGACAGTATGGCTGCATTACCCGAAACCTGATATTCGCCTCTCCAAAAACATGATACAGTATGACTGCTTGAACAAAATAAAGACTGCTTTTATAAACCCAAGAGTTAGTTGTTTCACTATAGCTGACAAAGATCCTGTGTCATCACTTCACCTCAGGAAGTAAGGAAGACAAATCTAAAACGACTTTGTGGATAAAGGATACTCTACCTTGGATCTGCATTTTGTTTAAAAGGCTAATACACTAGCTGAATTTCAGCTCCAAAACCACACACAAAAACATTAGGATGTTTTCTAGGAAACCCAATTTTCTGATTCAAGAATATAATGTCAAGTAATGAAATCGTCCTGTAGACAAAGTTTGCTGGAGACTGATACCTAGCCCTACTCAAAAATTACTCAGAATCAACAGGGTAATTCTTTTTGCATATTTGTCACGCTTAAATGTTTCAGGTCATCAAACTCATTTTAATGTAAGACAAAGATAACCCAAGAAAACACAAAATGCAGTTGATTTTTCAAGGAAAAATGCTGTTCAGACCCATTTTCCCCTATGTGGAAAAAGTAATTGCCCCCTTAGCTCCCAATCTACCAAATGACCAAATTCATTTGGTAGATTGGGTTCAATTTCACCAGCTACACTCACATATGATTACTGCCAGGCTTTAAATAAAACCTGTCTGGTATTTTGAAGTAGAAAAATGGTCTCAAAAAGCAACACATGATGCCACGTTCTAAAGAGATTCAAGAACAGGTGAGAAACAAAGTCATTGACATTTATCAGTCTGGAGGGTTACAAAGACATTGCTGAGGCTCTGGGACTCCAGAGAACCACGGTGAGAGACATTATCCACAAATGGAGAAACATGGAACAGTGGTGGACCTTCCCAGGAGTGGACCAACGACCAACGTTTCTCCAAGAGCACATCAATATTTAATCCAGAAGGTCACAAAAGAACTCAGATGAACATCAAAAGATCTGCAGACCTCACTGGACTCGGTTAAGGTCTGTCTACATGATTCCACGATAAGGAAGACACTGGGAGAAAATGGCATCCATGGGAGAGTTGGAGGATCAAACCACTACTGACCAAAAAGAACATAAAGGTTCGTTTGACATTTGCCACAAAATATCTGGATGAGCTCCAAGACTTTTGGGATAACATCCTGTGGACTGATGAGTCAAAGGTGGAACTTCTTGGAAGACATGGGTCCCGTTACATCTGGCATAAAGCTAATGCTGCATTCTACCAGAAGAACATGATACCAACAGTGAAACATGGTGGTAGAGTGATGGTTTGGGGCTGCTTTGCTTCCTCAGGACCTGGACGACTTGTCATAACTGATGGAGCCATGAATTCTGCTCTCTATCAGAAAATCTTCCTGGGGAATATCCACTTATCAGTTCATGGCCTGAAGCTCAAGCACAAATAGTTTATGCATCATGACAGTGACCCAAAGCACACAAGCAAGTCCACCTCTGAGTGGCTCAGAAAAAAACAAGATGAAGGTTTTGGAGTGGCCCAGTCAAGGTCTGGACTTGAATCCAACTGAGATTCTGTGGCAAGACCTTACAAGGTCAGTTTGTGCTCAAAAACCATCTAATGTGGCCGAATTAAAACTATTCTGCAGGGAACAGTGGGTCAAAATTCCTCCATGGTGAAGTAAAAGACTGATCACAGGCTATTGCAAACATTTAACTGCAGTTGTTGCTGCCCAGGGACCAACCAGTTACTATGTTTAGGGGGGCAAATACTTTTTCACAGGGGTGATACGGGTTTTAATTAATTCTTCAAAAATCCATCATTTAAAATGGCATTTTGTGTTTTGTGGGTCATTTCTGTCTAATATTTAAGAAATGTAAATAGTATTTTGATGATCTGGAACATCTGATCCATTGTTTATATAAAATTACTGATTAGTGCAGCTTAGAGAGGCAGCTGGTATGTGCAGAAAATGAGGAGTTGATAGTTCAAAATGAACTACAACTCCCAGCAGACACTCACCTGGCAGAACAGGAAGTAGACACCAGCTTTCTCCACAGTGAAGGTGCCTTGCTCCTTGTTGTACCTCACCGCTTTACTCATATTCAGTGTTCTCTCTTCCCAGCCCTTTATCACACCACCTTCTCCCACTATGGCGCACACACACACATATGTATATATATTTCAGGTTATTCATCTCATAGACTAAAGATTCAAAGATGATCCTCTATCCTTCATTTTTATGACTCTTACCTTGCTGAGAGGAGACTTTGGTTACTGATGGAAAGTAAGATGTTGAAAGAGAAAGAAAAGGGAAAGTCAATTAAGATTTTATGAGTGCAATCGTATAGGGGTATATGATTGAAAACACTTCAGCAGATGCTACACGAGACGGCTATAAGAGATCTGCCAAGCCACTTACTCTCAAAATGAGACGCCGCTTTCTTTCCATTTCCATTCCTCCCTCGCAGCGTCCCCCCTTTCGGAAGGCAAAGTAAGACAGAATATGAGTTTGAATGCAAAGAAAATAACAGCTGTGGGGTTTTTTTTTTGATAAAACAATCATTCCCATCTGTATCTGTCTAATAGCATGGTGTGTTAATTTGCTGCCATTTAGACTCAACCTGGCTAGTTTTAATGTGGTTAGCAGATGGGCAAAGGATTTCCTTTCACGTGCTTCAATATATTTCCTTAAACTGTTATTTTCAGTCAGAAGCGTGTGCCTCTTTCGTTTTTTTTTCCCCCGGTGGGGGCTAATCTTAGAGCCAGCTGCTCGCAGTCATCTAGAAAATACAGAATACAGAGAAAGGATGGAAGAATGAGGATGGGGAGAGGTGTGTGAGTGTGTCTGCGTGTGTGTGTGTTGAGAAGCAAAAAAAAAAAGATGGACAGAGGAAAAGTGAATAAGAAAGCATTAAAGACATGCATTAAGAGACAAAGCTGAAGGGCTAGAAGGCTAAATAAGAAAAATGAAGTGCTGGAAAAAGAGAGTCCAAAAGGTCTTTGGCTGCTCTGTGACCTAAAAGAGTCGATTAAGAACAGAGTGAAGCAACAGCTATGGCCCCTGCTCAGATAAATACAATAAATAAAACACAACACTAAAAGGCCCAAGCTGAAGAACGCCTGCTCTTGTTACTCACTAAAGGTTTATTTTAGCCTTGCAATTTGGCCTGCAGGGAGCGATTTCAAACACTGATACGACTCAAATACTCTGTGTATGAACTGTGAAATACATACTTTATGTTTCAGGATGGAGCACCCAAACACCAGGGCCCCCGCCATCATTCAAGAATATTAAGCTCCTGCTAAAATAACTCGCAGGTGGGTGACCCTGTAGACTTAGGATTTGCTATGGGCGAGCGTAAAGCCCTCAGGCTGGCCGGATTTTCCCGACTTAAGCTGTCAGTCATGAGGAGAGAACATAAAAGCAGTGTCCTGCTGAAACGCTGCACCGCGGCGGTCAACTTTCCACAAACTGGAAAAAGCTGTTTGGGCTTTTTTTCCATTGATAGCCATGGATTTCTGAACACTGTTTAATGTGTTTTGGAAGACAAATTCAGATATCAGTTACTAAAGAAAAAAGTTAGTATCAAGAGGATATCAATATAGATATTTTGGCGAGACACGCTGGTCTCTAAATGAATCCTTTTGTCAAATTTGGACATTCATCCCTCAAGTGGAATCCAGCACGAAAGCGTCTGAGGGTTCACTCTCGGACAAAATGTGAACAATCGAGCAGTCCCATGATGGTGACGCAAGCAGAAGCTATAAATACTGCAATGATAGGTCATCAAATATCACTGCTTTCACAACAAATCATAGCTGTGTCAGTCGTGTGCTCAGGGCGGGGAAAAAATCAATTTCATTGCCCAAAAGCGTGCAACAAGGCCTCACTCCCGCGCCAGCTGGTTTTCTGGGCTTCGAGGCTGTTCTGGTCAGACCTGTAATTTCTGAAACAGTCATCCAGCTGCCTACTTTTTCCTGTGTCAACTTTTAGCAGCGGGTAGTGCCTGTGGCCCGCTAGACCTGACCAAAGTGGCATGTGGGCCAAGACTGGCCAGCGTTTGTGTTAAATGTCCTTCCCAAAAAAACAACGGAGTGCAGTTGGTAAGTATATTGTGTCTGTGGTGATCTGGACGGCTAAAAAGCACAAAAAAACTTCTATATGTCAGTGGTGCTGAAGTTAACAAAATGCAGCTCTGGCAGACTTTTGATTTGCAGTACCGTCTCTCTTGACTCTCTGCCCCACCAGCAGCTCTCTCTTCTCCAGAATGAGCTGCACAATGGCCTTCCTCTGTGTATTGACCTGTTGAAAGAGAGAGGAAAAACCACACTATTAACAAATGTCCAGTTAGTTTCTTATGACTTTTTTTCTGGCACAGAACCCAGAGAGCCACAGACGGCCTCTTCCAGCCAGCCAGCCAGCCACATAAGCAGGCCCGTCTTTTCCAGCATCCTGCCCCTGCTGCCATGCTTAGCTTTAGATATACCACTTCCTCAGAGAGACTGGTTGCGACACCTAATGCATGTTTTTAGTGCTTTACATTCCTCATCTCTTTCCTCCCTTTTTTGGAGAAAGAAATGCATTTTGTTCAGGTAGAAAAGTTTTAAATGCTTGGCTTGGGGCCCACTGAATGACCAAAGGAGGCCTATATCAAGTTAAGAGGAGAGCCAGCTCCAGGAAAAGTATGTTTAAATTTACTGCTACTGTGGAAATGCAGGCAGAGAGTTGCACTTCGCTCTCCAGACGTTCACTCACTGGCTCTCATCAGGAGTTGGCGACTGGTCAAATGGACAGAACAGGGCCCCTTGGGAAAGGCTCCAGCATCAACACTCCACGTGTCCAATTTTGGGGTGTTTGTGTGTGTGTGTGTGTGTGTGTGAGTGCAAGTCTGTCAACATGATACACAGCCAACCTGTCCTCTTGATCTGAAATCCAGTGCAACCTGGTTTAGTAAATACTTTGAACTTCAAACCAGAAGACTTTCCATCAGCTCCTCTGGGCTCCTTTCAGAAAACAATTTGCCTTGTGATGCAACCTCACGCTGGAATCTAACATTCGCTGCAAGTGCAAGGAGCTTAAAAGCTGCACTTTGCATGAGATTTAGGGCTGTTTTCTGCAAGTTCAACATTTAAATCTAGCTCATGCTGTCATGTGCATGAAAAGTGGCCATGCAGGCTGCAAATGATTTACACTTGCCACACTCTATCATCCGGGCTGCAGTCAGTCAGGGGGTAGAAAGGGCTCATACGCCAAATAGTTGAGGCTTTCCAGTAAATTGAGATAAAACTGGAGCACAACAGGCACCAGAGCAATTAAACATGGCGGGGGCAAACACAGGGGGGTGGATACAAAAATAAACTCCGCACAATTTCACTGCACTTATTGCTAAGTAATAAAAGAGCCAAGCAGAGAAGCGGTGCAAGGGGGGCGAGAGGAAAGGGGGGCCAAGCGTGGAACTGCATGTGTCCATTTATTGTACCTCCCGCCAACATTCCCGTAACCGCAGCCACAAAAGAAGTTACATAACAAACACTTGAAGGTCTGTCAAAGTTGCAGGCGAGTAAATATTATTGTTGGGACAAATATGCATGCTATCTGGAGGGGGGGATGTTCGTAGGCTCGGACGGCTTTTGAAAGTGTTCTACAAACCTGCTCGAGTCGGTCCTGCAGGTTCTTAAAGGACTGGGACAGGTCCCGCGTCTGTCGCCAAGTCCACGCCGTAAACAGCGCGCTGCATGCGGCCAGAGACAGAGCCACCAGGGCCAGGGAAGCCCAGACGACCCGCAGCTTGCGCACTCGCCTCCTCTGCAGAATCCGATTCATATTGGTGCAGACTGCGCTGCTACTCACCGCCGCAGACCATCCGAAATCCCCACTTCAACTCCATTCCAGCAGAGCATGAAGTCCCTCCAAATGCACTCCAGTCCGAATGTCCATTTTGGGCGAGAAAAAGACAACGCGTGTGGACAAGCCCGACTTACACCCGCCGCTTGGAAGAAGCGCAGATCTGCCGTTTGATTTGATCTGACAGATGAGTTTTAAAGCAGCAAAACATCCGATCCGTTCTCCACGCAGATCATAGCCGCAGTCCTCGTTGTGTGCAGGCCGTCTCCAAACACGAGAAAACTGTGCAACTTGCGCACATCAACTGTTGCATCCTTCTGCTTGTGATTCGTTGACTCAGCTCACTTGTCTTCCCTTTAAACAGCGTGCTGGGGGGTCAGTCTATTAGACAGACAGACTGAGCACACATGAATACACACACACATACACACACACACATACACACACACACAGCTGGAAGTGAACTTTGCCTGCGCCCTCAGCGAGCTCTGGTGTTGTGACAGCGGCTGACATCCGCCGTGAAAAGCAACGAGGTGAGCACAAGGAGAGCGTTCGAGTCGCACCGGAGCTTCCGCCGCTTGTCAAATCACTTTCATCAACTTCAAGCCTTCGAACTCTGTGCCATTCAAATGTGCAGCAGTGCCGTCTGTACCCACACGGTGGCGGTAAAGACACACCAGGCTGCTCTGACAGCAGATTGCATTTCCACTGTGCCATCAACAGGTGACCCATAGAGCAGTGTAGGATACAGTTTCCATTGAGAAAATGATGATAGATGATAACACAAACTAAAAAAATGCAAAACCTGTACATACATCCAGAGCTTTCACATGTATTTTAATGCTTTAGGAGCAAAAATGATGATTTTGAAATCTAGTACATTGAGGTATGGAGGCCACATTTATGATACAGTAATCCCTCGCCATATTGCGGTTCACTGTTCGCGGTCTCACTGTATCGCGGATTTTTAAATTGTATATAAAATACGTAGCGTACAGCAGATGAGTAGACATATGTGTGGAAAACGCAGCTATGGCTGCTTCTGCTTGAGCTGGTCAGTTGCTAATTGATTGGCAGTGATCGAAGCCGGTGTTTATAAGAGTGTGGGAAAGGTTAATAACAGTGTGGGAAGGGTTTATAAAGCCTTGAAATATATATAAATAATACAATAAATATAAGGTCGCTACTACGCAGATTTCGTCTATCGCGGGGGGGTTCTGGAACCTAACCCCCGCGATAGACGAGGGATTACTGTATAGCCAAGTATGAAATAAAACACAATAAGAACCTGGATAACAGTCAGAGATTAAGAGGCAAAGTTAGTAAAATAATGTTAATAAAAGTTATTAACGAGTATTTAAGTTCTAAAAAAAACAAATGAGTCAACTTAAACAAGAACAGTTGGACGTAGAATAAGACAGTCCTCGTGGTTTCAATCGTAGCATCTGGACTTAGCTTGAGTTTCTCAAAGACGTTTCACCTCTCATCAAAGATGCTTCATCAGTCCTAAACTAACTGGTTGGGAGTTCCAGATGTAATGTTTACAATGCAGTACTACATTCTCTACCCAGGAAGAACACATCTGGCCACAAACCTGGCCACATAGAGCCCTAACGAACCCCATTGTGAGAGGGAAGGACCTAATGACTCACATAATGAGGAGAGGGGCATCACACACCCAGCAGACTGAAGCTTCAATAGTGTTAATGGATCCTGAAGAGTATAACAATCTGGAACTCCCAACCAGTTTAGTTTAGAACTGATGAAGCCTCTTGGATGAGAGGTGAAACATCTTGGAGAAACTCAAGCTAAGTCCAGATGCTACGACTGAAACCATGAGGATAACCATGACTTGGATGACTGGGAATCTTCACAGACATAGAATAAGACAAAATGAAAAACCTGAAATGCCCAGAGGACAGAAATGACTTCAGATTGTCCTCAAAGTAGAGTCTCCAAGCTTCGTAAGAACAGCTGGCACCTGCAGCATATTCCAGTCATTTGAGTGTGTTTGGTAAAAGCCCACACTAAAAGACATAAGGGTGTTAAAAAACAGTACAAGCCTTATATGTAAATAAAACCCAGTGTGTATCTCACCTTACAGACAGTGATGGCCACCCAACCTCAGCATACGGCTCAATAACGACTATTAGAACTGTGACCAGTGTAAATCTTAATGCAGAGCGACAAACAATGTCCAGAGGTTTAAGAGTTGCAGCTGATGCATGCGTGTACCGAGAAAAAAGTCGTCTTAATAAAACATTTTTTTAAAATTTGCAATGGGAAACATGTTTTATTCATGTAATAAAAACATTTTTGACGTAGTTGAATCACCAGAAACACAAACGTAAAGTCTTGTAATCTATGGAGGTCCAAAGCTGCCAAAGATGGCTTCATTTCATTTGGATTTTGACAGTTTCAGTCCAGCATCTTGAGACTTCTCATCACAGCATCCCTTCCCAGGTTGTTTAATTTGAATACTTTTTAGAGGCTTGTGGAGGTGCAATATTTGACAAGAATAGCACCAATTTAGTTAAAAGAAGAGAAGAAACGATCTACTTAGATGCGTCTCTTGGCACCCAGTCAGGGTTTCAACCCCTAAGTCAGAAACCACTGCAACAAAAGTTATCCCTTAAGGCACAGGTGTCAAACTCCGGTCCTCGAGGGCCACTATCCTGCATGTTTTAGATGTTTCCCTTTTCCAGCACACCTGATTCAAATGATCAGCTCCTCATCAAGCTCTGCAGAAGCCTGATAACGATCCTGATCACTTGAATCAGGTGTGTTGGAAGAGAGAAACATCTAAAACATGCAGGATAGTGGCCCTCGAGGCCTGGAGTTTGACACCCCTGCCTTAAGGTATACTTACAGTACTGTTTGTTAAAATAGCGGTAGGGTAAGACATTTATTCATTCCCCTGGTGCCTTTTTTGCATTTTTGTAAATACTTCCTGCAGAGATTAATGGCTTTTTGACATGGACAAGCAAATATATGATTCACTGTACCTACAGATAGAGGTGAAACTCAAATGAACGAGACACTAAATAGATTTTTTTAGTAATTTTCATATTTGACATTTAAAAAACAACAGATTGAGTTGTAAAGGTATCTGCAGGTAAAGTTTGCAGCTAACGGTGTCAAAGTGCTGGTCCACAACCAGAAAGAGATTGTACAAATCTGACCTGCTTTGGAGGCGTTGCCAGGAAAAGTCTCTGCTGTTCAAAAAGAATTTTAAAGCAAAACTGCAGTTTGCCAGTGAACATATTGGCTAAGAACTGGCATTTTGGAATCATAAGCTGTGGACAGATGAGTCAAAGATGTAGTTGTTTGGCTACAGTAACAGTTGGCGTGCTTGGTGAAGCTCTTCAGTGTGAAATGTTGAAGCATGGTGGTGGGGATGTTATGGTTTGGAGATGCCTTGCTGCCTCAGTGACTGGGCAGTTTGCAGTAATTAATACAACTATGAATTCTGAATGATTTCAAAGAGTACTTGAAGACGATGTGAGGCCATTTGTCTAACAGCTAAAGATGAATCAGGAGTGGACCGCAGAACAGTGATCCTAAGCACACTCGCAAATCCATCACAAAATGGCTCAAACAGAAGGAATGAAGGGTTATGGAAGGGCCTCGTCAATCCGACTGAAATGTTGAGGGGACATTTGAAACAGGAAAGAAAAACCTCAAACATCTTGCAATGGAAGGAATTTTGCATGAAAGAGTGGTCAAACATTTCAGCAAACCGACGCCAGAGACTGGACAGTTCTGGAAAACAAAAAGTTATTTCTGCAAAATGGGGCAATTCTAGCTTCCGAGGACACGGGTGTACTTACTTACTCCACAGAAGAGTATCACACCTATTGATATTCCTGTTGAATAAGTTCATAAACACCATTATTTTCCTTGTGATTGTGGCACATTATGTCAAATTCATTTCAAGCCACTGTATCAATGAAAACAATTTCTATTTTTTTCTACGTGACTGTATCTGCAGGAAATAGAAAGAAAACAGGGACTTAAAACATTGCTCAGTTGCTCTATTAGTGGTAAAAAATTCCAAATCAAATGCAGCTTTCTCACCTGGCACGCGCAGTAACATCTGCTGCATAACTAGATTTCTATTCTCGTAATTGTGACACTGTGACACCGTTTTCTGTTTATTTTTGTCACTGAAGTTAATGACCTCATGACAAGCAGCTTGCATTTTGATCAGTGCATTGACTTCTTATTCTGATAGCAGTACACAAGTTTATACGTATCTTCTTTTACAGTGAATGTATAGAGAGGATGTATCTTAAATATGTTTGGAGCTTAAGTTTTATAACACTTAATAAGGATTAAAGGAACGGGTGGTGTTAGTACGACCCCTATTGGTCACATGGTAAATGGTCTGCACTTATACAGCACCTTTTTCTACCTGAGTGGTATCCAAAGCGCTTTACAGTGTGTTTCGCATTCACCCATTAACACACACATTCACACACATTCACTTACACCAATGGCGACTGCTGCCATGTGAGGTGCTAGCCTCACATGGCGGCATGGTTGGGGTTCAGTGTCTTGGTCAAGGACACTTCGGCATTCGGAGGGGCCGGGGATCGAACAGCCAGCCTTGCGATCAGTGGATAACTCGCTCTACAGCTAAGCCACAGCCGCCCCACATATGACTGCATTATTGCCTATTGTTTTGGCATGCTAGCATTTCCTAATAATCATTAAATAAGCGCAGCTGAGGACAAAGTGAATGTTATGAGTTTTGTATATATTTGGAGAAATGTACACTGTTTGCACGTTTCTGAAAAAACAGTATATGCCCACTATTTTTTTTAAAGTATGTCTTTTGAGGAGTTTTTCTCATTTTTGTTGACGGAGACAGAGAAACAGGGTGAAAGTGGGTATAGAGGAGAGAGACATGCAGCAAAGGGTCATGAGCTGAACTCAAACTCACGACCGCTGCTGGCGAACTGCACCCACATGGTAACACCTTAACTCAGCGAGCTATATGGCGACCCAATGCCCACTATTTAAACACACAATGCCACAGAGTGAATAACCTGAATCACTTTACACTGCAGTCCAACAGATTTTATTAATCTAATCATTGTAATTAAAGCAGAGAGGTCAAACAAGTGTACAGGTAAACAGTAAAACACATGTCTGGTTTTCAAACATGGGAGACAACAGGAAGCCTACGATACTTGATGAGGCCAACATTTGACTGTCATGCGGGTTCAGGGCTGAGTGTACAGCAACATGGCTTTTTTCACTTTCTAATGTGTCCAGTTTTTTTTTTTGTCTCGGAAATAACACAAAATTCTAGCAGCTACGTTTTTGTTTCCAAAATCATGGCATCAAACATTTGGCTGATGTCACGTGAAAAACTTCTGAATCCTTTTCCTGGTGATCTTAACTTAATTGGAGGGATTTCATGCTCCTTTTTATGATCAGATGAAGCCCTTTATAACTCGGTGAACAAAGTCTAAAATGCACTGTGATCCTGAAAAGTTCACTTTGGATTCACAAGGTTTCCACCCTACTTCAGCCAACTCAGAGACAAAAACAAGATGAACATGTTAAAAGCGACGTCTCTGTCGCCAGAAAACATTACTGGCTGCACATAACATCTGAAAACACATGAACACATATCTCACAATGTGATTCTGAACACCGATGGGTACACAAAGGTCCGTCTTTACAACTAGACAGCAGTACAGCTGTGGAAATTACATGAACATAGTTGTTGTGTCTACTCACACTGATCGTGACACCGTGTAGTAAATACATACACATCCATCACACTAAAATCTGAATAAACACCTCAAATACTGAACTGTCCGTTTATGCTGTTGTTGTCTTTCATATGCAAAGTTGCTCTTCAGAGATTTATTGCAGCTGGAATCGACAGAAACCAGAGTTGAACTTTGATTTTGAAATACTTTGAGGAATCCATGTTGGGAACAGAGTCACTAATTGTATGATTTATAGCTCCTGGCCTCGTATTCTGACGGGAAGTTGCAGAACAGAGAGGATTTAAATATATCTTCATGTTCCCTCTGATTCTATTCATTTTTGAGGCATGCATTTGGTAAAAGCACATTAAGCGTACTTTTGCACATTGATGAAGGCGGGGCAGTCAGTACATTTTGCACATTTAAGCAGCAGATACATAGACCTGATGTCCTAAAGATGGAAAGAGAAAATACCACACATTCTTTCCTGAATTATCTTGCAAACAAAGTATGAACACAAATGTGAATTGCAGAAGTTACAAAGAAGGGTCAGTGGTTTTTACTTGTTTAGAAAGAAAGAAAACAAACTAAATATAACCCACAACTCAGCCTGTTTCCATTAGATTGCTGGAAATGATACAAAACACCCTCTTTTTAAAAAATGAGACAGAATATAAAACAGAAGTGCACACCAGAATTCTGCCACTTTCACTTTAGCAGGACAGGTCCAAAGATGTTGGACAGATCCCAGTCCAACAGCTTTTATTTTTTAAATTCCACCAGATGGATGTTTTTCTGTTTGACTCTAGGCTTCATCCATTTCTTTAAAACCAGCCCTGAGAGCTTGGCTGCATGGAAGAAGGTTTCACATTGAGTTCAGCTGATTCCCTCAGTGCACAATTTCATTACGACAACTTTATACATACTAAGCTTAAAAGGAAGAACATAGTGCAAATACCAATATTGTGCTTTACAACAGCTTTACAGCACTCCTCATCTGGAAGACGAGGGGTCGAGGTGGCCGACTCTTTGGTTGCTGTTGTCACAGTTTACAATAAATTTAAAGGGATAGGATACATACAAGTCTATTTTTTCAACAGTCATACGGTGAAACGTGCATCTTCACTTTGAATTCATAAGGTTTTTGTGGATTTTTGTGCAAAAAAAACATAAAAAAACATTAACTTTCTAGATAATGATGATTTATACTTAATGTCAGGACTTTCCCTAAAACACACACACATCTATCGCACTTTTTCTATCACCATACCATCTAGTTTTTTCACACTGCGGGTGGATTCTCTGATCCATTTATTACTGAAATTATGACGCATCACAAGGAAGAAACATGAAACACTGATCTTAGTGTCTCTGTAATGTACTATTTAAGTATATTGCATAGGCCCCATTCCAATACTTAGAACTGCATCCTGGACTCTTATTATAAATTAAGATAACTATCCATTTGCTAAATCCCTGCCCCAAACAGTGATTGTCCAGTTTCTTCATACCAGAGAGGTATGCACATGTCAAAACGAGATGTTTTTTCATTTTCCTGTTTTTTAGTTGTAAGTTTAAAATGGTAAAACAAAAACTCTTGCCGTTTTCTCATTTTGGTTTCTGATGGGAAAACGGAATATACTTTTGTACCCTTAACTGAAAAAGTTTTCAATATAGCAATGCCAACCAGCATTACCCAAGTTAGCCTTTCACTACAGCACAAGCAATAAAAGATAGAGCTGGCTTCTCGACTGTGAGACACTGCGGCTGCTGCTTCTTCTAAATAAGGAGTGTTTATATTTTTTGCGTGTAAAAATGGTAACTTTTTACCTGGAGAAGATGTTAGGATTTTCATTTTATCATGTACTGTCAACTGACAAAAAAAAGATGGGGTTGAATAGAAGTGAGAGTGCTGCTTTTATGTCCTTCTGTATAAAATAAATTTACTAAATTTCCCCTTGGGGATCAATAAAACATTTCTGTTCTATTGTAAAAGGCCTGTTGTTTGTGAAATTAGCAAAACTTTTGAGTTGTAAATCTGCCACACATTGCAGATGATTTAAAGGGGGCAAGGCTTAGCAAACAGTCAGTTACTTTAAAATCAGCTTGACGGCCGTCACTGCCTAGTTTTGGAAAGGGGCCACAGAGTGGTGCTCTATCCCTGCACTGTGTGGATTGACCTCATGGCTGCAAAGGTCTCGAGGTCACGAGCCCGTTGTTGGGTTATGGTTGGGCCAGGTGCTCCAGCGCCTCTCCCTCACAACGCATACAGTGGTAGCCCATGTTAGCGGTGACGTCGAAGCAGCCCTGGCTGAGGTAAAAGTCCAGAGACGACTTGTTCCAGTCCAAGACGGTGAAGTTGAGCTGGTTGCAGCCAGCAGCCAGGCCCAGCTTTAGGACATCGAAACAGAGCAGGGAGACAGACATGAGTTCTACTATGCTGACAAAAATTACATAAAGTTTAGCTGATGTATGCAACCTCTGAGACGTTACTTTGAATTTTTAGCTTGCAGTTATCGCAAATGGAGAAGACGTATATTGTAAAAAAAAGAGACGAGGCCCAAAGCGCAACGTCTGTAGTTCAGTTCCCTTTCTGAGCTGTGACAGTGAAATAATACTTTGATATTTTACTCACCTGTGCTACCTTGCTCATAAGTGCTTTACCAATGCCCTTCCCTGAAACACAGATACCAGGTGTTACTTGAGATTTTCTGCACCTACAGATACATAAACAAAATCCTTGCTTTTGAGACAGTGTATGGTACCTCTGAACTCAGGCATCACATACAAGTCCTCCATATAAACGGCTCTGCCCTTCCATGAGCTGTAGGAATAGAAGTACAGTGCATAGCCTATCTTTGTATGGCCTGAAAGCACAAGGATAAAAAAGTGAAATCAATGCAGCACAAACATTGGCCAGTTACAACATTCAACTTTTTAAAGCAGCCAAATAGTTCCAGTATTTATTAAATAGGCAGAATTGCTTTGTTGGCCCTTTTCTGTTCAAATTAATGCCTCTGCATCTTTGGCCAAGAAAAAGCAAAAATATTTCTCTTATCTCATTTCCAAAAAGCTCTTGGATAATCACAGCATATGTTTGTCTTTAATACTGTGCTCACATATAACAGCATACCATTCTCTAAACATAAGTTAAGTGAAATAATCACTCCTGATTTATTGCTTAGTGTATTAGTGCTGTTGAAATTGTCAACATGTCTGCCCACAGACTTACTGTTCTTCAAAATGCAGTTTTGCTTGTTAGGACAAATGAACATCTGAGGAAATTTTACCACCAAAATATTTATTAAGCAAAAGTTAAATTACTGCTTTAATTCCAACTATTCCAGACTGGTCAGGCTGGTGATGTTCTAAGTAGCATTAATTGTTTTCTTTTGGCCAGCATACAAGGAGTAATATTAGAGTGAATATTGCTAATATATTGTTTCTAGCAATTTAATGAATTTGAGTCTATTACTCTTCTTTGAACTCTGCTATGTTAGCCAGTTGCTACGTCTTGGTGTCTGACAGGTACCAGATTTGATTTATCTGAGCTTTTTTTTTGCTGCAGAATGCTGCTCAAAACAGCAGTGTTGTAGCTGTGTAGTAGCTTTGTTATGTAAGAGGTGTGTAAGGAGAGAGGCCACATCAGCAGGGTGCTGTTACATTAGATTAGGTAACACAACTAATAAATATGCACCGATGGACCAGGCTGATAACAAGTGACTGTTCTGAGCAGCTACTGTTCCACACGTGTTATGGATCGAAGAAAAAGTTAAATTAACGAGAGCTGATGAAAGGATTTAAATAAGTCATCAAATTTCTCAGCAAATTGTGTTTACTTTATGCTTTTTACACTTGTCAAATACAAGACAAGAGCTCCTTCAACGAGGACTTGTTTCTTTAATCCATTAAGGGTTACATATAACAGCTTATTATACTGTATATGAGTTATAATACACTTCTACATAGCAGTCTTGCCTGCACAAACATGTTGCATTACAATGATAAAATGATCTTTTTGATTGATGATTACTATGAACTGTAAAATTCTTCTGGCTCTATCACTGGCTAACAAGTGAAAATTTTCTTAAAGAAGGTTGGTGGAGACCCTGCTAAAAGAGGTCAGATATTAGACTGAAATTCATCAAGTGACACAAAACACAACTTTAAAATGATGCTAATGTTGCTTCATATCTGTGTTGTAGCTATAACAGGCGGCTGTTTGCCAACACCCGTTCCTTTTCCATAACTTTATACTATGACAATAATGATGAGTTACTGCATGTGTTTATATTCAGTGCACAACTTTCTACTCCTCTACTCGATTAATGTGGCACAACTAGAGTTCGACAGAGACAAAAAACCATTGATTGGCCTGAGATCACCTCTGATCTAACTACAAGGCTATATAGAGACTTGTGTGAGTGACAGCAACGACCATGTTTAGTTATTCCGGTGAGAGCTGAGACATGAGTGTGCCAGCAACCTTCCTGCCAATCATGCTGGCATAAAAAGTAGGAAGACCAGTTTCTCTGCTTTTGATGTCTTAAATGTTCGACACAGACACACAACTTGCTTAAGTGCCTTTACAGTTATTCTGGTGAGATTAAACTGTAAATGTTTCAGTTTGTCAATCTGAATAGGAATATTTCTATCTAGAATGCAGGTTCAAACTATAAACTACATAGGTTAGGTTAATTTATAATTTACTTAGTTAATCACCTCAAGCTCTAGAAAAGGAACAATCATCAGCAACTGCTGTGTGGCTTAGAGACAGATTACCTAATACATTTGCAAGTTTGTACTTTCGACTTTGAAAACAAAAACTCAACTTGAAGGGTTAATTAGCACTGACAATTCTTGGCTGGCCTTTAAAGCATTATGGAACAGTGAGGTGCCAACAGGTGATTATCTTTTAGGAGGTGATAAAACTATTGTTACATCACTGACCAGAGTATACGGAGCTGAAGGAAGCTGGTTTGGTTTACAGACAACATTGGGAGGATTAGTTGTTGCATGGTTTTGTAATCCTGTTAGTTTGTATAAAATTATAAATGTGTTATGCACAGCTGGTAGCTAGTGTGTGACAGCTTTGAACAGTATCAGGGACGGATCTCCCTCACCTTCTTTGGTTTTGTGCTGTTCTGGCACTTCAGCGACGATCCCATGAAAGAACGGGTTCTTGGAGAAGCCATCTTGCTCCAAGTCTGCAAATAGATTGTAATGTGACAGATAGGTGAAGTCGTTCCCTGTCTAGTCACATTGGGGCAGTTTTACAGCTTACACTTTAATACCTCATATGTTGTCCAGTGTTTCTTCACCATGACTTTGCATGGAGTGGGCTTTGAGACCACATTTTGACCTTTATATTGGAAAATAAAACAGTAACGCTGCAAGTCATAGGCCCATAATTTCCTCATTTCAAAGTAAGTTTCCAAGTGCTAACAATAAGGTAAAAACAAAGTTCTGGAACAAATATTTTAGTTATATTTTTTCGTGGAGTTATTTAAACTCCTAACTATGAAAAATCCAGTGTTTTTCATCTGGCCTTTCAATCTTGTCATCTCCCGCTACTGCCAAAACCTCCAGCTGTGTCCTCATTCCACACTACTATTAGCAGTGCACCACTCTGCCGACTCATTCTCATAGTATTTTCATTGGCAAGTTGTACTCAACATATAAATGGGTCCCGAAGTTCCAGTTTTTCAAGCAATTCCACCTAATTAGCATTTCTGCAGCCAAACTATCATTAGAACGGCCTTTAACATTTTCAGCTGACTTCTCTTAAAGGTCTGAGTGCCTACGCTCTACATTTACCAGCATGTAGCGTCTTTCTTACTTTAGTTATGGCTGTAGAAGAAGAAACTGAACATTAAGCTTGTGTAATGCCCTCATGTTTCACTGCTTTCTTATTGCCCTCACAGTTTTGTTGTTTGGTGTAATGATATTTGACATAGCAATGTGACCACAATGTTTATTCACAAGGCTCATTTTGTGTCTGTTCTGGATCTTGTAATCGCAGTCTCTTAGTTCATCATCTTCTGTTACATTTGTCAGGCACTGACTTTAAATTTAAACTTTGAAGACTGAAAAGTCCTCAGAATATCAGACATCTCAATGCCAAAATGTAACCAGCGGCCCCTGGTGGTTCTCCTCTGTCTGACAGTTCTGTTCTGTGGGAGGATGAAGAAGATGCTAGGCCTCACTGCTTTTACAATAGCTGTGTCTCAATTCAGGCGTTGCATCCTTCGAAGGACCCAGCCTCCCCATCCTTCGAAGGCTGGGTCCTTCGGAGGACGGGTAGGCTGCATGAGTGTTTGTTAAATGAGACGGTCTCGCCTACGACGAACTTCCTGCTTTTGTCATGACGCCCGTAGCGCTGCTCCTGTTGCCTAGCAACCCGGACTGCCAAATTTTTTATCCCGAGGATCAGGATAAGACGACTATGTTGTAATTTTGCCTAATTTTTTTTATTGAATTTGATCCCGAAATTGTGATTTTTGTTTTTAATATTTTTTATATAGTTGAAGACTTGAGGGTCTTGTACTGTCCAGTGCTACGGGACTAAACTGTCAGAAAAACAAGAAGCGTTCACAGCTTGTTTAAATCTGCTCATATCATAGGAATCTATGATATGAAAATAGGCGAGTGATATGAACTTCAAATATTATAGATCGCCACAATCTCTGGGCTGAGTGTTTATGATGAGGATCACTAAATACCTGCTGTCTGAACAGAAATCAAATATAATTAATGTTAAACATGTTGTCAGATAACTTGGTGGAACTAAACCAAGAACAGTGAGGAGAGTCATGTTTTCACTGGTTTACACAGAGAATTACCACCAATAGAAGCTCCAGCAGGATATAGTAACCATTTTACTTCTTCTCCATGTAATAATTTAAATACAGGTGAAATCTATGACTATTTATGAATAAGTGAGTCGTCTTTGTGGTCGCTGCGGTCAGGAGAAAGTATAACTTAAACACTGAAGCTGTATAATTGGAAAGTAAACGTTTTAAATAACAGTGGCTCACAAATTTGTTTTTTTAAACAAATTCTAATGTTTTTAACATTTGTATCAATACTTATATTTAAAATTATAATCCTCCGCTGCTGATGAATCCATCTTTTCCATCAGTTAAAACTCCAGCTGTTGATCGAACTGTCAGCGGAGCGCAATGAATCTTGGGATATTTGGGGCTACGAAGGATACACTGATGCTTCCTTCAAATCCATGGAAAATAAGGGCGCATTCGTCTGCCGCATTTGAAGGAGTCTTCTAGTTTTTTTTTAAACTATTTATTTAGTTTTGTTTGTATACAAGGAACAGAGAAGGAAAAAAATAAAGTAACATAAAAGGGGGCATACAGATTCTCAGTCAGTTGAGTGAACATCATCTTTGTCTTTGAATAATGTCCATTTCCTCCATTTTTGTGCAAAGTCATCTGCTTTGATTCACAGATGAAAAGTCATTTTCTTCATTGCATAGATCTCCTCCATAATGTCCATCCAGTGCCCTGTTTTTGGAGCATCACTTTTCATCCAGTTCTTAGTGATGGCCTTCTTATAGGCAACAATCATTATTTCTATCATAATAACTCCTTCTGGGATCAATCCCAGATACAGAACCCGTGGGTCCCTGGGAACCTTATAATTTAAGATGTCCTCCAAAAGTCCAACACTGTCATCCCAGAATGATTGTAGTTTGGCGCATGACCAGAAGATATGACTGTGATTTGCGTTATAGTTTCCACATTGTCTCCAACATTTCTGTTGTAGTCCAGTCTGTTTGCTTTTAATTTGTGGCATGATAAAGAAACTCATCAGATTTTTCAAGCCAAACTCTCTTGGAGCTCCTAGAGCTATGTTGTGTTTTGCATAATAGAGTCTTCGAGTTTTAACAAAATGGACAGCCTAGTCGCACCGCTGTGACGTATGCGGCCGACGAATGCAGCTTTCGAAGGATGCAGCCCCTGAATTGACACACAGCTAGTGAGTGCAATTTGTGGTAAGAGCAGAGCCGGCTTGCCCATTAGGCAGTATAGGCAAATGCTAAGGGCACCGTGGCCTCCAGGGGGCGCCACAAAATCAGGAAAAATTTCACCTTCAACATAATTATATTAAAATTAGTTATTACTATAAACTCTTAAAATGAAAAAGCTCACTTTGATTAAAATGTAAAGTAATACCCAATTAATATTACTACAAAACAATGCTATTGGATTTCTTTTGTAAGCGTATGTAAATCGATGATGGAGGGGGCGCCATATAAAATCACATACATTAACAGATTTAACATTTGATATTTAGAAGCACTTTGTTTGATGAATTCTGATGCGGATGCTACAACTTTTTAACAGTTGTATCTCCCTGGACATTGCATTGAGGTCACAGTGTTAGAAATACTAAATCAGTGGTCTAATTTTAATGCTATGATTACTGTCTGTGTTGTCACAGTGAGTTCTTGGTGTCCTAACAATGTTTCATGCTGTCCTTTGATTTTGTCTGTAATATTTCTTTGCTTAATTACCGTGGGAAATTAATAAGCACAATCCCTGGTAGTACTAAGACCCACCTTGTGTTTTGGTTGTATTCACCAGTTAGTTCATTATAGTTTCATTTAATATGGGGTGCAACAATGTGGAGTGCAGAGACGTCACATTCACTACTCAGATTCAGACTACTCAGATTACTTGATTACAATTATGAGTAGCCCCTTTTCGCATAAATAGGTCGCTCATATTGTCTGTCATGTGAGTATTGTTAAAATGGGACATCTGGCAAATTAGGACAGTTGAGCTTTGAAATGAGTATCTCTTCAAGGAATGCACAAAGTTACCGCAAAGTATGGCTAATGCATTGCTGAAAAGGAATATAATACAGAAAAAAGTCTACGTGGGTTTGACGTCATAAAAGTGGCCATGATATCACATAGTGGTAACTGAAATGACATAGCATTCTGACATTAAAATTACAATAGAGAATATTATAAAAACTGGAAAACAAATATTCACCACTTGATTAAAATGTATTTTGTAATGGGATGTAATTATCTATTAGAATCACTGAGAATCAATTCTATGCTTTTGCTAGTGGCCCGTTTTTGTCACTTTTGTATAGTTAAAATGGGACACGGCTCTCAGTCATTCTGATTTTTGAGTTTCACAAAATACGTGCTGTCTTAAAAGAAATCAAATTTTAAAACTGGATCAAACGTATTTTTTTTTTATCAGATAGGTTGCTGTAACTAAGAGGTGCTACCATGGCCATGTTTCAACTCGCCGACTGAGAAAGTCTTATCACACTGATAAAACCTCCAGCTAGCTCTTTGTACCTATTATACACTCCTGACATCACATCCATCCATTATCTATACACCGCTTAATCCTCTGCAGGGTCGTGGAGGGGCTGGAGTCTATCCCAGCCAACTCGGGCGAAGGCAGGGGACACCTGGACAGGCCGCTAGTATATCACAGGGCCACACATAGGGACGGACAACCAAGAACACTCACATTCACACCTATGAACAATTTAGAATCGTCAATGAACCTCAGCATGTTTTGGACTGTGGGAGGAAGCCAGAGTACCCGGTGAAAACCCACACATGCACAGGGCAGTCCTTACATGTGAATAATAATTAACTTAAATATTAAATATATGAATATTTTTGAGTTTTGTGTAGTGGCCATGGTCAAAATAGTCTTAAAAGTCATGTTTAAAAAAAAACCCCAAACAAAACAGAAGGTTAAAAAAATGCTAAATACTAACACTAACATAAGTATTTAGATTTTGTTCTGTTTTAATTGTGTGGTTATTTGAAGACATGGAAATATTGACTTATTGACTTAAGCTATTTGTTATATTAAAATAAAAGTTAATGAAGGTGTCCTTAATCGTCTATAACAAAAAAAAAGAAGTGTTCACAGGTCATTTTGTGTTTGAGATGGAGTCATCAATTCTGTGTTTAATTATTCTTATGCTTTTAAATTCTGTGTATTCTAGTAAAGGAGATTAATGTTTATAAAATTGTGAGCCAAGGCAGTGGAATTGTTCCGTAAATTCTTCAACAATCTAAATTTTCAGGAAAATGTCCCATTTTAACAACCCTCGTAAAGTACATCTGATGAGGAAAATGGTAAAATAAGATTGAAAGCTTCAACAAAGCTACTAAATGAGGGTTTCTCTGACTACTTCCTGAATGGACTTCCACTGAGATAGTGTATGGCTCAGGTTGGATTCCATTTTGCTGTTATGGATGCATACAATAAGGCAGAGAATATTTATATATTGTATATTTTTAAACAGAACTCTTCATACACTACCTCTCTGAGTGACTTTCACATGCTCTGTCACTTTCTCATATTCTGCCAATTCCTGGGGGAGAAAAAATGAAAACAACATCAGCTGTCATCAGTTCAACATCACAGCAGCAGCCTTCAGCATGTCAGTCAGGCTCTCATCCTGTTTGCATGGAAACACATGGCCAGGATTAGCACATGTGGCCGGTGAACACCTAATAATATCCGATTAATCTAATAACAGCTGCATCATGTTTGATTAGAGCCACTGACGTCAAGCTGTGAGTCACTACAGGCTCCTAAATGTCTTCCGACGTATTTACAGCTGGACCGCACGTGTCCGCGTCTCACCATGATCATCCGCGCGATGTCCTTGCAGTCCTCCACGTTGGCTGCTCGGATGGAGAAGTCCATGTCGGCTGGATGTGGTGCTCAAAGTGATCCGGTCCGTTAACTGTAGGAGGTCTACCAGGAAGGACTGGGAGAACTACAGCTGTCCTCTTGCCCTCACTTGTGCAGCACAGCTTCCCCAAACGGGCTGGAAAGTGAGCAGATAGCGCCCTCTTCCTTGGTGGAGGTGACTGGAGAAGTGAGCTCCTCATGTGGACTTAAAAGCGCATTTAATAATGAAAAGACATCCTGTAGAGAGGATTTAGGTGCAACTGTATAAGGCAGCATTTCCTGATACTTAATAGACAAGCATGTCTGTGGCTGGTGTTTATTTGCCTTCTGCAGGTGCAACATTCATCCTCTAGGGGGCTTCAGCTTGAAAACACACACCGTTAGTTTCCCAGTTGTTGAACTTTGTTTGTTTCCTGTAGCAGACTGCACATGGCGGCTTCATTCAGTCTTTCAAAGGAGCTACATTTAGCCCAGATTTAGGAGACCTCATAGATGAAGCCTGCCACCCCTACCAGGGTTGACTTGTCTCATTTGGTTTATGTTAACTTGATAAAACACTAAATAAAGTATTTGGCAAGTGCTTTAACCAGAGGTCATCTGATCACATTTTTGATATGGGATAAGTGGATTATTCCAATAAAGTAAAAAAAAAAAACAATCTGATATTAGTTCACCTAATCCAGTCTTGTTTAGATTAGGGTCAAATGTCTGTGAAGATTCTCAGTCATCCAGGTCATGGGTATCCTCGTAGTTTCAGTCACAGCATCTGGACCTGCTGGAGTTTCTCGAATTAGTCTCTTTTGAGAAACTCCAGCAAGTCCAGATGTCACGATTTAAACTACAAGGATAAGAGTCAAACTTACAGTATGGTGCTGTCCACATTTATTTATATTTTACAGTCAATTTGTTTAAATTTTTCGGGGATAAAGTACCTTTCAGTACAGCAAAGTAGAAAGAATATAAAAGCATTTGTCCCCATAAGTAATCCCCTAAACACTGTCAACATCAAACAAAAATAACATTTGTCTTTTCGCCTGCCATTTATCACAGCGTATTAATTACAAGAATTACACAACTGGTCATGAATATAGAAAAACTCTGCTTGCAAAGAAAAAAGAAAACAGTCAAATAAGAGAAAATAACCATCTCATAAAAATGCAGTCATTTTATAGCTGTATGTACTGTGTTAATTATGTGTATTTTTTATTTTTAATATATTGATGTTTAAATAAATGACAGTCATTTGACATATTGGCTGGATGAAAGGGTTGACAGTATTTCTATGTCAAATAATTTTAATTTAATAATACCTGATTTCAGTTTCAATTAATAAAAATGAAATTTAATAGTTCTCCATAGTTACACGTTTTTTAATATTATTTTACATTAGACAGTCACTGCTAATTTTGTAATTTTTGCAATATTTTTGTGTATTTTAATAGGATGAAAAATCTGTAAATCAAACAAATTACCGGTGTTTGTTCTTTTTTGTAGTTCAAGATGCATTTGTCAACTAGAAAAGCACTCTGAGACCTCCACCAATCATCTCATATTGTGATTTCCACCCTATGTTATAGTACATTCATTTTATATACACTATTAGATTCATTGATAGTCAAAACATACCTTACATACATCTCATTGATATCGTTGTTGTTATTGTTGTCGTTAGTTTAATAGTTATTCATTGAAATCGGTATTTTTCTGTAGTGGTGGTATTCTTCTGGATCTAGCTCCATAACTATTAAACCTACGACAAATCTGTTGGCAATACACTGATTCAGACTCTCACCTATAGTTTGGTGCTAACTGAATGTTTGTATCTTCATTTGTTACCTTACAAGTGCCCAAAAAATGTGCAATACCATCATTTTTTCTGTTCTGAATCATAATATCCAGAATTTTGCCAGGATCCAGATCAAATTTTGATATTTTATAGAACCTATTGTGAACATATCCTGTATTTTTTTTTGCCAAGCCATGTGGCCTTTTATTGTGAAGTTATATGCACATATGCTGAAAATGTTCCTATCTCGTAAGAATAATGAAGAATCTTTCACCAACATTTAATCATCTGTTCCTTGTCTCCATTATCAACATTTCCTGAAAATTTCATTAAAATCAGTTCATAACTTTTCACGTTATCTTGCTAACAGACAGACAGGCAGACTAACAAACAAACAGATAAACACCTCCTGGTGGATATAATTATGAATTTCTGTTTGCATTCATTTGTTGTGGGTCAAATGAGCAGTCTGAATGCTTAAAATGAATTAGAACTGGATGTATGTTTCATTGGGCTATGTTTGGATTCTTCAGAAACCCCAAACTCAATACAATTATTGTGAGCTGTAATAACCATTGCAGCCTCTAAGGGGCGTAGCAAGGTTTAAATGTTGTCCAGAGGCCTTGTTAGGTCTCTGAGCTGGTACTTTGAACACCTGCCGATCACTCAGTCATCTAAACTAGAATCATTTAAAAGCAGCTAAACTGTTGTCCAACTCTAATTTAATTTATATTTAACAGCCAGTTTGAGTTCTGATTTTCAAACACTAGCTGAGGAGGATCTTTACTCCCTAGCAACGCTGATGCATAACTCTGGCTTTGCTGTGTGGGTTATTGTGTGTGGGTAGAGGGTTGGTTCATCGCACTCTGCAGGGTTTATGCAGTTTCATTATTCAAATGTCAGAAAAACTAAAAAAGGAATTTCAGTGAACGTACGGGAGAGGTTATATTTAGTTCACGTAGTCCATGATGACGCACGGTGTGGACATGTCATCAAACTGTGAACTCCGGCACCAGAAATAAGGGTGATCTCATGTTTTTACGCAGTTTCACACAAGCTCAAAGCAAATCCCCCAGCAGCTACAGAGCTAAGTCAGAGAGGAAGTGAGAACGCCTTAGACAGGGGATTAATGCAGCTCACAGAAAATAACTTCTATGAGAAATACTAGACATCTGAATGGAAGTGAACTTACAGTGTAGTATATATTAAATATCTTATGGCTATAATCAAAATGATCACTGGAAAGGCATGTCTTTCCTCGTGGAACCCCATCAAATGAACTTCCCTGATTCAAGCCTTCTGCTCATGAGAATGAAAATGACGTTTCCTCATAAAAAGCAGAAGCAGCTCTATTAAAATGCCTCATTCATTACTTCATTCTCAGACACCAGCTGCTAAACGATGAGCTTCAACAGCCATGTCAGTAAACTGAGACCCCTCCCACAGCTGAAGGGCAAAAGCAGCACTGATGAAGGCCCTCTTAGCTGCATTTTACTACAGGTACTGAAGTTTAACTACAACAACACGACCATATTATCTCCAGCGGGGAAAGTATCTTCATAAGAACTGCGCTTTACAATTACAAGTTTGAGGCACTTGTGCTTTAATTTTTCCATTTCATTGCGGCTCCCTCCAGTGCAGTTCAGAGAGAAATGCATTTTAACGTGCGCTTTAAAGAACTTTATGTACTAGGATTTATTTCAGAGCTCATGTAGCTTGAGTGCCTAATATTGTGCAGGTTCCCCTTGTACTACCATAACCAACACAGCTCTGGCTCATAGGGCCTGATCACAGGACCTGTTGGGGTGTTCTGCAGTGTCTGACACTGAGATGTTTTCTTAGGTTCCTGTCGGAGGGTTGGTCCTCCACGGATCAAGCTTGTTCTGATGCATCTCACGGATGTTCGATCAGATTTGGTCATCGCCTTGGGCTTTTGTCGCATTCCTCCAGTCATACCACTGTGAAAGTACGCCTCGTCCTGCTGGGGGAGGCTGCTGCTGTCTGGAAGGAGTTTTGCCGTGAGTAAAGCATCTGAGTGCTTCTACCACTGTTTATCCCTTGAACTGTTGTTTATCTAAGTGTAATCATGATCAATGTGCGGAAACACTCCAGCTCACCTAACACTTATTTTGGCTTGAGCCACGGTACAAGCAGCACCTAAATATTTAGTTTGACTTCAACACCACACTATGCTGTGAGTTCCTTATTATGAAGCTGAGCACTGATGCAGCCAAACCAGAATTCTCCTGCTAATCATAGATGAACAAAACCCTTTTAGTTCCGTGTTCAATCAAAGAATACCGCTTTGAAAAGGTCTCATCAAAGCTAATGAAAGCGCAGAAGTGTTGAGCTACTCCTTGACTTTCTGCTGATGTGGAGGGATAACAGGCTGAAGTGCACAAGAAAGTAGTACCTTAATGAAAAATTGCAGTGTTACACCAAAAAAATACTCCATTTCTCAGGTAACAAAAGGAAAAGTACTTGTTATGGCAGCTGTAATGTTCAATGACTATTAAACGTGCATTGAAGCTCATCTTCTCTGTGTAATTCTCTGGTTACAGAGTAGTGCAGTGATTCCCAGTGGAACCAGATAACACAAAAACTACAGATGCCTTCCCCAAGCATAAAATCTGCTTTGAGCTAATAATAATTAATGAATGATTCAGCAGGCAGATATCTCAAAGAGGGTCACTGTTGACTCTCACACTAACGTTTTCTTAACCTGGATGTGGTTCGGTTCACTCACATGCGTATAACTGAGTCGACCTCACTGTCCTTACATGCTTATGTGTTGATTTTTGCACACGTTACAGCGTAAACAGGCGCCTGCGGTTGCTTGAGGCTAAAAATACATTTTGTGAGAGATTTGTCACAGTACACAGCTCTCTACAGAGCAGAGGGTGGGGAGGAAATGAGCAGAGAAAGGGGGGATTTTGCTGGGCTGGCTTCAAATGCTGCGTAGCCAGCTTTCTCCTGGAAAAAAAAATAAGGCAGTCTGTGTGTCTATTAATAGCTCCAGAAGGATGGTGTGGCTCTTTAAGACTGACTAATGGCTCCTTTCATACGACGCAAGCAGAAAAACCAGAGCATTGCCACTGTTTTCATCATTCGGCCTCTCTGGTGCCGCTGATGACGTGGATAAGACGCCCCTGACAGTTTTTACAGACGCAGTTGAGGATTCACAGGCAGCTAGAGCCAGAAACATTGTAGATAATTAGTCAGAGGATTGTGACTAAGAAAGAGTGGGGCCTCTCCGGAGGCTAACACATCTGACAAAGGCTACAAAAACCCTGAGAAAATAATGGTTGGTGTGCACGTAGACCTCAGTACTGATGTCATTTCATTTTAATTGCTGATATTGTCGTACTACAAAAGAGATTCTATGTTCTGTTATCTGTGGAGTTGTGTTGCTGAGGTATTAGTAAGAAGCTGATGTACCCTGGCTGGGGCAATGCTGTTCCATGCTCCATATTATCTGTTTAAAACCGTTAAACTTATAAAAAATATGTCAGGACTTTTAGGAAATCTGATGTTTTGGTTCTTTTTTAGTTGTTTCATTCACACACCAATGGTGACAGAGCTGCCATGCAAGGCACTTGCCTGCCATTGGGAGCAACTTGGGGTTCAGTGTCTTGTCCAAGGAGGGGCCAGGGATCGGGCTGAACCTTGCAATCAGTAGACAACTTGATCTAGACAACCTCCTGAGCCACAGTCGCTCATTCAATATGAAGCTGACGTTTTATAAATGTCAATTTTATTTAAAAAACAAAACAGAACATGCTGTATATCATATACATACATACAAAATACTACAAAAGTAGTTCTTTGAACAGTTCAGGGAGACAATAAAAAGGTCAGATGTCAAGTCAGATGTTCATAATCACATATATTAGACAATCAGTCACACAAGAAAAAGGAACAAAAAAGGGGAAAAAGATGAAATATGACTAAGGGGTAGCACAGAATTTCATAACTGATCAAGTGGCGGACCTTTACCACAGTGTCCATACACTGGGGACTAATTTCATTTCCTCTGGCAAAGAGGGGAAGGATTATCAGACACATAACTATCCAGATGGACCACAAAAATGATAGTCCTATAGATTTTACTCAAATCTTTAAGTAATCTTATAATCAAACCTTTATTGATCCTCTTGGGGAAATTCCTTCTCTGCATTTGACCCGTCCTATTCATAGTTAATCTGAACTTTACATACTAGGAACAGTGGGCTGCCGCAGAGCAGCGCCCGGGGAGCAGTCAGGGGTTAAGGGCCTTGCTCAAGGGCCCACAGTGGTGGTGACTGACTGGGACAAGCGGTCGCTCTCAATCTCCCACCTCAGCCTCTTGCCAGTCCGGGGACTCGAACCAGCGACCCACCAGTTAGAAGTTTGCTTCAGAAACCACTAGGCCACCACTGCCCCCAAGTACAGTTGTAAAGATAGATTTTCACACAGATTTCAGACATGTCCAGAGCATTTGTAGCAGAGTAGCTGGTAGCTGTGTGATCATGATTTTTTTGATAAACAATTTGATTGTCTGAAAAGTCTAATGTCACAAAACCAAAAACAGGTTGTTTGTCTTTTTTAGCAGGCAAGAAGTATATATTTTGGAGACACACTGGTTTTTATGGGATATGACAGGAAATTACACTTCCACTTGTCACTTCAGGACATCAAATTGCTGTAATACACAGCATCATGTCTGTGCTGCTGACGGATTCCAAGCACTTGCGAAACACTAACAGAATAGATCCAAGGTTGTGCCACTTGTATTCAGAGCTAACAAATACGCCACTCATTGCATAACACTGACATTATTCACACCTCTGTATGAAGAGAGAAATGGTGGCTTTCTGTGTGCCAGCTTCAGAAGGTCAGTTTGGAAAAAGCTTTACAGCCAAGCTCTGTTAGCGTCATTTAAGTTACTGGTTGCAGTGTGCTGCCTAATTAATTGTTCTGGCGTTCTGGGAGTAAAGCAAACATTGAAACTTACGCTCATCTAACATGCGTTTGTGACCTGTTTTAATGATGTAATGATCTTAGACACCCCCAGATCTAGAAAAACAAGCCTGTAGTCTGGCGACACAGAGAAAAAGCCATCAGAGTGGTGATGAACAGTGTGTTTGAGCCTTTACATCCAACAAACACTGCATCCACCAGAACATACAGTATCAGTCAGCAATTTGAACACACCTTCTCATTCAGTGGTTTTTATTCGTGTTAATTATTTTCTACATTGTAGATTAATACTGAAGACATCAAAACTATGAAAAAACACATGTGGAATTACGTAGTCGACAAAAAAAGTGTGAAACAAACCAGAATATGTTTTATCTTTTAGATTCTTCAAAGCAGCCCCCTTTTGCTTTGATGACAGCTTTGCACACTCTTGGCATTCTCTCAGTCAGCTTCATGAGCGAGTCACCTGGAATGCAGGTTAAAATCTGTAGGTTTGAAAGGCGTGATATCTTTGAAAAGATAAGATGAAAAGAGAACCTGTAAGAACAAAAACAACTGACACTTTCTGATGATTCTTGAATAAATCAAGATTTTAGAAAGAAGAGTTTTTATTTGTCACATGCTTGTGCTTTATGGCTGTGAAATAAAAAAGTGATTGTTCCACAAGGCTGAGACCACAAGACATGATTAGAAAGAAACATTCCTTAATAGCAAAAGTAGTCATTTATAATGAGGAGAAGGTTGTACACTGTGTGTGTGTTTAGTTGCTGCATCTTTGGCTGCATGGAAAGTTCCTTCTCTGTAAATTCTTGACAGAAAAAGCCAAATTGAATTGTTTCACATTAGAAAAAAGTAAATAAACTCAACACTGCACTTCCTCAAGGTCCCAGCGACTCACACACCAAGTTTGAAATGGACCTGAAGAACATTTGTTGAGGTGATTGTTAGAAAAGATGAAAGATTCTAGAACTGTGCTGTTCCGGAACTCACCAACAATCTAAGAAGATCGGAGTGTGTGTGTGTGAGTGTGAGTGTGTGTTTGTTTTCAAATGCGACATCAAAGGCAAATGTATGATGTCATTTATGATGACATCATACATTTATGATGTCACAACACAGTCCTTAAAGTTATTAAATAGAGGCAAGGTCAGAACATTTTGTGTACTTTCCGTCAGAGCAACTGCTATCTTCTTAGAACGATCTGCAACAGACAAGGACAAACTACAACCAAGTATACAAACTACGAAGAGTCTTCTACGACCAAAAGACCTACAAATCATCAACAGAACCACCGTCTAACACAGACAAGGGCTATATTACCTCTGTATTTCCTTAGCGTGTTGAGAACTTTAGCTTCTATTACAATGTCTCAGAGAAGTCAACCTAAACGCAAAGTTAGATTTGCCATCAGCCAACAGGCCGCTCCCAAAAACACGACCAGTAACTGTACTGAATTGCGCAAGGCCTTGGATGCAGCCAAGAAAGAAATTGACGGGCTGAAGAAATGCATTGCCAACATGGGCCAGCGCCTTCAACAGCTCCTTTGTGAAAAGGAGCAGTTTCTCCACTTTGTCCACAACAGCAAGGCCAAGCTGGAGGAACCTTTAATGAGCAGCCAAGTGATAAAGCTGCAAGAACCACAGCAGGCCGAGAGACCCAAAAACATCCCTCAGCAACACCAGGCCTCTTCGAAATCATGGGCCGACGTTGTTAAAGGCAAGGACAGGGTCAAGCCGAAGGCCATCCCGGCCCCTTCACAGACCCAGACCTCGACCATAAACTTGGCCAAAATCATGAATGATCAGAACGAGCTTCAAAAGCAACTCATCCAGAGAGAGAACATCATTTCAAACCTAAAACTGGAGAATGTGTCTCTCTCTGCAATGCTGAGAGGAACCATTAACCTCCAGAGAGAGAGAGAACACATAATCTCCAGCCTGAAACTGGAGAATGAGTCTCTCTCTGTAATGATGAGAGAAAACAAAAACCTTCAGACATGTGAAGAGAAGGAAGAAAAGGAGGCTCTTCAGAAGCAAATCAAAGTCATGGAGGACGTAAACAAAAGTCTGCAGGAAAACAACCTGAAACTGCAGGAAGTTATGATGGCAGAAAAGGCCAAAGAGCAGGAGGAGACGATGCAACAGATGCAGCACAACAACTATCTGAAGGCTTGCATCGACCACATGGAAGAAATGGTCAAAAAGCTGGAGGCAGAAAAGGCCCAGCTCAAAACTGAGATGGAAGAAATGGCCAAACAGAAGGTCATCCAGAGAGAGGAGCCGGCCCCTTCAGAGACCGAGACTTCGACCATGAACTGGGCCGACATCATGGATGAGCAGGACGAGCTCCAACAGCAACTCATTGAGAAAGACGAAATAATCTCCAACCTGAAACTGGAGAATGAGTCTCTCTCTGTAATGATGAGAGAAAACAAAAACCTTCAGACATGTGAAGAGCAGGAAGAAAAGGAGGCTCTTCAGAAGCAAATCAAAGTCATGGAGGACGTAAACAAAAGTCTGCAGGAAAAGAACCTGAAACTGCAGGAAGACATGATGGCAGAAAAGGCCAAAGAGCAGGAGGAGACGATGCAACAGATGGAGCAGAACAAGTGTCTGAAGGGGCGCATCGACCACATGGAAGAAATGGTCAAAAAGATGGAGGCAGAAAAGGCACAGTTTACAGCTGAGATAGAAGAAACGGCCAAACAGCTGGACAAGACGGCGCAACAGAACAAGTATCTGAAGGGGCGCATCCACCACATAGATGGAATAATCAAAAAGCTTGAAGCAGAAAAGACACAGTTCAAAACTGCTGAACAGGTGGAGGAGATGGTTCAGCAGAACAGGTATCTGAAGAGTCAGATGAACCACATGGATGGTATAATCAAAAAGCTGGAGGCAGAAAAGGCACAGTTCAACGACCAGACTCACAGGAACTCATTGGAGATCATTAGTCTGCAGGACAAGCTCCATGAAAACCTAAGAATCAACCAGCAGACGCAACAAAACATTAAGTTCCTCCAAGAGCAGGTCAGAACCAGAGAGCAGGAGATTCGTAGACTGACTGGCAGAAATGAGAATCTCTCTGCAACACTCCTCGACACTGAGAAGCAGCTGCTTAAAGTGAAGACTGAACTGAAGCAAAATGTTGCCCTGAAAGAGCAACAGAAGAAAGAAATGCTCCAGAACCAGAAAGAGACTGAAGACAGCGTTAAAGTCCTGCAGCAGAAAATCAGAGAATTGGAAGAAAATAATATGGAGCTGCAGGAGCTGTGCCTCAAAAAGAAGAAGAAAAGAGGACTCTTCAGTTGTTTCAAGAAGAGCAAAGCTGAAAAGAGCGAGAAAAAACACACTGAAAACGTGACAGAGCAGCCAGAAAACAAGGAGAAGAAAAAAAGCTTCTGGAGCTGGTTGCGACCCAAAAAAACGAGTGACAGAAAGGCGGAAGAGGCTACTGATAGTTGAGTGTAGCTGGATCCTCTGCCGTCCCCTTTCTCCACCCTCTCACCTTTCTGCCTCCTTCCTCCTCACCTCATACGCACCATCACCCTCATCCTCTCTATTACCCAATAACCAGTACACGTAAAGACCTGAACCTTAGTGGGAAAACGAAGTGACAGACACAGATTGGCTTAAAAAATATGTCTGTTGTACATAGTAAATACTCTAGTATTCCTCAGGAATGAAGAACCTCAGCTGTAAATGGCAGGTTTCCAATTATCACATGTTGACAAAGTGTAAAATTTCATTTAAATATGTACAATTTTAAGAATTACCGCCAAAAAAAGAAACAAAACAAAACACACACACACACACACAAAATTAAAAATTAAAAATAAAATTAAAATTAAAAAAAAAAAAAAAATCCCCCCGATGAATCGCCACCTTACCGCGGTGGAGGGGTTTGAGTGTCTCTGTGATCCTGGGAGCTATGTTGTCCAGGAGACGAGCCCTGGCAGGGTCTCCAAAGGCAAATGTGTCATGGGGAAGAGACCAGACGAAGAGCGATTCAAAATTCCTTGATGAAAGCAAAAATAAGGAAAGCCGCCACCTCAACCGGGTCATGGAAACCAGGGCCTCCTCCTGGATCCAGGCCTGGAGACTGCAGGCCGCAGGTCTGATGACATGAGTCGAGCCTGAAGACTGAGTCAAAGTTGAGCCTGAAGACTGGAGGGAGTCTTCATCCATATCCGTGGCAGAGGTTGCTGAGGTAGTTAAGAAGCTCCTCGGTGGCATGGGGCCAGGTGTGGACGAGATTCGCCCTGAGATGCTGAAGGCTGTGGACATTGCTGGCTTGTCTTGGCTGACGTGTCTCTTCAGTGTCATGTGGGTGAAAAAAAATAAATTCAAAAAACCCTATCATATATCTGCAAATGTGTGTGTATTAAATCTGAAGATTTAACGTCTTATTTTAGGGCTTTCAGCTGTCTGAATATTTATAAAATGAGCTGAATTTAATTTATCTTCAGGTGATGCAGCTTGTAAATATCACAATAAGAATACAATCATTAATATCCGAGGAGACTTTAGAGACAAATTACATTTTTAAATCCTATCTTATCTTAAATAATCATGTTTTAAATATGAAATAAATAAAAAAAAAACAGTAGAAATTTTGACAGTTCATTGCTTTTATGAATCTTAACAGATATTATGAATTTTCATAATGTTGGATTAGTTTTGAATTGTTTCATGCTGTGGTTAGTCCTGGTGCTTAATTCAATAAAATATGATCAATATTATGCGCTTTCAAAATACCCTGTCCAATATTAATTTGTCATATATTTTCATACACACACACACACACTGGGACATATGCTAACACAATATTAGGCAGGTGGTCATAATGTTACGCCTGATCACTGTAGGTAATTTGTGCAATATTAATACTTATGTGAATTTCTGTTCATGAAAGAAACTTTGCAATACCACTGACTTGTGCAATAATGTTATTTCTATAATCAGTACTTATGTAAACCTTTTTTAAAATTTTGTGTTTTTTGTACTACATCTCCAAAATGTTTGCCCTATCTTTGCTGCTGGACCAATGCAAATTTACCCACTGTGGGATTAATAAAAGCCTATCTTATCTTATCTTATCTTATCTTATCTTATAATCATTTATTCCGAATATTTGCACTGAACCTAGAGAGTCTAAGTGAGTCAGTGTTGAGTCTACTGAGTTGAGTCTTTGGTTAAAAAAGACTCAGTGAGAAAAGAAGCTGCTGCACTGAGACTAAGATCAACGCAGCTGTCTTCATGTTTCAACCTAAAAATGTGACAGTTTATCTGTATATGTTTACCAATGTGTCCAACCAAATCTCTGCATTAACACACTCTCACACAAAAAACATGAGAATTTACATTCTTTTATGTCAAAGTGAAGACAGATTTCAACAAACTAATGCCAACTAATGTACAATATAAAAGGTAAAACTAGTGATTGCATAGATATTCACCGCATTCTAACCAGTGTTTAGTGGATGCCTCTTTGGCTGCATGGAAAGTTCCTTCTTGTCTGTAAATTCTTGACAGAAAAAAAGCCAAATGAAGTTGTTCTACATTAGAAAAAAAGTAAATAAACTCAACACTGCACTTCCTCAAGGTCCCAGCGACTCACACACCAAGTTTGAAATGGATTGGATGAACAGTTGTTGAGATGATTGTTAGCAAAGATGGAAGATTCTAGAACTGTGCTGTTCCGGAACTCACCAACAATCAAAGAAGGTCGGAATGTCAGAATGTGTGTGTGAGTGTGTGTGCGTGTGCTGTAG
This sequence comes from Dascyllus trimaculatus, assembly GCA_024666655.1. Classification (NCBI taxonomy): domain Eukaryota; kingdom Metazoa; phylum Chordata; class Actinopteri; family Pomacentridae; genus Dascyllus; species Dascyllus trimaculatus. Next base: position 20,032,948 of record CM045467.1, on the reverse strand, counting down.
CTTAGAGTTGAGGCGCTCTAAACTGGATTTAGATGTGATCAATCACATTTGTTAATGTGGTTTCTTCTGGAAAATGAACCAGATCTGGGCTTAAAATCGTGATTTTCATCCAAATCATTCTACTCTGCATGCTCAATGCCTAATGTGCCAAAAATAAACAAAAGCAGACAATACTGAATTCCTCAGCTTAACTGAGAAGCCATGTCTGACTGAGCTGTGACCAACAGTCACATGACAAAAATGTGCGACTGTGTTTACACAGAGCAGAGAGGAGACAAGTGGTGAAACAAATTTGAGAAATTGAGAGTAAAATAAAACAAGCCCAGTCTTTGAGCACTGATATGCAGAGCAGTGTGAAATCTTTTTTTTTTAAATTTATGGCACTATAAGTTTGTAAAACTGCAAAAATTAAGTTTTTTAATGATTTCTTCTCATAGCTATTGTTTTGCTGTTTCCATTGCCCTCATATAGCAGTGCTAAATGAGCCCACAGGGATTAATAATATGATCAAAGCAAAAAATACCCAGAGATTCAGAGAGCTAACGGACCCATATGGGAGTAGTTTGATCTCCTCATCTAACTCCAACTACAGCTTCTTTTTTCTGATCAGTTTGACCTTGATTGCTTTTAGTCGAACTATTGTTTTTCAGACTGTGTGAGAAAGTTATCTCAGAACACTCCTCTATAGATCCAGTACAGTCACAAATAACAGCAGCTCCTTCAGGCCCCCAACAGGAAGACCCCTCCTCTTCCTGTTTAGTCTAGATTCTGATTGGTCCCTGAGCTCTAGAGCATTTTCACAACAAAGTAGTCAACACCACATTAATCAGGTTTCAGAAAGAGCTAAATGAGGCCCTCCCTCTCAATAAGGCTGTGGAGAGGACTTAAATACAGTCACAATAAAGGAGAAACCAGTGCAGAAACCTTCCTCCCTGCTTCCTTCATGCGGCATAAATTCCATTTATGGACATGATTTTACTGTCAATACAAGTACGCTCCATAATTAGTACCTGTGTTTCTGTTCAGGAATACAAAGCAAAGCACATGCAGGGAGATTATTCTGATAAGAGCTACTCAAGTGGCTGCTTTTATTATGCTTATCATGAATAGCTGACTCTGGGGAGCCACAGGGAGTCTAAATAGTCTCATATTCTATTTCTTCTATGATGTTGCATAATGTGGTATAAGGCTGCAAAAATGGCAGTAATAGTCCCCTGTGTCAAGAAAGCTTTATCAGTTCATGTATGTCATTGTATAAACCTACTGATTTAAGGAATTCCCCCAGACAAGTCCTTCCTCCTGTCTGGCCCACTCATGTTATACCTAACCCACACCAGTTTGTTCAGACTGACTGAGGGAGGGAAAAAAAGGAAATTAGCTCATCAGCAGACTGACGCAACCCTCATGTAAAGATAACTAGTTGAGAAAAAAGCAGACGCGCTGTCATTCCTTGTGCTCCACACGGGGCCATTAAAATGCCTTATTAGGACATCAGCAGACGGTTGTGTGTTGGAGCAGTCAGCAGGCAGATGATGCTTTTTGTTTTCTGTTTTTCTGTCGGTCAGCCTTCCCTCAGACGCTCTGAATCATGTGATTCCTGTTTAGGTCAGGGCACTCGGCCACTTGCTCACCATGAGACGCTGGCTGAGTGGGACTTTCAGTTGAAAATTAAACAATGGCGCTGCAGGTACATTTTCAGGAAAAGATAAATAGACAGCTGGCTTTCCCGTAAAGAAAAGAAAGCATTTAATCATTCTGGTGCAGCTCCATGCCATATCCAGTTAGACACTGTTGGACTTTTGGTAAGCCACTGGCAAACATCAAAATGGGGCACTACTCAGACAAAACAAAGAAGTGTTATTTATAGGAATCATATTTCTATTCCACTGATAACACCTCTTTAAACCTGCCAGCTTCCCTTTCTGATTCCAGGTGTGTGCGCTACATTTCCTGTCACACTTGGAGGCCTGAAGGCAGGTTGCATGTGAGGTCAGCACAGTTTACAGACAACAGCTTCTTACATGTTCACCTGTTGCTACTGTAAACATGCACTGCTTTTGAATTGTTTGAAAGCGTAATTCCATACAGCCTTGGGGCAGCTGTTCAAATGTTGGGCTGTCGTGCATATTTGCACACATGCAAGTGCTATCTGATATAGACCTTATTAAATTTTAAAACATAAACTTTCGACATTCATTTAAGTTTGTTTGTTGCTGCTATCAGAAGCTAACAGCAGATAAAATTGGAGCCAGACTTTTCCAAGCAGCAAAACTACACTAAAAGAATCCCTACATAGAAATAAGACATTCAAAAGTTTAAAGCCAGGCTTGCAGATATATAAGGCTGCACTTGAGTTAAACATTAGCGTGTGAACATTTTCATATTGGGAACATAGACTGTATGTAATAGCAGGATGTAGCCAGTGTGGAGTCACCACTTTGAGTTAGGAATTTGACATTGCCACACGATGAGCCCTATAGGATAGTCAGCTTTTTTTTGAGTATTTACACTAAACGGGACACTAATGTACAAAATGAACATGATTTGGCATTGACTGAGAATGGAAACTAACAACTGAGACCCTAAACCTGGCAGGAAAATGTTTACCGAGGTAACAAATTCGGTGACAAGTAGGATCAGTTTTCTCATGGACTTCTACACTATCTAACCTGTTTTTGCATCCAGAAGAGTCGCCCCCTACTGGCTGTTAGAAATAATGCAAGAAGTTCCAGGCAGTTTTGCATTGGTTTCACTTTTTAGATCAGGAGACTACATCCATCTTTTATTTACGCTATAGAATTAGGAGAGTTAACATGCTGGTGTTTAGCAATAATGGTTATTGTTTTCACCATTTTGGTTAAGTGTGTTAGCATGCTAACATTTGCGAAATGGTGGTAGTTCCACAGTCACAGTTGGTAGAGATACAGAAGAATCCCATTTTGAGCCTTGGGAATGTTTAAGATGACGCTACTGTGCTTTAATGTAGGTTTAATTCCACTGAAATTGAAATTGTGTTTAATTTTCCTTGACTTCTGAACAAAGCTGGCTCGCCCATTAGGCTATATAGGCAAATGCTAAGGGCACCGTGGTCGCCAGGGGTCGCCACAAAATCGGGGAAAAAAAATCACTTTCAATGTAATTATATTAAAACTAGTTACTACTATTAACTCTTAAAATTGAAAAGCTCTCGTTGATACAAATGTAAAGCAATGCCCAATTAATACTCCTACGAAACTATGCTATTGGATTTCTTTCGTAAATCGCCAATGGAGGGGGCACCATATAAAATGTCACCTAGGGCGCCACATTGGGTAGAGCCGGCTCTGCTTCTGAATTATTTAGACACCAACTCAGATCCACTGTTTGACTCAGCTATTGAATGTCAAAATTACAACTTGGATGTTACACAGTAAATAAAACTAACTGTAAAAAAGCTATAAAATTGTGGCAGTTGGGGTTGTAAAAGTTACTTTAAAATAAGAGAAATTAATAATCTCCCATAACCTGTAACACATGTTCTTTTTTATTAAATTTTCACATTTTATGAAGATTACAGCAATAACATAAAACAACAAAAAAAATAAGGTGCAAGGAAGTGGAATGGCAGCAAGGTATTTTTTAGTATGATCTTTTTTAAGTGTTCTTAAGGTTTTATGACAGAGCTCTACACTATGCTACAGTTCATGAATTAAGGTGTACATGAGTGTGTTGTAAAGGAATAAAAAATAGAAATAAATAAAAATACAAATTCAAAGCAGATGTCACAATACATAATACATTTAAAATAATTTTGCATAATTAAAATAAATTTTCTAGTCTTAGTTAATCTATGATTAAACAAACAAACCTCCATAAAATGATAGAACCAATACTTATTTTTCTGTTAGCTGTTACTCGTATCCATTGTCAGAGTGATAATTAAAGTATTCAACTTGAATTGAACAGTTTCATCTATTAAATAAAATTAAAATAATTATGAAATTATTACAATAAATTTGTGAATATATTTTAAAGCACTTTTATGTAAAAAAAAAATACATGGTTGTTCACAGTCAGAGGTTTTTAACGGTATTTTACATTAGACTTTAAAATTCACAGTTTATTTTTGCAATTTTATTGACATTTCAATGTATTTCAAAATAAGGGGGGAAATGTGTGAAATAAAAAGGAAAATTTCTGTAAAGTTACAGTTTTTTTTACAGTGTACATAATCCTTATATACAAATTGAAGCTGATGCAAGTTTTATTAGTTTTGCAGGCATTTGAACATGTCACCAAATTTCTTGGCAATGATTCATACAGTTGTTGAGACAAAAACATGAGGAAATAATGAGAAAAACAAGAAAAAATGTTTGGAGAATTTATTTCAAATTATTATGAAATCTGGGTGAAACTGTTATATTTGAGTTTGGCAATTTTCTGTGATCGTCTATTCTCTCTCTGCTGTGTTTACTGAGCAAATACTGTACTGTTTTCACATACCGCAAACAGTAAACAAGCAAAGGAATGCACCCCAGCTCCACAAAGATCCTGCACTCCCACAAAAACCTGCTGCTTGTGATATGCACGTAGTGTATCTTAACTCCAAACACACAGAATCACATAAGCTACTGTAGCAACATCCTGAGGAAACCGCCTCTCCCTCAGAGTCTCACTGTAATGAGGCATCAAAGCCTGGGCCGCAGCCAAGGACAAAGGATGTGTGTGAGATTAAGTAGGTCTTTAAGTGGCGATACAACCCCAGCAGAGATGTCATACTTTGAAATTGTGTATCTTTGAATTTCCAAATTATCGAACGCTGACATCACCCGATTTATCTCCCTCTCTGTCTTAAATCATTTCCCTTGATGTGATTCCTTTGAATTTAGATAAATAACGGGAAAACCTTAGTATGAGGCCACTAGTTACAATGAAACCCCCCTGACGACTTCTCTTTTGAGAAACTGAGCCATTTCCTTCTATGAAACCAAAGGCCTGTTATACTTGTTCAGGAAGGTGTGACCAGGGAATGAATAAAGACTTGGATTAACACATCTCATGATTAAATCCACTCTCACTGGAGGAGCCCCAATTGTTCCTTGATTACATCAAACACATGATCGTATGCAAATTAACTGTGAGTACTTGTTCCCCCTCACTTTACCAACATCCTGGTTTATATTTAATATTTCTCATAACACAAGCTGTTGTTTTCCACTGTGCTAGGAACAAGGCTTCAGTCTCGGTTAAACCTGATCTGGATGACACATTAACAAACTTGCCATACAGGACACTTGCCATAGCAAACATGGACAGAAAAAACACTCCTCCTATCGTGTTCTCTGTTGTAGCAAATATTTGATAACAGAGCAGGGCGAGCCATAAATCTACACCTACCATTCCTGTTTTCATATCTCCACACCTCATCCAACTTCCCCTATGGGTGAACACCCCACTAAAACACAGTCTAAAGGTGTGTGTGGCATCTCAGTAAATAACAACACAAACTGGTACGTTTGTCGGTGTGTTACGCTGGTCAAATGATACTCATATAGGAGTGAATAATGAAAAATGATATGCCATATTCTGGTCTAAATGTAAATGTAAACCATATGTTTCAAAATCAGAATCAAACAGAAATGAGAGCATAAAATCTTGAACAAAATTGCTATTAAGTTCAAATAAAAGATTTAGTCCTAGAAACAGCCTCTTAAACAACTCTCTAACAATAAAGTAGAGACTAATAATAATTCAAGGAGACATATTAAGATTAAAATACACTCTAAAATATCAGTAACCATGTTTCCTGTATACTACCAAAATTACTTGCATACTTAGTGTTCTGTAAACAGGTCTTATTCTTCATATTTTTTTTTCTATGGATTTGTTCAATAGGTGTTCTAACAAGCATCTAACAAGCAAATTTCCCCAGTGTGGCATTAATAAAGGCTTATCTTATCTTACAGTCATGATACTGGCTGTGTAGGCAAAGGCTGGTGCTAGACTGGACATTGTTAAGCCTTGATTATACTCTCTTGCAGATGCACTGACAACTATGGACAGCTGAGGACACCACAGACGCATAGTTGTTGTTATGCTACTTTTTCAGTCTGTTTTAGTCTGCTAGAATGTTGTATCTGTATATTTTGTGCAATCACACAGCCGGGTCTGTAGTGTAGTTACTGCACAGAAGCAAAATTCTGGGCTGCACTCGGCACCAGTGGAGGAGTCAGTGCGTACTTTGGCAGGTATCAAAGCTGACTTGACGTACTTGTGGAAAGTACAACACTGGCCTTAGGCAACTGCTAAAACTTCAGCAGCATCTGACCAATAGAGGTCTTAAAACAGGTTCTATCCAATATTATCCAAAAGGAAATCTCCAGTGGTAGAGTGGCTCCTTTCAGACTGCTCCTTCAGACTGAAGGATGATCAACTAGCTAGATAGCTAAGTCTTGACAAAACTAGAGAAGCTGAAGTGAAGAGGAGTGAAATTTGGAGATCAAGTGCTCAACCTGGATGACCCAACATACCACCTGGGCCACAGCCGCTGAGACAAAGACTCATTCGTTTTGTGGCTATTTGGTACCTGTCCAAAATAAAACATCAGCTGACTTTGGTGCTACATAGAAACTCAAGAGATCACAAAGTGATTATAGCTCATCCTTAAGGAACCAAATATGTCTAGACTGGATTTTGTGGAAATCCGTTCAGCATTTGTTGAGTAATTTAACTTGAAACTGAGAATGCCAAAAACTGTTGCTAATGCTGGAGTAAAAGGACTGCCAACATCAGTATGCTTTGTCCTCTGGATAAATGAACCATGTAAACCACAATGATCTTAGACTGACACAGATGCCAGTCAATCTAAAAGCTGTTGAGATATTACAATCTGAACCAGTTGTTGTGGTGATCAGTAACTCTGATCAGACACTTATATGAAGGTAAAAGTTCACTGCATTCTTTGTAAAGTACTGGTTGCATTAGTGCCAGAAGGAACAGATTGCAAAGTGCTTTATGTTTCAACAGAACTCAGAGCTATCAAACTGGAATGTTGCCTTCACTGTTGACAAGTCTAAGTACTGCAGACACACATCAGTAAATGCAAACACCATTTGATTTAGAGCGCTTACAAAACAAGAACTGGTTATAAAACACGTGCACCATGAATGGATGCATAGTGGAATTTTACTTCCTAAATTTTCTGTTTGCCCTGCTTCCTGCATTAGAAGTGTTACATCCCTGTTCTCAAGATATCATGGGCCACCACCCTTTTCTCTTCTAACAGTTTGTTCTATATGATCCAGGAAACCTGCCTCTTGGAACAAAGTCGCTGATTCTGAGAGCTTTAGGCTCACTGGAGTTAGAATAGCCATCCGGTTTGGGTCGTTTATTGTCTATTTATAGTGTGAATTGAAACCTAATGTCATCAACAAGGGTTTTATTTTCCCTGTCTCTGTTACTCGCCTGTCTTGTTGAAGGTACACTTTGTTCCAATTTCACTGAAATCCCTAAATTTCCTCTGCTGTGAACTGTGTTGACTTTAAACATTCAAGGAGCTCTTTTGTTATGAACTGATGCAATGTACTCTCTTGCACTGCCCATTTTCCTTCACCCTGCTTTCTATGGCCAGAGATTCCCTTTGTTACCCCACAATGACTCGTAATTGCCTCCTAAGAGGGTTGCTAATTTGTTGGTTTCAGTCTTATTTACAGTAGTCAGGGCATTTAAATTAATAGCTGCCAATTAGTTTTTGAACAACTGGGTGTGTCTGTAGCTGACAGGCCCACTGATAATATTGTGGTTATGTGTGATTGTGAAATCTAAAAGAACACTTTACCTTTGGGCTATTGGATATTGGACATTTAATACTGATGATTTATATGTCTCTCCTGCCAAGGTAGTGGCTATGTGATGCTACATTGCTACTTTGCTAATGTTATGAGAACACAAAGCAAACTTTAGAAATGTCACAGAAATGTTAAAAAGAAAATGCAGTTCAGGCTTGTTTCCATTAACTGACTGATGAATGGGAACAGCTGCAGAAGAGCGCATAATTAATCTTGGGATAGGTTGGGCCGTGACAGATCCAGTGCCTGGGAAAAGTATGCAGGATTTCTTGGTCACATTTGAAGGAGCTTTGAAATGGGTCAATCTTGTCGCGCATTGGGTCTTCAAATGTAACCTTCGAAGGCCACACAGCTCAAATACAGCTGAGGCTGATGGGAATGCCAGATGAGGTCACCGAAGGTCAAACTGATGGGTGATGTTTATTACACTTAATTCTCTTGGTAACACTGACTATCAAAGTCAGTGGAATCCAGCTGCAGTTGAGGCTCATCACTAAAAAACTACTAAAAATGTCAGTTCTGGTGCAACTAAGAGGAAAGTTCAAGAGCCATCAAAGTCAATAGGATCTGGTATTGTAGGAACTGTTTCAGGCTCCAACCTCTGTGTGTATTACCAAAGCAGAAACAGACCCTGTAGAACATCTTTCAGGGCCTCTGGGGTAGGCACTTATGAGTGACTCTGAAAAGCTGCTGTGATTGGTTAAACTCAGAAAGAGACAAATTGCTGATTGATTCAGCTTAGGGAAAACATCAAGCGCAATTTTTCTGCCCTCTTAATGTCCTCGTCAAGTAGTATCTTTGTTCTCTCTAGTACTATCATCAGCAACTTCATATTCACCACATTGGCCACCATAACATACCCTCCTATGTCCATTTCTGCACATAGAACTGGAGTTAAGTCCAGTAACTACTCTTTGTCATTGTTTCGGGACCCTTGGAATTAACGTTGAAACTGCTGTATCCTACTCCTCAGTGGAGACAGAAAGCCTGAAAGAGCAGACTATGGGATTGTTCCTGTAAAGGTTTGTGCTACCTTGCACCGACCCTTGCACATGTCCCACTGGACACCTATTTATATCTGTGCTAACTTTCAGGGCAATCCATCCTATTGTTAACTCCAGACAAATCAACTGACTGACTGGAGCTCTGGTTCCTAGAGCCACACTGCTAGCATGGCTGCAAAAATTAATACATGTCAAAACACGGCTAGAAATACAAGGTAGACTGCAGAACTCCTCTAGTAAACAATGAATATTTTAATAGGGATTAAAAGTAAAGCACCCAGCACTCCTTTCCTATTGTTCTGTCTGGCATGCTTTGACCCTGCAGTCGTTACCAATCAAGTGGGCAATTGAAGTCTCTACTCGTTGAATGGATCTCTTGATTGGAGCACCAGATAGACTGTACTTCTAATACAACATGCCGCAACACGCGCTCACGTGCTCTAGAACTGCAGCTGCATGCCTGCCTATGCCACGGTTTGGATGCTGAGTGTGTTCTTAGTGCCCGTTGTGAGATACGTAGGGAGGGCGGGTGCCTGTCTCAGATGGTCCATTATGTCACCAGTACCCTAAGAATAGCTCCAGTGTGTCCTGCTAGGCACTGAGGCGAGCGTGACGTCCAGAACTTAACTGTTGTTGGGCCAAACCCAGGAGAAACAGGGGCCCTACTGTTTCTTCATGTCAGGCACACCCAGCTGCAAACACACACACATAACATACCGGCGCATACACACATGAAACCGTTTAAAGTTTTCCTCTGCCACTGTTCAAAATGCCCCCAGAATAAACACTTGAAGCAGAACTGAAGCAGTGAAGCCAATGATCCCCATTAGAGACGGGCTGTGACGCAACGTGGTGGTAATGAGAGGTAGTGGGTTTCAGATGTTTCCTCAGCATGTAGTGCACATGTGTTTAAAGAAAGAAACGTAAAACTCTCAGTTGGAGGAGGATGCTGTCAGGGGCCTGTGGAATCATGTCAAGTCAATGAGTATCAGAAATAGTCTGCATTTGTAAATACGTTCATTGATAGACAGATATTTAGTACTTTTCTTTTGTCTGTTTAATAACTGTGATCATCTTTTACCTGTTCCAGTAATTTTAAAAAAAACAAAGAATGGCAAAAGGTTGCTTGTTCCAGCTGTTTGAATGTGCAAATCTACTCAGTTCCTCTCTTCTGCATAGTATATATTGTAAATTGAGTAAACTGAGTTTTTCCAAACTACTTGAAAATGTGTGAAAGAGGACCTTGTGATCAACAGATTAATCTGCAATGGAAAGGACTGGTAGTCAACATTTCTTTTAATTTCAAAAAAAATCTGCAGAAACTACTGAGTGATTTATAAAAGGCCATATATAGTTACTATTCTGTATGTGTTTGACTTTTAGGCATGTAAAGTCACTACAACTTCTCTAAACTTATTTTGGAATAAATGAAAGCCTGTTGATTGTTTTGTACTAATTTGTGTCCTCTCTGAATCAATTTATGCTGGAAATGTCTTTATTTGTGCAAAAGAAAACACAAAATTTAACATGTTGAATTTCAAAATGTACTAGAATCTACAAAGATCTCATTACACTTTTCACAATAAAGGCAGATGATGCCTTCACTGAGGCATGAGATGACTTCCCACTGCAGGAACTCGGGGGAAAACAACCTCCTAACTGGCTAAATCTGATCGTGACTCCAAGTACACCAAAATAATGACAAATGGTAGACTTCAGTTCTGTGAGCACGTAGGAAATAGAACAATGGTGGGTTGTTATGTTCTATTTTTGGGGAATTTTACATTGTTGATCATGATGTTTGAGATGAGAAGAGGGGACAAAAATGCCGCTTCTAGTGCTCTCTCTGAGTTGAACTACTCAGCATTCTTCCAGTTAAACCAATGAACGTCAAGACCAAGCAAGACCAGAGCAGTTTCTTAGGTCCTAACCTGGAGTAGGTACCTTTTTTCTCCCCCAAAGAGATTCAACAGGGGCCGCTCTGAAATGGCCTGCAAACTCCTGCAGTGGAAAACTTCCTACAGTTGTGTCTATTAGTAATGTTAAAGTCTGCTGGTTCTTTTGTGCTTTTATTTTGGCGGAGAGGAATGCATGTGTTCTAAATACTAAAGGGGGCATATTCCCTGCAACCCCACCAAGATCTATGCCAACGTACTCTAGTAAAGTATCCCAAATTAATACTTGAATACAGTGCTTACATAAATATACCTAATTATATTCCACCACTACTGTTACACAATGATATTTCCAATCTTAAAGTTCCATGGAGAGAAAACTAATAAACCTGTGAAGTAAATATGTACACAAGAAATATGCTGTGTCATAAATCTTCCTTGAAGCCTTAATACCAGTAAGTGAACAAAGATAGTTCAATTGTTGCCCATCCTGCCATGTCCTGTAAATCTCTGTTTCGTTGTAAATCAACAGTTTCACCCTGCAGCCCTCCCTCTGCTTTCACGCCAGCCAGCCTCCTCACCGCTCAGACGCAAGTGCTCGTTCACGTGGGTGTGACGAGGCCGCGCCTGCGCTGTTTAAAAACGCTCGCCCCACGCGCTCCGTGAATCACTCAACTCTTAACAAGCACAGAGAGGAAAGCAGAGCGAGACTCAAGTCTGTTCGTTAACCGTCTCACCGCGGAGCCCCGAGCACACAACTGAGAGAGGAGCGAGTTGGAGAAGTTTGTCCGTATCAACAGTTCGGTTTATCTTCACTCACAGTCAACAGTTTTTTACGTGAGCGTGCAGGTTAGTTCCACCTGCTCGGTGCGGTTCAGACATCACGGGACGCTACAGTTCACCTGAGGTGCACGAGAACATCGTTTGCATGAAACCGTGGCCAGGTGAGTTTACTGTTGTACTTCCACTTTATGAAAACATAACTTTGATGTAACTGTTTATTCCTCTCTATGTATCCTGTGAAATGTTCATGGTTTGTGACGGTTTAAGGCAGTTTTTTGGCCACGAAGTGTTGTAGAACGCAACGGTTCACCTCTCGCAGAACCTCGCTGTAAAATCTGTCGTTTTAAAATTAACTTGCTTATTTAAGATATTTTTGCATCGCACTACGTCTTTTTGAGTCCTAAGTTATTACTAGAAATTCAATGTTAATTCGGCATTGAAGTAAACGGCTCATAATTTGAACTAACTCCTTGCTGTTGCTCTATCACTTGCTTTTACCACAAGATTAGAGGAGCCACATTCCTTATGTTAAGGTTAAATGAAGAATTGACTCCCATTTTAACTTCTTATTTGCTTTTTGTGTTGAGTGTGTTTTTAGTTTAGTTTGAATAAAGTGTTGGCCAAGAACATATCATCATGTCTAGTTGTTGTATCACACAAATGTATGAGGGAAATATATGGAGCAGAAACATGCTGTCCACTTCCAAAGGCTCTGCACAAGATGAACTGTCTACATGTGACAGCTCTTTGCACATGCCAGAGAATAGCATGACTGTTTATTCAGATTGTATTCAGTTACTTTGACGCACATGCAGTCTCACCTTGATGCAAATTTGGGTTACATTTGATTTTTATCTTTGTGCCCAGTGACAGGGAAAGCCAGCACCTTAGTAGCCTTAGATTCATGCAAAATGTGAGTGTACATGTGTATCCAACCAAAAGTTATGGTTTCAGTAATTTACCATGTTTGTGACCCACACATGCAAGTGCGAGTGTGCATGATTTGAGTCAACCTAGGCTGGGGGTCAACTTGTATCCTTTGGTGATGTGACACACTCGCAAAAGCATGCCATTGTTTGTAGGAGAAATATTTCAGAAAGGGGGGGATGCAAAGCTGTTTCCTGCACAGGGGTTTCGCTAACAATGGCCAGTGCCTTAGAACAGTCGGTGGTTCTCTCTGCAACTCACTTCTGAGGAGGGAGCTAGGATGTTGAAAGAATAGCCAAGAAAAGGGAAAGAGGAAAAAATATAAGGAGTAACACAATGGAGAACAGGCGGTTCTGTGGGTTTGTAGAATGGGAGACAATGGGAGGCCAGATGTGGTTGCATAATCCTTGAGTTAACAAGGTCACAGAAGCCTTCAAGCCTCCAGTAGTTCAAAATCTGAGATTGAAGAAGGCCTCTGTGTCACTTTTGTGGGAAGTCTTCCATTTATTTTGGCATTTCTCCAGTTCTATCAGTGGGTATGTGTATCTCGTAAGGGTTGACTGGTTTGAGGACAAAGCCCAAGCCAGACCTGCCTGTAAATATTTAAAGACTGGTGTCTGTGGTAAATGAATATTTCACACTGAATGCGTCACTTTTGTAACCGATCCTGTCTGGTGGCCTTTTGTTTTTCCACTCTGTGTACAAGCTGTGCTGACATGCATGTTTTTTTTCAAGGAGGCTACTGCTTTAAGCTGCACAAACACTGTAACATAGTGAAAGTTACTTAATAGCTAAGGAAATCCTTGGTGTGATAACAATCCACTTCCAAGTGTAGCCATTCCTACACCTTATTTAACTCTGGACAAAACTTAAGCATCTGTCTTACTTGATTCTTCGTGCATCTTTGAAGTTGATCTGCTAACGTCACTGTTTTATTTGCCTAATTTCAGATAAAAGCAGTGGATGCAAGTACGCTCCATTTAAAGAAGGAAGGTGGAATATTGGGAGAGGCTCCAAGGAGAACCAGCCAACCACGGGCAGTCACACCTCAACCGACATTTCCTCCAAACCCAGACTGAAGTACACAATGTCCCTCAGCACATTCCACCTCATGCAGACCCTGAAGAACTCTCCTGCTGCGTTACGGCGTCGCTTCCGCCGTGACCGAACAGAGTCTTTGTCCCATGGCGATCCTCTATTTAAAGTCCACTACCTGGGCACGGAGAAAATCTTCTCTCTGGATCGAGAGCAGGCCCAGGACGCTATTACTCATTTGCTAGAAGGTATTGCTAATGGAAAGAAGCTGAGTAAAGATCACGCCCTTGTGGTGCGCCCCAGATACGTCGAGGTTAAGGAGCTGAGCACAGGACGGCAACTCACTAAGACATACCTGCAGGACATTGCCTACTGTGCTGCAGACGCCAACCGACCCAATGTCTTCTTGTACATCTGTAAACATCACGGGCAGCAACTACAGTGTCGGGTGTTCTGGTGCAGTCGGGCGGAGCGGGCGCGAGACATGACGGCTTGCCTGGCACATTCCTTCCAGCAGGCGCTGAGCGACTGGCAGCAGGACGGCTCGGCCACGCTTCCGCACGGAGAAGTGAAAGGAAAACGTGTTGAGGAGTCGTCCAACTCTCATGCTAACACGAAGAGCTCAACGCTGCCTGCCAGTCTGGGAAAAGGTGAGATTTCGGCACAAATTTTAATTTAAGCCCGTCTCCCCAGCTATTCTTCACTTGTTGAGGTGACATTTCCCTGCAAAATGCCATCTATGGAAAAATAAGACATTTTTAAGAAAAATCAGAAAGTCAGACTCTGGTCTGTTTTGGCTTTGTCAGGCAGAGTAGGTTGCCACAAGGAAAACATGAGGCTGTAGTTCCAGAGTGCCCTTTAGAAGGTTAAAATCCCCTGATTCATAGTCCTTATTATGCGGTCCTCTATTAGTCATAATGCAGTTGGTTAGAATGATAATTTTTGTACTGATCTTGAGCCCAATCAGTGAAGGTAATAAAAACCAACAGCTGTTGTAAGTGGTAGTAAAAGAACAGCCTCACTAGGCCACTTTAGAGTGACAAACTACTCGCACCGTTTTAATTAATTTTTAAACACCAGCCAGTGTTCACTTTTCAGTGGCAGCTGCTAAGCTTGCATCTCTTCTTATGTCTTTTCTTTACAGTTCGCTGGAAGAAGAGAGGCTCTGTGTCTCGCAGTCCCCTCAGAGCCATCACCAGAAGAGGATCTGCCTCGGACACCTGGAATTGAAACCCTGCTGTAACACTTCACTGTGGGACCACATTAACCTGATGACAACCTCATGGGTGGCGACACTGAAAGAACTGAGGGAGGGACTGATTGCAAGATAAAAGGAAGGACAAAGGGGATGAAACTGGGAAGTGCGAAAGTTCATATTTGAATGTATGAGGACTGCCTGTGAGAGGGTGTTGCCATAATCGGTGGACTTGAAGTTTTTGACGCCGCAAAGTTGTCGGTTGACTTTTGCAAGAGTCGCGTCAAAACCCATCAAAAAATGCTGCTGACAGCTTCCTTTGTTAACTTGTCAACAGATTTGTGAGGACTTGTGACTGACTGGACACGAGGCCATTTGTGGACTGGACTGGGGCATGTCCATGTCTCTTTTTGGTTGGCTTGTTTGTGAAGTGCTCTGCTTGATACTGAAGCCACCAAAGAATTTGTTCTGTTGGAAAGATGCCAACAACAATGCTGACTGTTGGCTAGATATTCCACAGGCAAAACTGGAAAAAGACTAGGAGAGTCTGGATTTTTGAAGATTGATTTTTATTTAACTGACATTTGTGACAGGCCATGATTTTTTTTTTTACCCTGTGGCATTAGGAAGCTTGTCTCTGTTCTCTACTTTGGTATTGGATGGACAAATTCAAGATACATGGAAAATGCAGGCACATTGTACAAAAGTAAAGTTAAAATTCTCAATTTGCAGGTAATTTTAAGCAGTTTTAAATCAGTCCTATATTAAATAATCTTAAAGTTCTATTCAAGAAATCACAAACGTAGGTCATTAGTTTCCATGAAATGTGTGACCAGCCCAGCACCTGCATCATAAAATAAAAAGTCAGGCCCTAGCAGAACTTGCAGGCTAAACAAAAACCTCCACTTACACAGCAACCTCCTGCAAAAAGACAAGAAAAAAATAACGGATCCCAACCGTCATCAGCGATAAGTTATTTGCATTTATGTGGAAAAACACACTCCGCCACAACTTGCGGGTTTTTGTTTGTGTGTGTGTGTGTCCGAACACTGGGAACACTGTGTTCCCATGTGGAGCCTCTGTGAGGAATGCGTAGCCATGCACCTGCATTCCAATTGGGGGGAAATTTGAGATCAGGAATCTTCTTAAAAGCCCCAAATTCCTCTTCATGTCCATCCATGACTTTGCATGTTGAGCAGGCTAGTCAGTAAATGCTACAATGTGCTTTTAACTCTTGAGCCGTCTGCTTTTTTTCACATCGCCATAAAAGGTGCCCTAGCTACTTAAGTCCATTTAAAGTGACGGTTATAGGCATTGATATGTGCTGCATTGCATAACACGCTCTCATGATGGTGATTTCTATCTTAAGGTTTACAAATGAGAGACTTGGGGATTAGTGGTGCGTCATGAAGCTACCATTAACGTCTCATTTTGTGTTTTCTGACCAAAACTAAGCTAGAAATGTCACCTTTTTTTAATAGGAAAGGTTTCTGTGTTTTTTGACTGAAGTGCCACTAGGTTTTGTCAGTTAATTTTAACTTTTTGTACTCGCTGTATCTTTTCAATTACAAACGGCACAACCCTCATCTCAGAAAAGGGGTTAATATGCCTGCTTTAAGATGTATTTTATTGTACTGTTTTATGTTATTGTACATATTTAATTAAATATGTATTTTATGGAATATTAAAACTTTTTATACAGCATTTATTTGTTTGCGTCTATATATGTTCTCATAGCACTGTTTAGACAAATATTCAACCAGATTTAGCTTGTGCAAATTTGATCCTGATTAATGACTCTGCTTCCCGACTCAAGTTTAAAAATGTTATATTTGGCCCAAGGAAAACAGAATTCTTGTCTTTGACTGTATGTGTGGGAGAGGGCAAGATAGTCAGAGAGGTACTGGCATTTTTAATCTGTCATGTGTCTCTTTTCCCAGGGTCATTTCTCCAGTGTTTTCACATTTCAAAAAGTCAGACACACGTGACTTACTTCTAACAGATGCAGAATGAGCTCCGTCTGGATACCGCAGCCTTGAAACAAATGGGTTTGCACAGCATGCACGCAGTAGTCCCCAGAGTTTGCACATTACATTAACACAATGAGTAGAGCTTTCCTGCAACAAACCATTAAACAGGTACACGAATCAAACTTGAAACCACATCCTTCTAGAGGAAGTCCTCCTGGTGGGCTTTCACACATTTGAACCTGATGAGGCGGCAGTAAAAGTGCCCCATCCTGACGTTGATCACATGCAAACAATTACAGTCGCTCCTCTCCAGAAGAGTCCTACACTGTGGACTTGGAGCTTTCTCTGAGTCGCTGTAACTCCAGCAGGGACTGAACATGGAGACGCCTCAGAGGCTTCACCTCCTCTGTCACTGAAAGGAGAGAACTGTATCATCAAAATCATAAACTTTCACCCTCCAATTCTGAGGCTAAGTGTAGCGGCAGAAAGGCTGGCAGTAGGTCTCATGTTTTCATAATGTAGCTAAACAGCACCACCTGCTGGCCTTAACATGAACAACAGTGATTGAGTGTACTGCAGCATCCCAAAATTGCTCACCTTTATCATAATGCAACTCGTCCCGGTTGCCGTAAATCACATACATCTCCAGGAAGTTGAGAAGAGCTCCTGTGACGAGGAAGCGGTCGGGCAGGGGAAGACTTTTGATGTAACGCATGTCCAAGGCGAAGGGGTTGGAGGGAGAGGGAACAGTGCACAGGCACACTAGCTCACTAACAATATCCCACACACGAATACCTGCGAGAAAGAACAGAAGGGTTCTTGTTTATGTAAGTAATTTTATATCTAAAGCACATGAAGCTTTTTTTCCACCAACCAAGTCCACACCAAACACTAATCTCTGCAAACTCAAGCACAGACATCTGCGTCTGATTAAGCTCATGGAAAATGGTGTAATTATTGAATCTGTGCACTCAAACAATAACTTTCTCCTGTTAGGATTCCACACATTGTTTCCATACCTCGTGTCTGCCAGTCTGCTATGGACTTGAGTTTCATGGGCGTGTCCTTGACCATCGAATCGGTGCCGCCGATGTTGACCAGGCGCTCGTGATTGGAGCGTATCCAGGCGTAGGGGCGTCCGTACTTGACGTATCCGGCCAATAAAAACAAAGTGCAGTTCACCTCCTGTTTAGGGATAAAGTGGACTTTAATGTGACTGAGTGAGCAAGTTAATATTGGAAGAGCAGAGGTGACTTTCTGACAATGTGTCCAGCACTTTAAAGTATGTGAACTGGTGCTTGTCCCCCCCTTACAGGTACTCACAGGTACTGCTATCTCTCTTTCACTAGGAGATGCTGGGAGCAGATGTTCCTCACTGCTGGGCTCCCTGTCAACACACAAAGAGGTCAACCAATGTAAGTGTGCAAGCAGATAGATTTATTTTCTGGTCTGTTTACATTTTTCTCTGTAATTTAGGACACCCTAGAAGAGCTGCCATAAGTCAGCAGGTTAATCCACATACAATCACATCACAGTTGTACAGTATTTGAATGACAAGCAGAGAATCAAATCAGTTATCAGCCTTATTATGACATGTATCAAAAGTATCATTATAGGGGTTTGCTTTTAGGTTTTACTGTACAAACAATATGAAGAAAGGCCACATCATTCACCATCTGCATCAGTGAAAGTCTTGAGATGCTGTTTTGTTTTGTACAGCCCCGACAGAAGGTACTACACCAATTATGGCAACCAGTATGCGTCTACCTAAATCTGCTGTTTTAGATTTACTATGACAATACACTTTTTAAACTGCCATAAGTATCACAAGCTACCCCTGAAACACATCCATGTTATTTTCAGACAGTCACACACACAGCTGCATCGATCACCTGGCAATCCATGGCTGCGTCTTGGTATGCGTGTGCGACTGGGAGTCTTGTGGGCCCTGAGGCTCCCCAGGCAGGGGGGAGCTGCTGCGGCTGGCCAGGCTGGGAGAGCTGCTGCTGGGGGAGACATCGCTGCTGTTGCAGCTGCTAGTGGAGGAGTAGGAGGAGGCTCGGGACACCACGAAGCCCGGGGAACGCCAGCCCTGCGAGGTGGGACACAAAAGGAGAGGGATAATGAAGGAGAGAGGAGTTTATTGTAGCAGTTGTTGATGGTAAATAAACAGACACGTCCTAAGAGCTTCAGTAGACAACAAGTGGATTTCTTTTTGGCCCTGGAAGGCATTTTACTGCTCTCTCAAGGGGCAGGAATATGCTGTCACCCCCTAACGCCATGGCTAATGAATCATGAACAACTGACGGCACACATAGATGACATGTGAATGGCTGTGAAACTCCCAGGTGAAGGGTGACTACAGATGTAAATGGTGGTGAAACTGCCTGGGGATGGATCTCAAGACCACATTATAAGTAACTGATAAGTGGGGTTGTAGAACCCCTCCTCTGTTTAGAGATGTCTGTTTTGGTTTAACACAAATGGCTTCCTTCTCTCCTCTTTTGAACTATCCGTCTTCTTTGTCCATAATGTGAACATTCAAAGGAGTGTCTCAGAGTTTTAATTCAATTCAATTCAATTTTAATTATATAGAGTCAATTCACAACATATGTCGCCTCACAGTGCTTAGCACAGTAAGGGCCAGAACTTATGAATTTTAAACAAAGAACAGAGAACCCAACAACCCAAAGTAGCCTTTCCTATGATTCCCTATGAGCAAGCAGTCAGAAACAGTGGGAAGGTAGAAAAAAAGGTTTGCCAGCATTAACACTGTGAGTCATCCCTCATCTGGCAGTTCAACAACCATCTGCATCTTAAGGCCTGTGGGTCTTGGGTTGTAAATGGGCCATTCACAATGCGATTTTGGGAGTGACAGTGTATACCTCTGACTCCCCATCAGTCAGTTAGATCTGAGGAACTGTTTGAAAGAGAAGTTAAACATCTTCAGGAACAAGAAACAGAAATCCAGTTGTCTTCTACTGAAGCTCTTAAGGCTGCAGTGACCTGGCAGACTGAGAATCTACACAGACAAGGAAAGCTGTAGTAGCGAAAAGACAATAAGGACAGAGAATGACATGACATTTATTCCATGTTTTGACCTTTGCGCAAGTCTCACAGTTTAAAAATCTGTATAACACGTCTATCTTCTGCCAGATCTTTTGGTGAATGGAATGAACTGCAAGAATCATTCCATTATTTTGACACCTGTGGAGACGTGTGTCTGTTTTATATACATAATGACAACTTTGTCGACAGAAACTGACCAGATCCTCATTGACGACTGTCAGCAGCAGCTCCTCTTTCCCTCTTAGCCACGGCTGGAAGTATTTAAAACCCTGTCGGGGGAAACAATGTTTTCAGAGGGATACTTTGGGTGAGCTGTGTTTGACATTTCTGTTCATGCACTGTGGGTGCTGTCAAACCTGCAATGATCCAAGTAAAGCCAGATCACTCAGAAAGTGCTGCAGTTTCCTCTTCTGCTCCCTCTCTCGTTTCTATTTCACACACACACACATGGAGATGAAATATATTAACATAAAAAAGCAACAACAAAAAACTACAGCTCCTAATGTTATCCTCCAACACCTTAGGGAGCTCAACCCATCAGCACCCTCCCAGTCTAGTATCCTAGCAACACATGCAACGCCTCCTCACAGCATCCATAAAGATAATAAAGACTCCATTCGTTACAATAGATGATGCAAAACAGCGATGGCATAGCAAAGATTGAGAGCAAACATCACATTACACGCAGCAAAATGCACCAGGTTGCTCTCAAAACGTCGGTTCCGATCTTAATTCACAATCACATTCAGAGAGAAACACCACTTACACCAGCATTGCTCATCTTGTACCAAATTGCAGACAGCGTCGTGTCCCTCACAGGCGATCATGGCGTGTTATGAGCTGCTGCATGCCAACATTAACACCGAATATTCCGCTGTTTGACGTCCTTTTCTGGTGAACTGCTACGGTGATGCACACAGCAGGTTTTGCTCTCGTCGGGTGTTGCCTTGTGGTTTATTCGCTGTCGGTTGCAGGATGAGGTTAATGGGGATGTGAAGCCTCTAGCGGCCATGTTGGTACACTGCAGTCTGGCTGTAACTTTCCAAACAAGTGATGGCTGCCCTTTGCAGGTAACTTGATGCTGTTTGCTAAAAGCTAGCTTATTTTCAGCCCTGGAGTCTACACCAGTTATCCAGCCAACATACAATATTTTAGCTTCAATATTTAAAGTAATAGTTTAGAATTTTGGAATATATTGACTCATTCTTTGTGTTGGATAACAAAATTCACTTCACAGTCATATCAGTGTGCTAAGAATAAAGGTTTAGGCTGGAAAACAGTAGCTTAGCATTTCAGAAACTTATGGTAACTCCATAAAGCTGTAACTTCTCACTTTAAGTGTTTTATATTTTGATATTTGTATTGAATAGACAATTTTATATGTTATAGGTTGTTGGAGAGCTGCTCTACTTTTTTTTAAATAAGAGACTAGTGGTTTTAACCTGTCTTCTTTGTCCTAAGCTAAGCTAATCTTCTCCTTAGCTCAGCATATAGCCATAAATTATTAGCATATTTTTTACTTGCAATAGCTCTCTATAAAGCTCTAACTTTATGCTTTACATTTGAATTTAGCTAACAAATGTAACATGTTTAAGGTATTTACCTGTAATTTATTTATTTTACTTAGGAAAAAAACAGGTTATCAGTTGGCCTGTGTAATGTTTCTGAGAAAGCTGAGCTAATTATCTTAGCTTAGGATGTAGCTATATGTTGTCTAAATTTTATTTGAAGAAACGACTGTAACACGGAAAATGTAGTTAAGAAACTGCTGTACTTTTCTTTTGTTTATTTGGTGCCAAATCCAGGCTAGCGGTTTGCCCTTGTTGTCTTAAAGCTAAGTTAATCACCTCCTGGCTCTTTAGCTTAGCATATAGCCAGAAATTCCTAGCATAGTCGTGACTTTTCTATAAAGCTGCAAATTCTTGCTCTTATTTTTGAGTTTACCAAAAAAAAAAAACAATACTATGTTAACGGCATTTAAAGCTACAGTACCTTTTTTAAAAAAATCTGTACAAAACCATATAAATTTGCCCCTGTTGTATTTGTGATACAGCTGACTAACCATCTTCTGCCTTTAGTTTCATATTTATTACACTGAGTTTTCTTCTCATGTAACTCTTGGCCGGTAAAAAATGCTTGCTGAACTGTCACACTATAAGATATAGGCCTATTTTGATAATAAATCATCTGAGTTGGTTGCATCATTTTCACATTATGTACACAAAAATGAAACCTGGATGCTATGTGCTTTACTTTCCCTCCTCTTCGTTGGTATAGTGTGGTCTAAAATCTCCTCTCTGGGCGAAACTGATTTGCTTGAACATGGTTAAGGATACTTGTGCAAATACAATACTGACACTTAAATGGGTTTAACTTTATGCAACTTCCATTTAACTGAAATACCAACACATTTAGAAATCTCTTCTGAACTCTCCATGACAGACATCACAAACTTTGTCTTTGTTAGCATGTGAGAGTGAAGTGAGACATCTGACAAAAGGATTTCAAAAATCATGGCAAAAATAATCATTTTATTCTGTGAGCGTCAACAGGGAAGTTCAATCAACATATCAGTTCTTCCTCACAAATCAACACACTGACACAATCACATCAACACAACACAGTGTAGCAAATGATCGAATCATTAAAAGCACTGTCATATTTTGTCGAAAGATTGGCAGTCTTCACAGAAGAGAAAGACAGTTCAGTCTAAAAGTTTGTGGAGCTGAAGTGAACAAAGAAGGTCCTGATCTCTTTGGGAGAGATGGTCACTGTGAACTCACCGTGACACCTCTGACACCGTTCGTTCTCTAAAGGGGAGAAAAAGTAAAAGAAAGGGTGAAGGGTTGAAGCTATCATCATGTTTAATTTATTTATAACTGCAAGTCTTTTTTTAAAAGCATGACATTCAATAAACAGTGCCATGTAGCATTTACTGTGAGTCCATATAATCAGAGTATACATCAGTCCTAATAGTCATTGCTTTGTTGTTTTCTCACTTATTTGTAAGTTATCTGCAGTTTTCCACTTCCACCTCTCCAGACTGGTGATATTCCAGGTTCCTGTGAGCGAACGCTCCTCCAGCACTCTCACTTCCCCTATGCCCCGCAGAGCATCCTGTTAACATTAATAAAGTGAATATGTGATTTCTGTTTTAGAAATATAAAAAATTCAAGCTGTAAAATTAATATGTCAAAATTAATAATTTCTTATCAATACCTTCAAGTTTATAGTGACTGGCTTTGAAAGCTCAGGATCTTCTCCCTCCTCAAAGAGATGCATGATTCTTAACAGGACCCGATCATAGTCTGGCTCCGAGTGCAAATCCTTACCTGCACATGCCATTCAAAAAACAAATTACACAACGAAATCCCATGCACAAGCAACAGAATTCAAAATTTCCTGTGAAAGAAATCAGCAAGAGTTGTGTGTGTGAACGTTATCTTATCAAAGCACACCTGAATGTATGCGGCTGAGGTGAACGTCATGATTAGAGCTGTAGTTCCATCCTGGGATGCTGAGGCTGAGCAGGTGGAGGTTGGGTGGTAGAACGACTGAACGCACTGGAGAACGACTTGGGGGCTCCTTCTCCTGCCAGGGCTTCTCTAAGTATACAATTGGGAAACTTTGTCAACTAGTACAAAAGAAACAGCTGTTATATGGCGGTGTAAGTGTTAAAAATCAAAAGCCAAGAGTCTCTATACATTGTCATCTCAGTAAATGTTGAATAGTTGAAGATGGTGATTTCTAAGTAGAACTTATTACATCATTTCTTTACATTGCATATTCATTTTACATTCATGAATAGCCCAGGTTTACCAAGCATGTACAGCTTCTAGCAATTATAATGTGACCCTTTTTAGTATTAATATTTTTATGTAGGCCTAAAAATTAAGCACTTACGGGGCTGGTCTATAGGCATGATGACAGGTCTGTGCTGCAGCTCTATTGCCTCTCTTTGGTACAGCTTGGAGGTTGCACTTATGGAGCCCAGCATCATCCACAGGGTGGGACTCACAACCGAGGTGTCATTTAGGGTCAGGTTGTAGCCGAGGTTCCATGGCATGTTATTCCAAAGACGTCGATGAAGCATGACCTGGGGGGAATCACAGGATGTTGAGACGTTTCAGTGTGAGAAGCAGCTAAGTCAGTGTATGTGTGGCTTTTTTTTTGTACCTCTAGTTGCCCGTTGGCTTGGCTGGACACACCGTGAGCTCTGTCGCTGAGGAGCACCAGTCTGCTGAGGTCATCCTCAAGGTAGGCTGTCCGAACCATGGGGAAGTAGTTCTACAAAATTATACATAAAATTATCCTACATGTTCCACCATTTTAGTAACACCAATACGTTTCCTTGTAAATCTCAAGAGCCCAGTTTATCTAAGGACCTACTCTTGCTAAAGTGTTATTAGCAAATTTCCTGAATGTCCTCTTCATCATCTGATAACCATTGTCGTCTGTGTACAGGGTCTTGTTGTTGTTCAAAGTGGAGCTGGTTCTGAGGACGACCTCTGTGTTGAGAAGGAGCGGGCCCAGCGAGTAGGTCTGCTCCAGCCGATGACACAGCACTGTGGCCCCGAAGCATTCTGGGACACGGGTGGTGATTGAGTAGGCGTAGTCTTCATCGCTTTCCTCCCTAGAAGACGGAACATGTCAGATGTAAGTACATGTCGGAGGATGATGGTACTAATAGGAACTAATAGCTGTCTCATCAACTAAAATGTATCTAAGAGAAGAGCACAGTAAATTTGAAATTTCCTGGATAGACGCAAAAATTAAATCAACAGGTTCAACACTTTTACCCACCTGTAGAAGTATTGCCTGACCTCAGTAACAATCTTTCCTGGGATAATCTCCATTTCCACTGCCTTGTAGGCCTGCACAGCTGAACCACTGACGCTGAAGAAGTAGTTATCAGAGATGGGCCCTGCTTTTACATCTCCATTTGCGTCGTATTCCCAGAAATCCTGAGTCATCCTTACCTCCCTCTTATCTTTACTATCAATGACATGAAAAAATAAGAGAAAGTGCAATTTCTTATCATCCAAAAATTAGTCACAATCAGATATAGAAGATACAGGAAACAACAGCACAGTATAATGGCGTTCAAATCAAGGAGTCTAAAACTCTTACAGATAAGTGATGCTGTGCAGTAGATTGGTGTCCTCGTCAAACATGAGCTTGTAACATTCATTTACAACAGGCAGAAGCCGCCTGCCTGCTTTCACCCGGTCCTTCACTCTGCGTCTCTCAAACAAAACCCCTTTAGCTTCATAAGTGTGTGCACACTTGAAAGTTTTGGAACACGGCATCTCGGAGAATTTAATCAGGTATTTTCTGTACTGAAGGCCTCCGAGTTCCACCATGATGAAAAGGTCGTAGGTCACATTGGACTGCGCTGACCTCTGGATCTATAACAGAGAGGGGAAGATTTTAACACATGCAAGACAAATGAGTTTACACAAAATGAAATAAGTCATATTTCAGTTTGTCTCTACACAACAGATATAAATTTGTTAATTTAGTAGAAAGGACTTCTGATAACCTTTTAACTGAATTATATACTCAGGAGTTTTGCTGCTACAGTCGTACTTGTTCTGGTATAATCAGCTTAAGGTAGATACTAATATCTAACTGTCTCTTCTCTACTTGCAGACACATTTTTAGCATTGTTAACCATGGGCCAGATTTAAATACAGCAGTTCCCTGACAGTTTATCTATTTGATCAAACAAACGAACACTACCTGAGCAGGGACCGGCTGTCCATCATCATCAAAGATGGCTGCACTTGGGAGTGCTACTGTTATGTTGACAATAGTGGTGACGTTCCATGCTAAAGGGTTGTAAATTATGACATGTTGCTCCAGAGCCTGATGATCACCTGGCATGAAGACATTTAGGACCAATTTATTAAAACAGCAACTTAAATGTTTACAGAAAACATCTGATGGCTAATCTTGATTCTTTCGCCCAAGCACAATGATTGTCCCTTTTCTTTTGTTAAAGAAAATACACTGGCCTGTTCACATTTTGAGAGTTACGAGAGAAGACGGTCATTACATATGGAGCTGGAGTGAGGAAGTGGTTAGCTTGGCTTAGCATACAGACTGGACACAGTGGGCAAGAACGAGCCTGGCTCTAAGTCCCACTTGAATAATTCCAAACACGACATGCATATAAAAATGACAGTCAGTGATTTCGGGGGAAGCACTGCATCAACATTAGTATTCTAATTAATACCTTTTCTGTGGGAGTGCACGTCGAGGATGCTGGGAAGGTTATGGGGAAGCAGAAAGAGTGCAGCTAGAAGCTCCTCCACTCCCATCATGGCCTGCATGAGGTGCTGCAGGTACATGTCTGCCACCTTGGGAGACTCTGTGCCAGTGATGCCATCATGGTGCTGGACCTAAAGAAACACAAACCAAATAGTATTTTGCATCAAAATAAAAAAATTTAAAAATTAGCTTTTAACCCTCCTCAAGCAGTTTCTGGGTGTTTTTTTTTTTTGCTCCTGTTACATTTTTACTCACTAGGCACTTGTTTTTCCCCGCAATAAAAAGTCAGTTTAGCAAAGTTCTAATGCTGTCAATCATTAAAAAAAATTACGACCAAAAGTTAAATTATTATATTTATGTATTTTACAAAAATGGAAAAACCAGGAATCAAGACGTGCAACAATTTTCCAAGTGCCCCCATAGGTGTTGCCAATACTGGAATAAAGGGTAGCTCTCGGTACTATATATGTTTTACTACTTTCATTTTTAGATTTTACTTACTTCATTTGTGTCCAAACTTGTTTCCTATCTGCTCTGTGTAAACACAGCCTGTAGTTCAGCCCAGTCCATCCGAAAAGCGGATGAACATTTGTCACAGGACTGTTGGTTGCAGCAGGTTCCCTAATGACTTTAAAGTTGCGCTGAGGAGTGTGGGATTTTTAATTGTTTTATTTATGTATGTATTTGCCAACAGTTTTGCAAAGAGTTTTTTTTGCTAAATTTTAAAATAAGACATGTACAATAAAGTGACTTTGATGAAATATCACGAGTTTAAGCTGAGATGTGGTGGAGTTTTGCAATGGAATGACATGTCAGGGATGAGTAGTTTATGAACATTAGTTCTTTAAGTTTTTAAAGTCTCTGACTCTGATAAATGGTGCAATTTTGGTGATCTTTTTAAAAAGATAACCTCCTTTTCAAACGCGCCGGTAGTTTTTTGGGTTCAGAGGGTGAAATATAAAAAGGGGTAGCATTAAATCTTACTATCTGTTTTTGACTTTTTCTGTCCCTTCTATTATTAATCTCTCTATTTCATTACCTTACAGATGAAGAAGTCGAATATGTTGACAGGTTACCTCGGAGACAGCCCAGCGTAGAGATCGGAGTTTGTCCAGGGCCCAGTCTTTAGCCACAGGTCCATCTGGGAAGCTGATTCGGTACCGAGTGAACAAAGTTTCTGCTGCATGCAGCTGGGAGCTGGCCTGTCGCGCCACTCCTTTCAGGACATTTCTGGAGGCATAGAACCCTGTCATTGCCTGGTAGGTGTCTAGGAAATAGAGCACATTTGCAAATGTACATTATGACGATGATTATTAATGTTTTTAATTTTTGTGTAAGAATGTTGATTTATTACCAACTGAATATGGCAGGAAATCTTCACTCCCACGAACCTCCCAGGCAAGATTTGAATTGTAGATGGCTTCAAAATATTCACTCACAGTGGCATACTGAACCGTTACCCCAAACTCTTTGCTGTTCTGGTTGATGTACTTCATTAGAGGATCCATGTTGTTAAACTGCACTGATGAGTTGTAGAACTGTTTGTCGCAGCCCTGAAAAACAGTCATTGAATAAACATTTAAGTAATAGAATTTTTAAACGCAGTGTGCTGCTGCCTGGACCTGAAAATGTGTCTTTCAAAATCAAAACCACACTACAAAACCACCTCCCACATTATTTCCTGTGACTCAAATTTGCAGGGGAGTCCTCCATATAAAAGCACAACCGAAAATGCAATTACTCAACTAGGTTTAACACAAAAAGGAAATATCACATTTCTATTTACTCACCCATGGCCAGAGCACATGATTCGTCCTAAACCATGCTGCCCTCTGCTTGATGTTCTCCACCATGGTTCTAGCATAGACATGTATTGTCTCCTTGGTGACGGGCACGCTCATGTTAGGATAGACTCCATCTTTTGGCGGGTCAGGAAACAAGGCAACTCCATTCCAATAGAAACCAGACCTGAGATGTAAGAACAGCATGTTTTAGTGACAGCCTACTAATGTACAATTGAGTATGCAGTTTATTTAATAACCAGTGCAAGGAAGTTTTTTTTTTGGTCTTATACCAGTTCAGTAAATTTTCATTCTTCTTGAGCTTTAATAGAATGATAATAGGTGGCTGTGGCTAAGGTGGTAGAGTGGGTTGCCCACTGATCGCAAGGTTGGTGGTTCGATCCCCGGCCCCTCCGCATGCCGAAGTGTCCTTGGGCAAGACACTGAACCCCAAGTTGCTCCCAATGGCAGGCAGACACCTTGCATGGCAGCTCTGTCACCATTGGAGTGTGAATGTGTGTGAATGGGTGAAATCAGGTAGAACTCAGGTAGAAAGGCGCTATGTAAATGCAGATAATTTACCATAATAGGCTTACTTTCTGTAGAAGCACACAGAAGAACGAAAAATACACAACACAGTGATTCATCACAGAAATAATGAGCATTCCATAAAGCAGCAAAGAGTGTAAATGTGAAACTACCTGTTGGAGAAAGGCAGTTGGGATGGAGTGCAATAGCTAAATTGGTCCATAGTGTGAGTGAAGATTTCTTGCTTCGCTTTTAAAGAAGGAGAGCCTCGCCATACAAACTGTAGTTTCTGTATTAAAAAATAGATGAACAACATGAGGAGACTAGTAGAATGTGTACGAACAGCTGTAAAAAGAATGCCTTCTTATTCATGGAAAGCAGTAGTGGCAGTCACAGTGGTAGTATTTTGACTGAGGTATGAACTAACACCTTGTTTTTCTGCATGCTGTCTTTAAGGTCGTAGTCGATGCGT
Source organism: Dascyllus trimaculatus (assembly GCA_024666655.1). Taxonomy (NCBI): domain Eukaryota; kingdom Metazoa; phylum Chordata; class Actinopteri; family Pomacentridae; genus Dascyllus; species Dascyllus trimaculatus. Next base: position 20,004,190 of record CM045467.1, on the reverse strand, counting down.
GAGATGAGGTGTGCGTTGAACCCAGCTAGGGCAAACAGGACCGGTGTGGTGGCAGAGGCTCCAAATGGATCCACATGCCAGGAGAACTGAGGACGCACCCCAAATGTCTCGTATAAGAAACCATGGCCCTCTGAAACAGCAGGTAGGGTCTGGGTCACTACCCAAGTCATTGTTGCAACTGAGGAAGAAACGATCAGGAAATGTGCATTACCTGTCATCTGCAAGATCTCATCATCAAGGTCAGTCACAGCCTCATCATGCATCACTTGGCCTCCAATGATGAACTCAAGTCGACCTTCTTTCACAAGCTGTCGTACCTAGAAAAGCATTTACCAGTAAAGAGCAGTTTAGAGTTCACAGTAAGAACAAATCACTACTCACTAAAGCGTCAAATGGCAGTATCACTTCAAAAGGCCCATGCTGTGCCCCTTTTCAGCAAATTAAAGAAAGTCCTACATGTCCCCAGCACGTGTCTTTCAATTTTCAGCTGAAAACTCCTTAAAGACCATTCATTTCACCTTGACTATGTAACTTCTTTTTAGCCCAGTTCTAACTGGGCTGTTTCAGCGTATGTAGCTTTCTATGCAGCTGTATTAAAATGCAATACATGTGAGCACAGCGGATATGGACTCAAAATGAAAGTAATCCACTGGGTCAACTTTTTAGATGCATAAAGTGCATTAACGCCAACAGCAGAACATTTGTCGTGCTCTGTTAGTGGCTCAGATACTTTTGAGTTAGCAGAAACAGCTCTAGAGTGTAAACAAACCCGGTGGACTACAAATCAGCTGCTCATTCTGCCTGTCTCACCTGAAAACAGTTTCCAGTAAGAGGGCGAGATTATGCCCTGATTATGATTTTTATTAATTCTATCTGCCATGTAAAGCTGGGAGGCCATCTTGTTAAGGTGGATTAGAGGAAAGTAAAAGAAAATGGATTTTGACAATATAGGACCTTTCAGAGAATACATCTTTGAAAGTGATTTATTGAGACTATCTTGCATTATTTAATGTCACTATAGAGTGTTGATCATTTGACCATCATCCTGGGTTCTTACTTGCTTCTTATGGGAATCTGAGGCCACAGTGTCCCACCACAGTCGAAAGAACTCCTGCTCCACAGCAATGAACCTGCGGTCTTTAGCCCTCGACAACTCCTCAGTAACACTGGTGTACACATTGGATGCATAGGCGTGCATACTCTCCTATGGAAAATACCCACTCATATTTAGAATAAACGACACACATATTTAGCTCAATTAAACCTTTAGCTGTGCAATATATGTGGTCCTACCTGAATAGTGTACACCCAGCCTACATCCATGTGACTGTGCGGGATTACAAATGTTTGGATTGGCTTGTCTTCCCCTCTCACTCCATACAAGTGGAGGCAACAAAACCCCAACACGATTACCGCGACAAATCTCATCTTTTTAACTCATAAAGAGGAAGAGTACTTTCAAACATTTCGCCCTGACTTCCTTGTTGTTGTTGTACTGGAGCACATGACTGTCATCCAGTACGGAAGCTCAGACGAACCAAACCAGCTGGGTTTGATTTTTTTTTCAGCGCGTGTTGTCGGTGACCTTTACACCGGAAATAATCGTTGTAAACACTGTGTACGTTTGGAGGTGACAGCGTTTCCTCCGATGCGACAGAGAAATGTCTCGAAACACGAGAATAGCGTTGGTGTTTGGAGGCTTCATAACGGCAGTAGCCGCTGCGTTTTACCCCATATTCTTCTACCCGCTGACACACAGAGACGAATACAGTAAGTAGCCCACAGCTTCTCTCCACTTTCACTTAGCTGCACAGCCAGTTTACAGTATCCAGCTAGGTGTCAGTCTCTGTGTTGTTACGTATAAATACATTAGCATTATGCTAATTATTTCGCACAAGTAACAGCCGAGCCAAAAGTGCAACAAATGCTATTATAGTTTAAATGAAAATACGTGATAATGGTTAATTAAGTACGTTGTTTGCCATTTTAGTTAGCTAACCTTTGTGTTATGTTAGCATTATGGCTGCACCCAAGGATCAGTCTCACTGTTGTTTGATGTGTCGATTCTTTTCTTGTTGTTTTCTACTTGTTTGGTCTATGAATAGTTTTTTTTAAAAGGGTTAAAAATGACCATCAGTAATTATCAAAACCCCAAATGACGTGCTAAGATGTCTTGTTTTGTCCACAACCTAAAGATATTCAGTTTACTGTCAAACAGGAGTAAAGACACCGGACACCACCTTATATATGAGAATTTGTAAGTTATTTATTGATTACTCAATTATCAGATAGTTGAAGATCAATTTAAGTTGGCCACTAATGATTGCCTTATTGCGGAAACTTTTGTCACTAACAGTCATTTTTCAATAATTTAGCTTCATTGAAACTCATATGTACCCTGACTAGAAGAAGAAAATATTTCCAAACACTTTGAGGAGAAAAAAAAATCATCCATTTTCATAAACTGCACTAAAATGCAGTTAAATCGCTGAAGACAAAGATGGGTTGATGCCAGGAAAATTCATGAAGCCGTGGCTTCAGTTATAAACAGTCCATTTGAATCAATCTCAAATTGAAATTAGGAACAATGTGATTAGTAAATAGTAAAAGCTGCAATTTAGAATATACAAGGTGTGGCCATTAAATAGGGACTGTAATTCAATTTTGTTTAATTTGAGCAGATAGAAACTTTCAGGGGTGCTTTGTGCTTGCCCATGGATGAATAATACTAAGTGTTTCAGACATGCACATTGTAGTTTAACTAATATAGCCCCAGTCTCATTATGTATTTGCCACACCTCATACATTTTGCAGCACGTCTGATTTAGGGTATAAACTGTTGTGTCAATGGTTTTCAAAATGTATGCCATCCTCCTTGTGTGACAGACAAGGGTCTAATGATTTCTCATCTGGTAATATTATATTATGTCTTGAATCTATCACTGAAGCAGGACTTTAAAAAAATTTGATTGTAAATGAAATTGCAATTACAATTGCACATTGTGTTGGAATTGTTTAGCCCTAGCTTCAACATATGCCTTTCTTAGCCACTCCACCTATTGAACAGCCTCTGTGGTCAAAGCCAGCTCTGGCCAGGAAGATGGAAAGCTATAGTCATATTATACAGTAAACTATTATTATCAGTTTCTTCCAGTGCTTCTTCCCGGGCAGGCAAAAGAGTGCAATAAAGACTGATAATTACCAGCTGCAGTGCCTTCATGACATTGAGTCTGCCCACAGAAATTCTCATATCTTTAACTAATATGCTGTATTGTTCTGTTCTCGTAGGAGATGTCCAAAAGGTGAACCGGGCAGGAATCAATCAGGCAGACGTGCAGCCTGTGGGTAAGAACGCCAACTAGATTTCAGAAGGAGATGCGTTTAAATAAATCGAAAAATATGATGTCCTTATTGTATAGACATGCTGATGTACTATCACTGCAGGCCACGTAACACCACAATGCTTGAGTCAAATGTTTGCCATGTGAATTAGGGCATTTTCATTTTTCCTTTCAGTTGCAAAACGAGGTAAACTGGTTTCCTTTGTTATAGTATTGCTTTGTTTTTGTCTACACAACAGCTAAATTATATACCAAATGATGGTTGCATGTAAATTGCAATTACTGTAAATTTAGATTTTGTATAATATAAACCGTTGAAACAGGTGAGAACATTGTGGTTACATACACATGCTGACATAATTGATTTCTTTTCTTTTTTTTTTTTTGTCTAAAGGTGTGAAGATATGGTCTGATCCGTTCAAGCCTACCGGTAAATGATGACCAGTGGCAGCAAACCCTTCACTGATCCCAAACACTGATGATGTTGAAGACTTTGACATGAGACTGTTTTTTTTTATGAGTGGTTGATGTGTGCTTGAGTGAATGATTTCAAGATGTGTTTATTTTGATTGTTAAATGATACCTAGCCTCTTAAATAAAGTTTGAAGGTTTAAGAAGAAATTTTAAAGACTTTTTAATATATTTCTTAAATGCGAAATGGTTAGTTACAAACAGGAGGGACATAAGGAGTAGTTTATTTCTACCCCTAGTTCACCTATAAAATTTCCCAGAATCTAAAACAGGGTGACATGCTGGTCATCCATTGTCCACATGGGGGCGCACCATGCCTATCTACTGTTACAAAAGGCTCTGATTGCACTGTGTAATGTTGTTTATGCATTTTAAATATTTTGGAAAAACCTTCATATTTCCAAAAGCCTTGCTCTGGTATGAAGCCTGAAGGAAATTATATTTTTAAAAAATGCAGTGCTTTGTTTACCCATCTCATTCAAGAGAATCTTTTTTGACATTTTATTTTGATTTAGTTGATGTGAGAGTCATGAAATTGGTTCAGCAGATGAGGGACAATGTCCAGTAATGTGCGGTATCATCTTCCAAAATGGAAACAGTAGAGACAGAGTTATTCCAGGGCACATCACTCTGTATTATCATTTCTCTGTCACGGACACAGGGTTTAGCTGTTGTTCGGCTGTTTAAATGGCATGTGACTGTGTTGTGCCCATAGGCTGAAAGTACGAGGCAGAGCTCCATTGTCATCTTGTTCAAAATCCTACTCGATGTGATCCAGACTGCCTTTATGAGTCCATGGGTGCTGTAAAAGCAGAGAATTCCAAAACTACAGTTTTTTTCCCTGTACTTTTGTGGTTTCCTGACATTGACCAGCACCCCCTTTCAGAGTTCGGTCCATCAAAGTCCTTTTTGGAGGAAAGATAGATTAAGAAAGAACTAAAGCATGTGTTTATGGTACTTCAGAGAGGGTGCATTTTTAAAGTTGCCCTTAAATCTTTCACAGTCCTCGATGTAGCCTGTACTTTCGGGCTTTTAGGACCGTACGTGAGGCCCTTTGCCAGCAAAACTGACTGCGCAGGCCAGCAACGGCCACTCTCCTTCACAACCCCCCAATCAACAAGCCCCATTGTTTATGAGAGGTTGTTATTGTTGGGCTGCATTCAGAAACACGAGAAAACTCAAGAGCCCGGCTGTGCCGAGGCGTCCAAAGTAAAGAGAGCAAGGGGTGAGGGGGTGGTTAAGGAAAAACGAAAAGCAGAAATTCCTCTCATTCCCCGCTGGTGTTTTCCAGATTCCTCAAGCGACAGCTTCTCGCCTGCGTGAGTGAAGTAAGCAACCAGAGGGGAAATTGAAGCGAACGGCGAGAGGAAGAGAACCACATTCTTGAGGGGACGCGTCACCTATACACAGAATAGAAAGACACTCTATCGCTGTTACTTTGCCTGACAGCGTGTAACAGGTTGTGCAGCATGGCCCTCAGCTTTTCAGCCTTGCCTTTCAATGAATCAGTGTCCAAATCACTGTGCCGCTGTGACGTTAGATTTCAAACACAAACTTACCCATTATGTCTGTGTTTTCTAAAGCGGACCTCAAGTCTGTAGCAGGCTTTTATAGTTCTGTGTTCTCTAGTCTTCTTTATGTGGCCATTGTCCCATTCACTGGAATATATAGATAGACACCCATCTCTATAAAACATTCAGTAGGGTCACTGCACACTATAAACTAACATGAACTCAACAATGTCGCCTCCGCAGCACTTTTACTATCTGACTATTAACCCATCACACAAATCTCTCTCAGCTATTGAGGAGGTTTTGGAAAGTGGTGGCACGTCGTCGGCAGCTCTGAGCAGTTAGTCAAGTGTGTGTTCAAGAGCGACAGATAATTGGCCAAGGTTTCTAACTAATTGCCATGGGAACAGGGGTCGACAGACAGGCCACGGGGTTGCAGAAACGGCAGAGAGCGTTCGGGAAGGGGTGGGATGGTATGTAAAATACGAGCAGAGCAGACGCCTCTCTTGTGCTGTGTCAAGTATGTAAAATGGAAACAGAAAAGCAGGAACTTCAGAGAGCTCTAAGAGGCTCTTTATGACACATTTGGAGACAGAACTGTAGCATTCATGTGTTTTTCATGAGGATTTTTCTTTTTTATATTTGTTTTCTAGTGAATAATTAGTGCATATTCTCCATTAAAGAAAGGATATGCTGAATATTCATAACTCAGGTGGTTGTTTAGTTTGTAGTTTCATGGGTCATCATTGTAGGCTGCAGATAAAGAGATAAAATAAGAGACAAAAATAAATGTGTATGTCCTCAATACTCTTATAAATAGATGCACCTGTCAACCAAAGGATGACCATAGATCGAATACAAATACAAAATGCTACAAAACTGGTCCAGCTGTGAACATCAGATTTTAAGGACAGAGCTGAAATAATTAATAAACAGACAATTAATCACATTTTTTGAGGAAATACATGCTGCCTTAATTATAGTGATAGACTTATTATTAGTACTTCTAAGTAGTAAATCAGCAACATGTGAAATTGTGTCGTGAAGCTCTTTTGAGTGTAATTGAATTTTTGCAAAGTGAAAAAAGGAAGGGAACCTTTGATGTTTGTGAGTAAACACTGTGAGACATAGTGCTAATGTATGTCTTTGTAGGAATTTCCATTTTGCTGGAAAATTGTTAATTAGTACCACAGGAATTGTGCTCATTAGTCATTTCAGAAAAGCATTTATGGCCCTACTCTGCCAATTTTGCATTGTGATCCTTTAACAATGTCAGACTCGCAATTAATAGTTTAAAGAAAGGCATCAAAATTGATTAAACTGAACCATGGATATCTTTTCTTGTCGCGGTGACAGCCGTGACTGGAGGCATTAGGTTTTTGGGTTGTCTGTCTCTCACATTCATGTGAACACAGTACCTCAGGAATGTCTCGAGGGAACTTCTTCAGATTTGGCACAAATGTTCACTTGGATTTGAGGGTGAACTGATCAGATTGTAGTGATCAAAGGTCAGGGGCACTGTGAACTAGAATGCATTTTTGGCCTTAGCTTAAAGATACATGTGCTAATTATGATGAAACTGCAGGCAAATGTCTCATAAGATAAATTGATGATGGAGCTAAGCTGTAAGGGAAAGCTCTCAATTTACTTGTCGATCTATGTTCCAACTGTTAACTATGGTTATTAACTCTGGGTATAGACCGAAACAGTGAGATCCCAAATACAAGCGGCCAAGATGAGTTTAATCTGTAGGGCGGCTGGGCTCAGCCACAGAGATAGGGTGAGGAGCTTGTACATCTGGAGGGGGCTTAAAGCAGAGTAGCTGCTACTTCACATTGAAAGGAGCCAGCTGAGGTGGCTCCCTTTGGAATTGTCCAGGTACATCCAACTTGAAGGAGATCCAGGGTCGACCCTGAACTCACGGGAGTGATTACATATCTCATCTGGCCTTAGACCTCCCACGGAAAAGCTGGAACATGTTTCTGGGAAGAGGGATGTCTTGAATGGCTTGCTTAGCTGGCTGCCATTATGACCTGACCCCAGGTATCTGTAAAAAGATGGATGGATGGATGGATGGATGAGTGGATGGAGTAATGAAATTTAATATCCAAAAGATCACAGGTCAACTGTGACATCAGAATGTTCTGCAGGATCAGTTTTCTGGCCAGTATCTAACACCATAACTAAGTAACAGAAGGAGGGATGGATGTAAATTCCAATATGACTGGTGGGTGGATGCCGAAAACCACATACTAGTTTGTGCTACACACCTGCACACCTACCCACAGTGCAACTCAAAGGTCCAGCAGTAAATCCCTCAAAACCAAAAGCAGAAGAAATGATCCATGCCTGAGGTTTGTGTTCTGTGTCTGAATGACACAACACCTTTACCGTAATCTGTATGCCTATTACTTCAACAGTCGGCCAAACTCTCCCAAAAAGTGAGAAGACAGGAATCTCCCAGTTTATCACTTTAAAATAAATTCAGAGCACACAAGCACAAACACACACACACACACAGTTGGTTTTTTCTCACAAAATAAGCACAGTCTACATCTCAAACACACTGCTTAGCCTTGTAAAACAATGTACCGGAGTGCTGTCCACATTCTTGGGTCAGCAGGCGCACGGCTGTGGAAACAGATAGTGGAAGACTGAAGCAATGTCTAGGAAAAAAAAGCCACCGGCCAGGCTCGCAGCAGGCAACGCAAGGCTAACTGCCCGACTGACAGCGTGGTCTGGAGCTGGTGTTACATTCACTGAGTGCATGAGTGTGTGTGCATGTGTCATTCAGGAAAGAAGGCAGAGAAGTTCAGCTAAGAGCAACCCAGTATTCCCTGGAGACTTAACTGTGGTCGTAGAGCTTACTGGAACTCCAAACATCGTGTGTGTGCTTTTGTATTATGTTCAGTTTTGCCTGAAGCACGACCACAAATAGATAATTATGGTTTGTTTTAGGTTGCATCTGCATTGCCCAGTCGTGAAGGCATTGCAGTCCATCTCTGTGGTGTGTCAGTTCTTAGTTAAAGGGGTGTGCATAGAGAGCCAATGATAAAGGACGGATGATGCAACGATGGTTTGTGTGATCTCTCCTTCTTGTTTGCTGGTGTAATTTAGACCCGAACAGGAACTTTCAGTTATAAACAGGCTCTATAGCCATTTGGCCACCCAGCAGTGCACGTGTGAATACATGTTTGGCGGTTTTTGCCTCTTAAAGTCTGTTATTAGCTGAACTCATTACAAACATTCATCTAGTAATTAAGAGCTACATTTGCAAGACAGTAATTTTCACAATATTCAGACTAGTAATTAGCACAATTCTTGTTTTTGATTTAAATGGCACTTTACTGGTCCTGAGCAATCTTTGCTGTTTTAGGTTAGCACGGTAACATGTTTGAAGTCATTAAAAACACTGGAAGAGATGGCTCAAAGGGTGCTAATGTGTTTAGCCCAGACTCATTTCGGCCACTATTTAATGGATTTTCATTGACGTGACATTTTGTGTACACATTTTTGCTCCCCAGAGGACAAATCTTAGTAACTCTCTGACTTTTCCACTGTTTCACTTTTTCATAGTGAAAGTTTTTAAATTGGGTCCTGACATTCACAGGTCACACATGATACATCATTTTCTTTATCCCCATGTAGCTTCACATAAGGTTGGTACATGTATCCATTTTCCCCTTTGAATGAAATATAAAAACTTTTATGATTCCGTAATTGATGATTCCAGTTTTCTCCATTCTGGCATGTTCTCCATTAGTTCATGTGGTTGTTGTCACTTGCGTTCATTCTCTTCCGTCGTCGTGATTTGGGGAAATGGGGAGTTGGTGAAAGGCAGTTAGCTTGACAAAATAGCATGAGCCTGGTGCAGTTTTCCAAAGAAAGACAGTTTTTTTTACATTAGTCATTTTAATAATTTGTTTTCGAGTCTGACAGAAAGTAAACACAGAAATGAGTCATCTGGAATGGACACCAGTTTTTATCCTCTGCCATCATCAGATTAAAAAAAAATCCACTTTGTCCAATACTTAGTTTATGACCGAAAGTCTTACTTGGTTGAACTAAGTAACATTTCCATATCACTTTCAACACAGCACAAGTCTGAACTGCATACGGTCACATTAATGGATAAACATGCACAAGTAGCACACTTTGAGCGGGTGGAAATGATTTGGGGAGGGCTTTTCACATTTCAGAAGCAATATAATACCAAAAGCATCACGAAGAGTGCTAAAGACACACATCCCATGCCAAAATCATGAGACGCAGTTCTCTTTCACTTTGTTCTACAGTTTGACATCTGTTGTAAGCTGAAATGTCCATAAAAATAATGAGGATAGAGTGTGAAAGTCAGACTAGTGACATTCACCAGTAATGGATGAATGAATGAGCGTGCGGGTTTTGACTTAGTATTAACAGCAACTGATGTGTAGTTTGTTGCTTCCAGTGTGGGAATCTTTCCTCAGCATGAGATCCAGCTGCTGAACATCAGCATCATTCTGAGGATGTCAGCATTTTTATGTAGTGACATAGCTTAAAACTCTCCATTCAAGAAGACTTTCATTGACGTGTGTGCATTAGGCTCTGCCATGCTTCTTGTTTCTGTAGCTTTTGCCCGTCGCTAAGGTTGCTCCGTTCTTCAGCTCACAGAAAACACATTTAAAGCTCTTGTGAGATTTACCCAGCACTGATGGTCTTAGTGTGTATTCTGTGAGTTCGTTTGATAAGGGTGTGACTTTTAGTGGATGTTAAATAAAACATAGAAAACATGTTACAATTGCATTGAATGGGTTAAACATTGCCTACAGCTAAACTCAATAGGGTCTTCTTGCTTCACTGTTCTTCAGGCAGCCAGTGATGTGATTAACCTACACCTCCGAATGAGGTAAGTAGGAAATTCTCAAATGTGGCTAGAAGAGTGCCAAAAGCCTGTCGCTTGGCTCTCTTCCACTGATGGATCCGTAGAGGAAATGTTTAAGCAATTACTTGGAGTTTAGGGTTGGGAAAAAAAAGTTAATATTTCCTCTTATTTTATATCGTCTTTTCTCAATTGAGAGGAAAATCTTTGTTATGGACAGACCTCATTATGCAGGCCATCTTTTCCTATTTTAACGTGTTGTCCCGTATTCCATGGACTCGGTGGAAGCAAAAAAACCACGATTACATTAAAGACAGAGCTGTCTGATTAACAGACAACCGCACACACGCACAGACTGCTTGAAAGATTATTGTCACCCATCCTAAACACACACCATTACAGCATCACAGTCTGCGCTTATGTCTGCTTATGGCTCGGCTGTCAGTCATGTTATATAGCAGGTTTCCGTTTTACAGTCCCATTATAATCTTCAAAATTTCTTATGCACTAAAACAGCAGGGCAGCTGTTGATTTAGGCAAGGTTACTTACGAAGAGGGCCAGAGCTGTAAGCAATCATGCTGTTCTTCGAAACCTCTCAGAAAGGCTAAGAAAAGAGAAGAGGGGAAAGAGAGGAAGAGTGATTTATAAGGCACCTTAATACTTGACACATTCATTCGTGAAAATAAGTCTGCAGCCTATCAAAGGCATTGCTTACATTAAAAAACCATGGAAAGCTTTTTTTGAGCTGTTTTTTATACTCGGTGGGCCAGTTTTCATTCATATTTCCTGGCACAGTACTTTACTCCCCCAAGTCTGTGGGACTATATCAAAATAAACAGTCTAGCCCCGAGACGGCATTTAAAAATTATATTGTGAACAATACAGAAGGTATGCCGTTTCACAGAGCTGTTTAACAGCATGTAATGCAATAAAGATTGATAAAAATGTGTAATATTATGATCTAATATGACATACTGAGTCTTGTTTTAGTTGGACTCAGCATGCAATAGGACTGAATGACTCACAGTGTTGAAAATACTCACAATACCCTGCTATTTTCGCTCAGCTACAAGAACTGCATCGTGTTATTATATTGGATATTAGCTAATTAATTCAATAAGTCAAACTGATTTCCTATGGCATAGCAGCTGCTGTATAGAATTAATACGCTTTTATAGATAATAAGCATCCAGAGTGGTGCGTGGTGAGTCATATTTGGAGTGTATTTTCATTTTAGTGTAAATGGCGTGTGGGTGAGCAGACAAGATCTGCCTCTGGGTTCCCCGTGGGTTTTCATTAGGGCCTTGTGGATGACAACAGAATATATGACTTGGCTCTGTCCGGGAATTCTGGGAAAGTCATGGAATTTTGGACGCCTTGACGGAACACAGGCTGTCTGCTGTTGGCCCGTTCCCCACTGAGGAGGAGAAGGAGGAGGAGGAATCTTTCTGCAGTGTGTGTTTGTATCCGTGTCCTTGTGTGTGTGTGTGTGTGTTGGGCCTTAAGGACATCCTTAGGGAGCTGACCCAGAACAATGACAGGTTTACAGCACAGCACCAGGCAGGCAGGCTCACATGTGGCTAATATCAAACAAAGACCAGGATCACTCTAAACGCTGGAGCAGATCTGACGCAACCCGATCGTCCTGATGATTAGTAAGGCTGCTAATCTGCTGTCCAGGCAGGGAATCTACTGTATCTGTTCAATGCATTTACCGTCCTCATGTACTCAAGAAATTCATAAAGCTCTTAAGAAGAAAATCCACAAGGAATCACCCTGCCTCTTGTATTTTGGAACAACTGTGTTTTTAGTTTTTGACCCCTGGATGACAGTCCAGTAGGAATGAAAATTACTCAGCAAGAGTGCGTGGTGTTCTGTGTGCAGCTGTTACTCTTGCATGCCAGCAAAAAAAAGTTAATAAATTTCTTTGTTAAAAATGTTGCCATTAAGCAACTTGCAAGCTTCTGGAATAGCTTTTAGTTTTTTCACTTCACAACCCGCAACAACGTTGAATTTATTTCACATTTTAATGTTTGTATTTAGGAAGTCTCAAAAGTAAGGTCTTGACTTTGACTTTGACTTGACTGCGGTGATACTTCACTCCCTAAAGACTTGTCGTTACTTGAAACTTGGAAGCAAAAACATTCAAGTCCTGAGTTTTGACCTGGTAAAAGCCTGTAACAACACACACAAAAAACAATGAGCAAAACACCATTTACACAGCTGTGAAGAGAAAATATGTCAGTGTTGTGTCAGTATAACATTTAGCATTCAGACACCTGAGAGATTCACAGCTGACTTGGACGAACCCTTGAGGCCTAGAGACCTGAGACTTTCTATCACATTAGCTGTAACTCGAATGTGTCTTGAATGGCACGCATTGGGATTTGAATATGTCCGTAAGGTCTTGACAACTGACTTGAAACTTATGACTTGAGTTGGAGTTCTCCTTGAGGACTTGAAGCATGAGGTCAGACTCATTATTACTAGACGAGAGCTTTGACTCAGACTCTTCTCAGATAACGTTAGACTTGAACTAATCCCAAATAATTTCTGATTTAAACTGGACTTGTTCTTAAGGACTTGAGACAGCTTTAGTCTCAAGATTACAAAACTGTAGGCTGCAATTACTTGTGACTTGACACAGACTTGTTCCTAAAAGTTTAAGATCAACTTAAGACTTACTTTTACTAGGCTTGATACCTAACTTGGACTGGTTTCAAATGACTTTAAGCTTGTTTTGGGGTTGCACCTAAGGATTGGAGACTATATTTTAGATTTGTTTTGCAAAACTTGGCACCCCCTGGACTTATCTCAGATGACTTGATACTTCACTTATAATAATAATGTGTTGTTTTTCATATAGCGCTTTTCTAGACACATTGCATTATTCATTCACTCCATACTTGATGGTGGTAAGCTACGTATGTAGCCACAGCTGCCCTGGGGTGGACTGACGGAGGTGCCATCGGCCCCTCCAACCACCACCAACCACTCACTCTCACACTGCATTCACCCAGGCTTCCTGGTGTTCCCTCATGGTCTCCTATCCAGGTACTGACCAGGCCCAACCTTAGCTTCTGAGATCTGACAGGATCAGGCATCCACAAGGCAGTAGGGCTTGAACTTGTCTTTAATGGCTTGATTTATCATTAACTTCTACAAAGCTTGAGACTTCCCTTACCTTGCTTGAAATTTGCCATTACAACATGTGGGATTTTTTGAATGTGTCCTAAAAGAATCATGTATGACTTGACTTGGACATGTCTATAAGGCCGTAACTCGGGACTTGCTGTAACCAGACTTGAGACTTGGCTGATCCTGAAAGGACCCAAAGAGGCTTGTTATTGTAAAACATATTATTTGACTTGACACCCTCAAAAGGCTAAAAAAAAAGCTTCTTGTCATATTTTCACAATATCCAAGCTGCTGAGGACAGCTTCATAAATTTTAATTTAAGATTGTGGAAATCCTATTATTGTATCCTTTCGAATTGCTTTAAAGCCTTGGAAAGGATTTTCGTTCCACAACTGCTGAAGAACTTCATTATTTCCTTCATTTGTTCGCCTCTACGTGCAATGGAGTTTCAAAAATAAACCTTGGTCATGTCATGTGCATAACCCTAAACCTAACCACAGGATTAAATAGCACCCATATGCCCTGATGTCAGTAGGAAATTTGCAAAAACGATTGAATTGCATGCATAAACCTCATCCTCATATTCTGTCCAAAGGGTATACTTCTGCTATTTAATGCCATCCGCAGAAGAAAGCCACCCTGAGATGAAAGCAGAGTCATATCCCACCTGAGCTACAAATGATCTCTCCCTTTGGGCTATGAGCTTACTTTGTGGTCTCCCTTTTCCCTGCTCCCTGCTCTCCTCATCCATCCATCCCTCCGTTTGAGCTCCATTCAGAGAGAGAAACAAACCACATGTTTCAGGGAGGAATCCTAAACGGGCATCATCCCAGACCAAAGTACCTCCAGCTCTCCTGCCCCCTGGCATCACTTAGCTCTACCCTGTCATTAAGGACAAGGTTGGATGATTTGTGTTGGAACGCAGCCCTTTATTAGAGCAGGATGGGTGCAGAGGGGGAGAGACGGGGGGAGGGTGGGTGAGGGGACAAAGCAATGATGTCATTTCAGGTCGGGCCTGGAAGTGGGTCGGGACCTGTGGTGGAGAGTCGGTGTTGCCTTTGGGCTTCATTGCAGGAAAACACAGTGCATGTGTCTGTGTGGATGGAGATGGAATGATGTGGAATATGAGGAACGAGACTGTGTGTAATTTGGTATGTGTGTATGTGATCTGTATCTGGATGAGTAAATATGTGTCTTTTTTTGTATCCTATTGTGGGTATGCAAGCGGGTGCATGAAACTTAGAGTGTGTGTGTGGGTTTGCAAGTCCGTGTGCGCACAGGCATGTGGTTGGAAAAGTATAGGCTGTTTATGTTGCGTTCGCTCTTTGTTTCAGTGTTTCTTTAGTGGGTGGATGGTTGAATGAATCATTTGGACAGAGGCTGAGGTATCAGAAAGAGTGGTTTGGCTTTGGGGGAGAAGGGGGGAGACAAGAGAGAAGGAAAACCAACTTGTACTTGTGGCTTCTGGATTCCTAATGCACACTACTGCACAGTGATGTCTCCCTCTCCCGCTACCTACAGTGTGTAGTGTGGAATATATCACATATACCACAGACAGCAAGGACTGAAACTAATTATCCAAAGCATGTCTGTGCAAGTATAGTGGTGAGCAACACTAACATTACTGTACTTTATCTTAGATACTTACAATATGTTGCCGTTTAGGTGTAATTTTCATAGTTACAGCCCATATTCCTGAGTGATAATAACTTTGCACTCACCAAATTAATATATAAAATCCAGATACACTACAAGAAACAGCCAGATGAACTCCATGCAACAGTTCTCTTACATTTAAGTCTGACAAAATTTAGAGAAACTTACTTTAAAGACCTGTTCGCACAAGAGAAAAAAATCGGTAGGTCTTTGTTAAACTGACATCTTCAGAGAATGGTTGGTGGAGTGCTTTAGCTGGCAAGCTAATTGCTAACACATTAGCCAACAGGGCTAGCCCTTCAATCACGGATGTATTAAGTGAGCTGAATACAGTAGACTGTATAGACTTGTCAATCACAAGGTAGCCCCTTCCAATAGCATACATTACTTTGTTTTGCTATTTTACTCTAAATGGAACCATAATTGGATGGCAGCATGCACAAGTGGGCTAACCCACATTTCACATAATGGCGTAAAATGGATCTTTGTGTGAAGATTAAATCTGTCCGGTTCAGAACACTTGTAGTTTAGCATGGTGTGTTAGGAGTTTGTGGGCCTGATAGGATTTTGTGACCAAACGTGGGTTGGCCCACTTGTTCATACTGCCATCCAATTTGTAAAATGAGCTTCAGGTTGTATTCAAAAAGTGTTGAAACTAGTGATTGAGACCATAAACTCATTAGGAAAATACTAGTTTTACTGAGGAGAGTGCTTATACCATCTACTCCTTCTCATAACAGATTTACTATTGAACACAAAGAAAATATATACTATTTTCCCCAGGAGCGAACTTGTATGTTCATCTTCACTGCATATACTGCTGCAATTACCATTTGCTTTTGCAGGGAAACCATGTGAAGGCTGCGTAAAAATGATGATGCATCTTTTGACTCACAGCCATCTTTAGAGTGAGCAAGCAGATTATCCATAAATGGACCGCAGACAATTTAACATGATGGCCAAGTTGATGGATCGTTTAATGGCCTGAAGATGAAACACGTCCTTCTTTTGAAGTACAACACTTTCATTGGCCATGTACAGTAGTTTCAGTGTCAGTCACATCAAACTTCGACTTACATTGAATTTAAATTGAGAACTTATAGAGAATATAGATACATTTCTTAAGCAAACCCAGTGGTTAAATATGCACACTTCTCATATTAACACATTCATTTCAAATGTAAACTGCTAAGGAAGTGGACTTGCTGTGCACTCCTGATGTTATTTCACATATTTATTGCAACTTTTTATTATCTCTGCCTCCAATAATATTTAGATGGAAGGGGACTGATAGGAGCAGAGTTCCAATAACAGAGATTAAGTTCTCTGGGGGTGATTGTGCAGCGTTTTTGAGAAGAGAGGCGTCTGCCTAAGTAAACTCAGCCCAACACTGAGGAACTGCGCTCTGGAACGTGGTGGTGTAACCGGAGCGCGGGTTTGGGAATAGCCCAAGGGAACTGGGCTCAGTTTTCCAAAAGCCTCTATCTCCCGCGATATGTAGTGTGATTTGAAGAGAGGCGAGGTGTGTGCGTGTGTGTGTGTGTGTGTGTGTGTGTGTGTGTGTGTGTGTGTGTGTGTGTAACAGGGGAAGTGGATGGAGGGCTTACAGAACGGCTAAGTCAGGAAAACAAGTCTCAGGAAACCTTATACCGCACTCTGGCACAGACACAGACGTTCTTTCTTTCTCCCTCTCTGTTCTGTCTCACTCTTTCTTTCAGTCTCTCTTTCAGCCCGCCTGTCTTGCTGTATCTCTCTCGCCCCTCTCTGCAAATTTCTGTACTGCAGGAAAGAGGAATGAAAGCAACAGCAGTCAGAGCAACAATAAAACAAAGGCTTGACACTTGGTACTGTTAAGAAAGTAATGTTGACCTTGTTGAGCATTAAACCTCCTCATGCCAGGCATTTCTTCTGCTTTCTTCTTAAACTGCCTTTCCTTTTCCCACTATTTTTTGTTGCTTTTTAAGCACATCTATAGTATATTGTATAGTAAAAATAGAAGCAGTAATGTGGGCATTGCACCAGACCGCTGTGGTGAAGAGGGAGCTGAGCCAGAAGGCAAAGCCCTTGATTTACCTGTCAGTCCACGTTTCAACCCTTACCTATGATCATGATCTCTGGGCAGTGACCAAAAGAATAAGATATATGTTCATCCTTCACAGGCGAGGATGACCAAGCAACTTCACAGTTTCTTGTGGGTGCGTAGATGACTGGTGAGACAGATCCTAAGGCGGAATGAACGATTACAGTGAGGACAGGTGATGGTTGAGGGGCTGGCTGGATGAGGGGGGACAACCGATTTTGCTATTGCACAGCTGTTGGTTCTATTCAGCTTTCTGGATACGGTATTTTTCAAACTCTGCCACACTGTGCTTGACTGAGGCGTGCCAGTTGGAATGATGCTGTGCGTTATCCTCCCAGGTCTCTGGATCCAGACCACAGCTTTTGAGAGTGCCTTTAAGGTGTCCTTATACAATTTACGCTGGCCACTGTGTGAGCACTTCCCATGATTCAGTTCGCCATAGAAACGTCTTTTTGGCAGTCGTTCATCTGTCATGTGGCAGACATGACCAGCTCATCTCAGCTGAGACCGTTTGAGCATGGCGTAAGCACTCTCCATTCCAGCCCTGTCGAGGACCTCAGTGTCTAGAACCCTGTCTTGCCATTTGATGTTGAGCAGCCTCCTGAAACATCTCATGTGAAAGCTGTTGAGCTGCTTTACATGTTGGCTGTATACAGTCCAGGTCTCACAGGAGTACAGTAGGAAGGGGAGGACAACAGTGCACTAGACTTTAGGTTTGGTCCGCAGACTAAGCCCTCTGCACTCCCACACAGTGGCACGGAGTCTGCCAAATGCTTCCACGAGCAATCCTGTACATGACCTCCTTGTCAATGTTGCCCAAGCGAGTCAGAGTGCTACCAAGGTAGACAAACTTTTCTGCAGCTTGGAGCTTTTCACCATTTATGGTGATGAGGGGCTCAGAGTAGGGGGCTCCAGGAGCTGGTTGGTAATTCACCTCTGTTTTTTGGTGCTGATGGTGAGTCCGAAGTCTGCGCATGCTGAGGTGTTCATGCTCAGTTGCATTTCAGACTGATTGGAAGCGTTCAAGTTACAGTCATCTGCAAACAGAAAGTTAGGGACAGTGATTGTCTGCACTGGGTCTTGTCCTGGAGTCTTTTCAGGTTAAACAGCTTGAAATCCATGTGGTAGCACAGGTTGATCCCTGTATCCCTGGAGTAAAAGGCATCTGTCAGCATGGCAGAGAACATCATGATGAAGAGAGCTGGTGCCAGTACACAGCCTTGTTTGACTCTATTTCGCACTTGGATAGGCTCTGATAATTCACTGTTGTCCTGAACCCGTACCAACATTCCTTCATGGAATTCACAGACCATGGTAATGAAGGTGTCAGGACAGCCAAACTTGGACATAATCTTTCACAGGCCCTCATGGCTTACGGAGTCAAAAGCCTTCATCAGGTCCACCAAGGTGGAGTATAGGCCAACATTCTGCTCTCTGCACTTCTCTTGGAGTTGACGACTGGCAAAGCTCATGTCTACTGTACTGCGGCCCTGCCTGAAACCACACTGGCCCTCTGGTAGAAGGTCTTGTGATTCAAGATGTTCAGTCAGATGGTTCAGCAGGACTCTGGCCAGGATCTTCCCAGCCACAGACAGTAGAGAGATACCTCTGTGGTTGTTACAATCCTGCCTATTGCCTTTTCGCTTGTACATATGGATGACCAAAAGAATAAGATACAGGCGAGTGAAATGGGTTTTCTCTGTAGGGTGGCAGGGTTTAGCCTTAGAGATAAGGTGAAGAGCCAAGCAGAGTTGCTGCTCCTTAGCATCTGAAGGAACCAGCTAAGGTGGTTCAGGCATTTAATAGGCTGCCTGCTGGGTGCTTTTCTTCTGAGGTTTTCTGGGCTTACCCCAAGGTAGACCCAAAAGTCGCTGATGGGATTACATACCTCATCTGGCCTGGAAAAACCATAGGATATCCAGAAGGGGTTTGAAAACATTACGTAGAAGAGGAACATGTGGAAGGCCCTCCTTAACCTGCTGCCACCGCCATTTCACCCCGAATAAGCAGAAGAAAATGGATGGATGGATGGATGGATGGATGGATCAAATCATCTTTCATTTTGAGTCATGTTTCTGGCTAATGTAACTGCAATATTTAAGCTCTTTAAAGCTCCAGTTTGGCCTCTACCTACTCCTGAAGGAATAGGAAGTACATGCACGTACGTGTATGTACAGAGGAGTTGCTCGGATTACACATTGTTTACATCTCTGTTTTAAACATAGGCCCTTACAGGAGTTGAATCAACCAAACCAGCTTTCTTGTTGCACAGGTCCGCAACATGCATTGTTGAGATTGCAGATGTTTGCATGTGTGCCATTGTGGAGTGTCATTTTTAGGGCTTTTTCTGGTCAAAAAATGGCTGCCTTTGATTGCTACAGAAGACACTGATGAGAACAGTAAGTGTGAACTATAACAGTGGGCTGAAAGACACTTAACTTTAGAGCTAAAAACACATGAAGAGTTGAGTTAGAATTCTCTGTATTTTCATCTCTAAGAATGACCTCTTTCACACACAGTTATTAAATTTTGACAATAGGAGCTTTAAGTGACGAGCTTTTATTTCTTGGCGTTAGAAAGCCCCAGATGGTTATTATTAAGAACTTTTTAACAGCAGCCACCCACCAAATCAAGTCCTTTCATCCAAGTCCTTTCATCCAGCTTATTGAGTCAGTAATAGTTGCAGCTTACACTTGAAGCATGTGCAGGTCAGATGAAGTAATGCAGTGTTGGACAGTAGCATCCCAACAAGTAACACCTTTACTAGTTAACTTTGTTTCTCAGTAACATGTTTGCAATGTTTTCTGAATCAAAGAGCTTTTCAGTTGCAATACTTTGTTTCAATCAAGTGGTGTGGTGACGTCTACACGTTTCTCAAGCATCCCTGAAGCACAGCGGCGCTTTCAAAGCAGCCTGAAATTCATCATTCAGGCTGCTTACCTTCATTGATTGTAGAGTAACTTTTGGCTTTCCAAGTAGCTTAACCAACACTGATAGTAATAGACGTGTCTGCTTTGCCATTTATACTGTAAGAATTTCATTTAAAAAAAATGCATTCAATCATTAGTATTGCACATGATTCCCAGCCACGTATCACTTCATTTAGCAGCCGTGGAGTCAGGATTTTGCACTTAAACAAGAAAAAAGAAGTCCAGATTTGATGGCAGCAGAAGACAGTGGACTATTAGCCAGGAGACTAAAGTTCCAGTCCCATCTCAGACCATTAATATAAAATTATTTACTCAAGTCTAGTTTGACTTTCTTTTTCATTCACTGTTTCTCACTTGGTGTATATTTTCAGTTTGTTTGATTAAGTTTAGGAACCAAAACCTCTTGGTTAGATTTCAAAAGGGTATCATGGTTTTGGCTAAAATACACCCTGTCTCTGCATTAACCATATGTTACAGAACTCCATTTTGTATGTTTCCAGGGTTGGAGATTAAATACACGCAACTGCAATATGTCGCCTACATTACTGGGGTTACTTTGTGGTTGTCAGTGATCAGAATGGGTGCCTACTGAGCATGAGACTTCCCAACTGGAAATGATGTGTGATGATAACAGCCATTTATTGGGCTAGTAACATGCGAACTGGATAAAACATGAAACATTCCACCCATGAAAACATCCTTGGTACTTGGAATTCACTCCTGGACTTAAATGAAAATCTTTTGCGATTTTAGTAGAAACAGTTATTGCAAATTGCAAAACGTGCTCAAGCCTAAAGACTATTGTGTCTTCGGACTCTTTTACAAAATGTCTATATCATGGACACATGTCCTGTTGCCTCCAAGATGTTTGAAGCTTTTCCATCTTATTTTTATGCTTGTCTGAATTTTTCCACTCTTTCCCAGATTTCCTCCATCGCTTTCTTTCTCTAATTTCCTGCTTTGACTCTCTTGCATACAGCTTCAAATACAATATACTTTATGTGCCATTAAATGCTAATGTAAATCACATTAGCTACCACTATTTTCCTTTGTCTCACAGTGTCTTCTCTGCCTCTGAAGCAAACACACTCGATTTTCCTGCCTGCACTCCTTTATCTTATCCCTTTTCCACCATCCCTAAAGCACTTGTCTGTGTCTGTCAACCTCTTTCCTCTTTCCACTGCTTTTCCATTCCTTTCTCTATATTTTCCCTCTATTCTTTCCCCTCACTCTCTGGACCCCACTCCCCACCTCCCACAACAAACACACCAACTTATAACCCAATCATCTCTCTTCCTCTCTTTCCATTTGTTTGCTGCCATCTTTTTTTTCCTTTCCCTAACGTTCTTTCTCTCCTGACACCTCATTCTCCCTGTCTTTCGCTGTCTGTTTTTTTCTCGATCTATCATTATCAGCCTCTGTTTCCGTGTCTCCCTCCGTCTCCACCTTATCAGCTTGTCCTCTCTCTGCTCTGTGCCACAGTTCTTCCCTCTGTTTGCCTCTTTATCCTTCACTCCACAGCTCTCTCTGTGTCCTCCTCAGTGCTTCTATGGGGGCAGCGAGTGGTCAGGCCTGCCTGCAGGCATCAACAGCATGGGGCCACTGCCTTAGGGTGTGTTTGGTGTGCGTGCATGCGTGTGTGTGTGTGTGTGTGTAAGGCTGTTTGGCTGGCACAGTGCCCAGACCCACCTCCTGAGGTGAAACTCACTCCTTTTTTTCTTAGCAGTCTGGACTGCTGCCCAGACTGACCCTTTCAAACACACACACATATACAGATATGCATACACATTCACAGATAGGCTTACTGGCACAGAGATGTAGTCCAGTAATACACAGTGACACACACTCATATACAGTGGAAATTGTTAGCTTTTTCGATGTATTTAGACCAGAAAGCAGTTGTTTTCCTTGAGTCAGTGCCTACAGATCATGGTGGTATTCTGGGAACAGCACCACAAGAAATATTAGCGTTTCAGTTATCGATTCAGCGAAAGTATCAATCGATGTAATGTCCACCAGTCTTTGACATCGTCTTGCTGAAATTTTTTGACCACTCTCCAATTCAAAAATCCCTCAGTTGCAAGATATTTGAGGGTTTTCTTGCATGTACTGACCGTTTCAAATTTCCACCACAGCATTTCAGTGTGATTCAGATCTGAGCTGACTAGGCCGTTCCATCTCTTCTTTTTGAGCCATGCCTTGGTGGATTTGCTTGTGTGATAAGGATCATTATCCAGCTGAAAGGCCAACTTCTGGTTTAACCTTGACTTTCGTACGGACATTATCTTCAAGCAGTCCTTGATATTATGCACAGTGCATTGTTGAATCAATGATTTCAAGCTGCCCAGCCCCTGAGGCAGTGAAACAACCCCAAACCATAACATTTCCACCACCGTGCTTCACATTTGGCATGAGGTTGTTCTCCTGAAGCACTGTCTTTGGTCTGTTACTGTGGTCAAACAACTCTATCAGTGATTCATTCTATCCAGAGCATAATATTCTAAAAGGCTCACTCACTGCCGATATTTTCACTAGCAAACTGCAGTTTTGCTCTAATGTTTTTTGTGGGCAGTGGGCTATATTCTGGCAGGCCTCCCATGCAGGTCAAAGTTCATACAATCTTTTTCTCTCTGTAGATCCACAGTTTGACACCAACAGCTGCAGGGTTACCTACAGATCTTGTGATGCGCTATTGTTGGGTTCTCGGAGACTTCTATTTTACATCAAACACTCCACTCTTGGGCTGAATTTGCTGAAGAACCCACTTGGACAAATCCAAGTTCTTTCAGTGGAGTTATTTATTTAAAAGAATGTAGAGATCTTTTCAAATCCCTTGCCAGACTCAAGCATGCGCAACCTTTTGTCTGACAGTCTTAGAGAGCTCCTTACATTTTGACGTGATGACACCACACACTTCGATACAAATAGAACAGCAGACCCCGATGTCCAAACAGTTTCCACCAGTTATTCCCAACGGAAGTTCTAATCACTGGCACCTTATCTGAGGACCCTGGTTCTAATTTTTTGGTGTACAGTAAGCCCTCGTCTATCGCAGGGGTTACGTTCCAGAACGCACCCGCAATAGATGAAATCCGCGAAGTAGCGACCTTATTTTATCATTTATATATATTTTAGGCTTATAAACCCTCCCCACTGTTATTAACCTTTCCCACACTCTTATAAACACTTCCTATGCCCTTTAACCCTTTCAACACTCAACCCCTTAACGCCGATTGTCTCGAATTCGCAACATACCACTGCAGCCGAGATAGCTTATCGATTCCCCCAATGCCAGTTTGTGCATATTCAGTACATACATAGGAACCTTTGCAAGCACTAGTTTCTCTTAGGACTGGTTGGAGTGGAATTTGTGGCATCAATAAAAAAAATACCATTAATGCCTGTTGCATTACACCTTTATCTGTGTTGTATGTGCTATAGACAAATTAACAATCTCCACTTAATTTAACATCAGCTTGAAAGCAAAAATAAAAATAACATTTTTTATATAACTGTAAGTAAAATTCAGGGGTTATACGTATTCATCAAGAGAAGCTTCTACAGTCGTGTCCGATAATGGAACTAGTGATGCAGCGATCCACTTGAAACGCCCACTTGGGAAAATTTTGCAGTATTTTAAACACACCGACACCGAGGACGTCCAGCTGTCTACTGGGAAGCTGATGATGATGTTACAGTAATCCTGCAGACTGTCACTGGTTCTCTGGTGGTTATTTCCTGTAAACACTCACCGTGTGGGACTGCAGGTTCTGGCAGGCTTCCATCACTACCAGTCAATCAGCGACCGACTTGCTCAAGAGGAAGCAACCGTAGCTGCGTTTTCCATACGTGCGTCTACTCATCTGCTGTACGCTATGTATTTTATATATACAATGTAAAAATCCGCGATACAGTGAGACCATGATATGGTGAAGGACTACTGTATTTACTTTTTAAATTACTGATGGATACTTAAAGTGATAAGACTTAACCTAGAGAGCATTATTTTGTTGCCAGCCGACACCCACGGTCTTTTCTGTATCAAGATAACAGTTGATACAGCTAAACAGTTAAACAACAAACAGTTAAATTTTTTCATTTAAAACCATTTTACAATGTTCAGATTTAGGTTTCTTTGTGAGTGAAAGTGTCACCATTTTACTTTGTTGCCCACAATCCACTATATTAATAAACTAATGAAATCTGAAATATGGTGACGTGATATACTATGACGCCATTATTTCTGTGTAAATAGGAAACTTTGATGCGCCACTATGCAAACAATTTGTCTCTAATATGAATGTTTTTAGCAGCTTTTAAAGTTTTGCAGTGTGTATTTTTCCCCTCCAACATAAAAGGAATGGGCAGAGCAGTAAGTCTTTCGAGCTGCAATCTTACGAAGAGCAGTTTGCGTTTTATCAGTCCTCTGGCACATCTTGCACAGCTGTGTCACTCTTTCCGTGTCATGGTCAACTAGCATGTGGCTGCTGGCCTCCGCACTCCCATATCTGCTCCTGGAGGCCTTTGAGCCAGACTCTAAAATGTGAAAAGCGGTGTTATTTATTCTTGCTGTCTGCTGCGGTCTCTGTCACTTTCTGTCTGTGTTTTTTTCCCCTCTTAAGTCCCAATCTTTCAATAATGTTTAATTCTCTCTTAATAACTCCTTAGCCATTTATATGAGTTCATGCTCATTTATACTTATTGATAGATCAATAGAGAGATGGATAGATTTAGAGCTACCACAACTTGTCCCAGATCCTTTCCCCAGATGTAATGCTAACGAAGGCCAGCATCAGGCCACTTGCATCCCTGGCCACTCGTTCCCTGACACTTGGATGCCAGTGCTTCTGCGGTTTCAGCCAATGAGCTCACCCCTCTTGAAAATAACAACAGTGACATCACTGTTTTGGCCCATTGCAGCTCCCACCCAGTGAGGAGTCAGAGGTAACCCGCAGCGAAGGGAGCAGGAAGCTAAAAATGAACGGAAAGAAAAAGAGAAAGGGGGAAATGATGGAAAAATGGTTTTAATTTAAAGGTAATAAGGTTGGTTTATAGGCAGAAGAGGAGGAAGGAGAGGGAGAGGCCGGATTGAGGACAGACAACGGAGACACATAAATAGATTTTTCGTTTGGCCTATAGTCATGTTTTGGGTTGCTACTTGTCTCCATCTATTACTATTTAACTGTCATTGGATCGGCCAGGCTTTCCAGCACTTTTTTCCTCTTGAGGTCATCAGTTGACATCGCAGCTGCTGTTCATGACTGTGCCTCACGTTGACCTTGTGACCTTTCAACCTTGACCTCTGCTAAACCTACCCTCCCCTTCACACACACACACACACACACACGCGCGCACACACGACACACACAGGCCACACACTTTCGATTAAATGGCCAGTAAACCTCATTCAGACCACCTGACACACACTAATGAGGGACAGAATGCATATACACAAGAAAAGATGTCTGACAAGTTTTACTTTCTTTTGCATGGGTACCCTGTGCACCATAAAAGCAAAAACATACTAACTTGCAAATAAACAATGAGGATAAAGCTTGGCTTAAAGATCTGCATTTATATTTCCATGGCAGATACAAAAAATGAGGACTCGGTTAAAATTTACAATCTGCCAAAAAATTCAAGTGATCCAACATTTCTGCTGTTGTTTACTGTATCTGATACCCCTTTTCCACTGAGCTGGTTCCAGTGCTAGTTCGGAGCCACAGCCTTACTTACCACCAGTTCTTTGTGTTTCCACCACACAAGCACCGGCTACAGATGCTAAAAACTGGTGCTTAGCAAGTACCAGCTCTTTGCTGGACCAGAGCTAAGAACTGAGTACATCAGGGGCTGGGGGTGGTCTTATCATGACCTACGATCAACGGTGGAAAGGGACACACAAGTGGTATTTTTTGTCCTTTTTCTCCTGGACAATCACAGATGTATTGGATTGACTCCCAGGACACGGGCATTTTCCACACACTTGTGCAATAAAATTCGGTACAATTGTGTCCCACCGCCGGCACATCCACGTATCCGCAACTGCAGATATGTGGATGTGCTGGTGTTGGGCAACAGGTAACAGGTGACCTCCGTGGTCCTTATAAACATCTTTATAAAGATAAAGATCGATATAATCATCAACTAATTGCATTTGTTTAACTGCTATGTAATCAATACAAGCGTAGACGTTTTACGGTGACGCAATGGCGTGGCTCGAACTTGGCTCCTTGCCAATGGAAAAGAAAACAGGTTCTTAGGAGGAACAAGATTTGAACCAACTAAGCACCAGCACTAGCACCAGCACTGAACTAGCACCTGGTTCTTCTTGTTGGAAAAGGGGTATCAGTGCATCAAAGCAAGGCCCTTTTTTAGTAAATTCTGATGTGAATTTCTCCACAATAAGGCACTTCTGTTAGTTATCCAGTTGTCCAACTGGTGAGCCAGCTAAAGCATAAATGCTGGGTAGGGTAAACAGACATTCACCTTTTGTGAAGAGCTTGATTTTTTTATGGGGCATTCTTTGCAATAAACACATGATTGCAGTACAAGCTTCCTGTAAGATCTGAAAACTGGCTTGTAGGTTTAATATTTCCCAGACAAATAAGCGTTTTGAAACAAAATTAAACAATCTACACCAAATTAAATCGAGAAAGTTTTACAGAGGAACAGATATTCTTAAAGTATTGTAGTAATGGAAGAGGTCCTAAAACAGAACCCTGAGTAACACCTTTACAGATTCTTTAGGAAATCAAACAGTTCCATCAATGTATACAAGGCCGTCATCTAAAGAGAAAAGTAGCATCATCTGGTAAAGCCAGTGTTTACGCTTCAGCCCAGTCCTCTAGCAGTTGTAATAATTTTGACAGAAGCAAGGGATGGAATCACACCCTAGTATAGCATGGCAAAGTCTAAGATGGATGTCTGGTTAGATGGATAGGTCAACCAAACATTGGAGATCACTGTTCATTTACTGTTTCAGCCAGTTAATGCAGTTTTTAGGCCCCACCATGATTGTTTTGTAGCATGAATATGATTACTACTGCAAATATGATGTTGAAGTACACATTCTAATCCAAACATTAACACATTAAAATAGTTTTGCCTTTCAACAGTCAATTGGAATCTTTTTAGGGGGCGCAAATGAATAATGTTATGCCAAATCAGAAAATGCTTATACATGTCCTTCTACTTGGCATGAACAAATTTTGTAGTTTAATTCAGTTAACTGTTTGGCCAAAACATTGTTGTTTAGTTTGTTTTTTAACAATTGGATTATAACACTATAACACATTATAACACTAGTGGTGTAGAAGAAACTATGCAACACCCATAATTTTGGGGCAGCAGCAACTGGGTCAAAATAACGTTGTCTCACCTCATTTGGGAGAGGTACATGTAGAAACATTTGATCATGTTGTGGGCTCGACGAGGAAAGAAAAGAAGGACGATATTCGATCTTGCTAAAGCTTGAGGATTTTTCCAAGATGTCTGCCATCGTGATTTAAATCGCCAGCCCTGCAGTCACAACCCCACTTCATTAACCTTGAGAGGGTTAACGTCACCTTTTCCTCCCAGTGATGTCGTGCTCGGTGATGGGGCTCGAGGGGGGCCTCAGGGGGGATTGTATGTATGTGTGTGTGTGTGGATTTGGTAGTAGAGGGGAGGTGGAGGAGGAGGAGGGGGATCCTATTTGTTTGTTTTGCCCTCCAGACGTGTCCAAGAGCAGATTAAAGGATTTAGCTTGGGGTGGGGGGCACAGGAGGGACTTTAACTCCTCACTCATCTACATGCATGGCTGATGAACCCTCACACACAAACTGAGGAGGTCAAAGAAATCAAGAAGTTTCCTTTTGTCTAAGACTAAAGTAACAGCACCAGAACAGATTGGTGGACGGTTAATGTAAACATGATGAAGAAATGGACGAAGAGAGAAGCAGACAGGAAATCATGTGATGAGAAGGCAATACCTAGTGGTCCGATCTTCTTGTTTCAGATCTAATCCCAACCTTAAGCAGCAACAGAATTAAGGACTCAAGATCTCTTAGTTTTGCCAGCTCTTGCACGCAAAGGCTTTACTGGAGAACAGGAACTTGTCTGATAGAAAAAGCAGCCTCATTCGTTCTGCAACAATAACGCTGTTCACAGTGAAGGATAAAAGTTGGAAAGTTCCCTTTACTTAAATGGATACACAAAGACATTTGTGTGATTCTAAATGTGGCCACAAAATTTTTATTTTTACTGCAAATGTGTGTATTTCCAAAAATTGGTTATCGCGTTCTTGATTATAAAAAATTGAAAAACCATATCAGTTGGCCCACATTTCATTGTATGGTGTTTACTCCCTGTTTATTTTTATCTTTATCTTTATCTTTATTTATATTTATTTCTATAGTTACTTCACACAAAACATATAATCCGCTTATAAAATAGGACAGACCCAATTACCGAATAGTATTCAAAGTACTATCAGTAATGGTAATCAGTAATAATATGTGATTAAATTACACTGAGAGGTTGATTTTACATTAAGGACTACAAGGAGTACTTTTACTTCTTATATAGTGCTTTAAGTACATTTGGTCTTTAGCAACATCTTGAATGCAGGATTTTAATCTCGACATTGTGCTGTTGTTAGTTTTGCTAAAGTTAAAGATCTAAATACAGTGAGAATAGATTCCTTGAGTATATTTTAAAATAAATAAGCTCACAAAATAATGATGAAATTGTAAAATAATTCCAGATTCCAATTTATATCTTCAGATTGCTTGTTTTGTTTGCTCCACAGTTTAACGTGCAAAGATAGTCCATTTACAAGAGTATAAACCAAATCTCCACAGTTTATAGAAATGTTTTGCATGTATGCTTGATTAATGTGAATTAATAGTTATCAGAGTTGTTGCTGATTATTTTCTGTCTTTAAACTAAGTGATAAATTGACTGATATCGCTGTGAGTATTTTTGCTGCAGCTTTGTTTGTTACGAGGTGGGGGTCAGAGAACCCACGCGCAGACACCAGACAGATGGAATTAGTGACAGTCAACTGAGGATTTAATTTTATCAATAAATAAAAACATACAGTACAGACTTACCAAACGAAAGCTTCTTAAGAAACATACAACAACAACAAACCCTTACAATAACACACACCCACAACAAACAGAATCTAAGAAGAACTTAACTTACTACGAATAAGATAACTAAACATAGAAACCATACAAAACTGAACGTAATACAGAAGAACCGAAGTCCAGGCAAAGTAAATGAACTAGAGAACAACAAAAATCAACCAAGACTTCAAACAAACCTCAAAGGCGACATTAAGAACACCATACAAGAACAACTCACACAAAAACACGCAACAGACTTAACTCAAAACACCCACGACAGAAATAAGGAAAGTTAACAAACAAAAGCCACAGAAACAGCATTAAACAGAATACCAAAACTTAACTGAACAACAGGAACCGGATGACAAGTAAATGAAGGCAGGTAAATGGCAGACG